>JARFJB010002171.1:45000-645000 GCA_036346205.1 Vesta saturnalis | reverse complement strand
ACTAACACTTTTAGAGACGAAATAAAAAAGGAAATCGTGCGATTTAAATTATACTGGTAAAGTTCGAAATACTCTTGAAGCATCTACCAGTTTATAACATAATTATTATAAATTGTTGCGTGTTAAATGTGATGGTGTGTAGAACAAGAACCTTGCATGAGTAAATTACCCCTGTCTGGTGTCTGAAGTAAATTCAAATTATTGTAACAAAATAAGTACATTAAGTGTTTATAAAGGTTTTAACTCCAGTACAAATAGTTGAAGAATTTTCCACTGAACCTAAAAAGTATTTGCGGCATAACTTTTACTGGCTTGACTTCATTATTCTTTGTGCAATTCCCATTTTGAAGTAATTATGTAAAAACTCATTCATTAACTATTATTATCTATGCAGTGTTTTGATAGCTTTACAGTGACCTTTGCCATCAAGAGTCTATTAGTAGAGTTTACTTATGTGTATAATTTTTCTAACAAAAAGGTGTCAATGGTTACTTCAGGATGCCTACAATCTGTTACAAGACATTATAAGAATTAGGATTCATTGCAGTGGAATAAATTCAGTCAGTCCTTTTTATTTGCTCCCAATTCGCTTAAATATTAAAAAATATTAACTTAAATATTTACTTATAAATAGGTCTATAAACCAACACGTTCTCAGTGTATGGTTTAGGTGGACCGCATTGAACTACAGTAAACATCCTCCGGGACTTGACACATGCCGGATAACGAAATATTCCGGATTACAGAATGAATATAGGGAAAAATGCGAGTTAAACAAAAAATGATATTGTAAAACATTCATTTAATTGTTCTTCTTCAATCTTCAACAAATCTCAAATTTCAATTTGCTTTTCAGTTTTTTCTCTTCGTTTCTTTATGAAATCATTTCGTATAATGTGTAGTTTGATAATTTCAGCATCATTGAACGAGCTGCTACGTTCATAAAACTTGATTAAAGTATTCAAAGCATCAGCTGCTTGATTCCATGTGATGTTGTTTGACTCGTCTACATCATCTTCCTCTGAGTCCACGTCTTTGGAAGTTGAGGGATTAAGAACACTCTGTATGATGGCCTCATCTGTCAGAACTTCCACTGTCGGCTCATCATAATCTACTTCAACCCACTCCGTAATTTCTTCCCGATTCATCTTAGACATGGGATTCTTTAAACAACTTAAAACAACTTCAAGTTCATCAACTGTATCACTGTCAGTCACTTCGATATTTTCGGCATTACTTCTTACGCCATGACTTTTTTTTATTGTTTTACATCACCCCAAGCCAAAGAGAAGCAAAGATAGCGTCTTTAATAGAAAACGGTGTCTGAAAATCTTTCACACTGTAATCCAATGCGAGTGAATTTTGTACAAAGTAGCGTCTGTAATGTGACGAAGTTCTGGATTATTCCTTGATCCATAGGTTGCAGTAAGGATGTAATATTGGGAGGAAGATAGGCTACTGAAATGTTACCAGAGACTAATTCTGCCTCATCAGAATGCGTTGTGCAATTGTCTAAAAATAGAATAGCATTACTGTATTCAGACAGTTTTAATTTTTCATAATTGTTTTTAACGGCTGGCATAAAATCTTTGAAGAACCAGTTTTTGAACAACTTCTGATCCATCCATGAATTTGATTGTACTCCATAAATCACAGGCAATACTTTCACACCTTTTAAAGTCATATGCTGCTTTGACTTTCCTATCACAAAATGTTTTAATTTGTGATCGACTTTGAACCCTTCACCACCTACAATATCGGCAAATTTGAGCTCGCCAGAAATATATAATTTTCGGATGCCGTGACGAAACTTAAAGCTCCTAAGCCTGCCTTCAGAAAATTTACCTTTAAGTTAGATTTTTCAAAGGTTCCGATTCTTTAAAAAAACTGTATCAACTTGTCTTTGTTCTTTTTAATGCCGTAAATTGTAGACGATCCTACATCAAATTCTTACATGATGATGTGTCTACTTTCAAGCTTCTTCACGATTTCCAGCTTTTGAGCCAAAATGAAAGTCTGATGTTTTCTTTTTGAAGGCACTACGTTAACTTTAGGACCCATGTCACTTGTCAGTCACTACATATAAAATTCCTCAACGAACGAATCAAGCCCTACAAAACACTCAAACACAATATTCGACGTTAATCTGTACTGTTCAGCAATCTGCGCCTCATACTACTGTAATTAAAATGGCGTAGACTGAACTCGAAATGTAAACAAAGCTACAGTGGTGCCCGGGACAGATTGTTCCCGAAATTATACGATGTCACCCGATGTCGGCCGAAGACGACTGGCCTCTCTGCATGCCAATACGCTTTGTCCGGCACAATGTTTTCCTTCGGGGCTTCCGACTCCAAACGAACTTGAACGCGCATTATTGCTTTTTTCCCCGTCGATATAAATTTGTATTTTTTTTCCGAAAGTCGTGCCCGATTATCAAGCGTGCCGGATCGTAGGATACCGGATTAGAGGAAGTTTACTGTACTATTTAGCACCGTATCTGCAAATGTTATTCTACCATTTCCACATTTCGCATTAAGTTGATGATGCGAAGAAAACAGTTATACCAATCACGGTCCTCTTTTCGATAAGTTCTAATTTTCTCCAGCTACCTAACTAGTACCTTAATGTGTACGAAATCTACATCCATCGGTATTCAATGGTAACGCTTACAACATAATCTACAACAATTTTTCAGTCTGATTATTATAAATAATCATTGTTTTTATACACATTGTAGTTAGTCATAAAACGTAAAAATTAGAAAACCTAACGTGACGAGCACGTGACTTCCTTAGGGTTGTGTCCATGTTGTGTTAGCAAAGATTATATAAACTGCTCAACAATTGAAGTGGCCTAGCAACAAAAATTATGGTACCATGTTTATTTTTCAACAAAGCAACATCATATGTAGCTGTCAAGTGTAGTATTTGTTGGTACAAGCTTCTGTTCGAAATAAAAAAAGATTGCTAATTTATTAGGCTATAAACTTTAATCGTAAAGGTATGTTATACTTATAATTTATTTACATTGTTGTAGAGCGTTCTTATAGTGTTATAGGTCAACAGTATAATAGTACTCAGTATTGTACATATTGTCAAATAATCGACTAAGCGAAGATATATTAGACCTCGATGTACGCTTAGTACAAGAAGATAACTCCCAAAGGGAAGTAGATAGCGTACTACAAATTTTACATGGAGTCATCGCCAAAGCTTTGCAACGATTTAACATAACCAGTACTACATCTTTTCGACATGGTGGATGTACTACACCGGCACAAGATCATTTTGTAACATTAATTGCCAGATGGAATCCAACTTACAATGCGATAATGGTTAATTATGATTTGCGAACAGCTACTGAAGTGATAATTTCGGCCCAAACTGTAAGAAGAAGGTTGCACTCGTCTAAAATTTGTGGCGAGCAACTTGTTCATTTTTAAATATGCGCCAGCGTGCAGCGCGTAGACGATGGGTGCAAGATCACCTACTATGGGGACATGAAGAACGGAGCAGATTTATTTTCTGATGAATACAGGTATAGCCTAAATCATTCAGATGGACGGGCCCTAGTATAGAGAATACCTGGAAAGCGTTAAAGACCGAATTGCTCCACGTGTTGGTGGAGAAAGTGTAACGGTCTGGGGTGTTATTATTTTAAATTGTCGCACTGAGTTGGTTGTTTTGCAAGATGAAATAATAAACGCTGAAGGTATAAAGATACTTGTTGTCATACCATTCGCACAACATTTTCGTAATGATTTGGTTTTTGTAGACGATAATGCCCGGCCACATAGTGCCCAAATCGCCAATAATATTGTCATGCTATACAATGTAACGAGAATGGATTGGGCTCCATGGTCAGCCGACTGTAATCCCATTGAACGTATCTGGGATAAACTACACAGACAATTATCAAGATGTCCAAATGCCCCACAGACAGTTAACCAACTGACAAATGCTTTAATTGAAGAGTGGGAAGCGATTCCCCGAAATTTATAAATAACTTAATCCTAGGTATGTCCAGACCCTCTCAGTAAGTATATCCCACTCGATACTAATTTAAAAACTGCATTTAAAAATAGATTTTAAAAACGTTTCTGTTACTTCATTGTTTTCTAATAAATTTTGTTACGGAATCATATAAAATAAGTATTCAAAAACATTTATAAGACTCCAAATTACAACTAATTACAATGAAGCTGTATTAAAATATATTAACATATACCATTTTCGTTTTTCCATTTTAAATTATTTTGCTGCTTTATGCTAATTTTGTGATCTTTAGCGATTTAGTAAAGAGGGACGATTCATTTTTATTTATTCCTATTCTCGCTTATATGAAATGTCCGTCTATTTTGACGAGTATTAAATTTTAGGTCTTTGCTAAGATTTGACCGTGTTAGTTTATATTGTTGTGACGTATTTTTCGTTTTAAATTGAATAATTAATTACCGAATTGATATTTTTGGTTATTTGAGTCAATGATTTTGACGGTGAAGTTTATCCAAATATGTAATGAATTTTAGTTTTATTATCTCAATTTTGCGGCTGTTATATAAAGTTTAGGATTTCGTTGAAGTTTAGGTGAACTTTGTGTATAGAGTTTTAGTGGAGGAGAGATTTTAGTTTGAGTGAACATTATGGTTTCCTGTTAGGCCATTATTAAGATCTAGTTCATGACGTTTTCCCGCTATAAATGTATCTAACATTTTTACCTGATTTCGACGTTTATGGAGTTGTGTCGAGTGCCCATTTGCAGCATTAAGTAAAAACACCGTCCATCCCACTGAGCAAAGCCGTGCGCGCACATTGCCTTTGCAGATTGATGCTATAATGAGTATTTGGCCTGTAACAGTCTGAGCGCGATGAAAATTATAATTGGAAATTGCGCAAAATCCTGGAAAGTTGAAAAACGCTATTGTAAGTCAATATATTTCAAGACATAACTTTTCTTACTTTTTAACCTATCTTATGATGATCCCTAATATACTTAGAACAATTAGATTCATGTACCCAAATTAAAATGTTTTTTTGCTTCTCCCAACGCAGGTACATATTTTATCTATAGCATGTGGGGCTTCAATTAGATTCCTGGCATCCTTCCTCATCGTATTCTCGGCTTACCTGATCCTACATATCATTTCTAAGTTTTCACTCTTATACCCTATGCCTTAAATATCACTACTATGTGATTAATAGGAATATATTTTTCAGTTTTCGAGGAGTGTGTAATAATGTGTAGTTGAATATCATCTCTTGCTGTAGTGTATTCTAAACTTTCTAAAGCTTGAATTTTATTTAACTCCCTAAGAGTAGCTTCAATGTAATTTTATTACTCTTGGTCTGTTTTAGCTAACTATATTAATTATACAACTACATTTTCTAAGCCCTTTGAAGTTTCTTGAATATCTCTATTTATTTGGCGTTAATAGAGTGATACTAAAAAGTGCCCATTGACCACAATAATATAGGTTTGTTAGTTAAAACAAACTTCGTAGCTGTTATGCAACACGATAACCTTTTCAAATATAATTAATTTAGAGTATTAAGTCAGTACAGTGAAACATTTCTTTGGTGAACCATATTATTAAAGAATGCCCTGCAGATCTACATTTCGTCAAATTAGGCGTAAAATTTAGCTTACATAATTTTTTTTTAAGCACACTGATAATTATTATAGTCTAAGTTAGTACAAGGGAAGGGAGCCTTTCATTTTCACACCTTAATGCGCTTATAATTGATTTTCAATGATTTCTTTGAATTCCTCGTAAAGACCTGGTTTCTCAGATTGATCTCTTGGCTTTGCATTTTAACTAATTGATTAATTATCTTTAATTTAACTCAAAAAGTCTGTGATCTCAAAATTAAGGAATAATATACAGATTACAAACCCGATAACTCGCATACAGCATACACCATGTTGAATTTGCATATTGTTTTAGCATCTAACATCCTTCTGACAGAATCATATCAACATCTTAGAATTTGTCACTGTTTTACATTTAAGGTCTTTTTGAGAAAAGCTGTTTCAAATCAATCTCGAAATTGAATTTTTTTCCGCATCTAAGGTCCTTTTGACAGAAGCTAATTTCAGCATCTTAAAATAAGACCGTTATGGAAAACTCTGCAAAGGCCTATAGCGTGCTGTTCAGATTGATCTACTCGAGTCGAATTTTAATTATTTGATTTTGCGTGCTTGAGATTTCCAGTGGTTAGAACTAATGCTCCGTAAGGCTCTCATTTCTGGCAGGGACCCATGTCCAACATCAAAGTCCCCTTTTGAATAGGTAGGGTTGGCATACAGAGCATGATAACAGTTTGCGACGTCATCTTGTGATATAATTAATATGGGTAAAAAATAAGATGTGGCGCTATTTTGAAATATAATTAGAAGTTTAGTTAGCTTTCTAACTAAGCAACTTTCACTGGTCCATTCATGGTTAAATACAACTTTTACGTCACAAGTAAAAAATCGCTGTACTTTCAATAGTTTACAATAAAGATACGAGAAGCCATGTTTTAAAACTAGCAAAATTCTTCTCGGATTCAAAATATTGCCCAACGCGGGTCACTGCTTTCCCCCATCTTTCAGGCAGCATACGAATTCCACGTCGAAAAATCTTTTGAGATGATCCACGAACTAATCAAATTTTTCACTTTTTCAGTGCTGATCAGCAAAGCCATGTGCCATTGATTGGAAAAAGTGCAATATGTGGAGAATACGACAGATGGAGTAGAACTTCCCATTTCAACATGAGATTATGCAGCAGTGTTTTATCGAATAAAGGGTGATTCACCATGCGTCTTAAGATCCGCGTTGTTGAAATCAACATCTTGGACTTGCTTCATTAATCTTGTTCTTGCATCTAAGACCCTTTGAACAAAAGCTGAATTCAGGTTGAAATACTGTTATTACAACTAAGATCCTTTTGATAGAAGTTGGTTTCAATATTTTGATTTCAGACGCTAGGATCTTGAAGTACACGGTGTGACTAACCGATGATTCACGCTTAAAATGTTACCCATCTAACTAATTTACTACCTAAATGCAAAACAAAATTCAAATCAAAGATGTTGATTTTTAATCATGCCTCTGTCCGAATCATCTTAGATACCTTAACAAGATTCAAGATGCAAATTGAAGCTTTTCATTTGAAACCAGCCTGTGTCAAAAGAATTTTAGATGCTGAAACAAGATACAAGTGCAAGATCTTGATTTCAATCCCGAAAACCGTAAACTTCGATCCAACTATATTTAGTTTGTAATCTGCATTTTACCTATTAATTTTAATGTCACATATGAATTATGATTATTTTAATCACAATTAAAATTCTAAACCAATCTGAGAAATATGTTTTTTGCACAAAATCTAAATACCTACAACTAATCCGCGAATGAACTATTTGAAAATCTGCAATCGCCAATATGAATGACATGACAGAAGTACCAGTAGCCCTAAAATTGATCGTAATTAAGAGCAGGTAGCCATGTGGAAAAATTGGTAGTTTTAGTGATAAGGAATATGACATTCAAGTGGATCTCATTTTAACAATAGGGAACATTGTTTAAACAACGGTCAAATTTTTTCAACGTAAACTATAACCAATAGGGGTTTCAAACTTTTATCATTTTTAACTGACTAAAAAAAGGTCAATTTGAGACCTGGTCGATCGATATCGATATATATATATATATATATATATATATATATATATATAATCTATTTTTTTCTTTTGAACGGTTATTGGTGTTAAATTCAGCGGCAACAGTTAAATCGTTACAAAAGAGTAAACTGCTTAACATATTAAGGTCATCACTCCAGATTGGTCGGTAACCAATATAGGCGCTTATTATTACAACACAATGTTGATTAATGAAACCGGCCGGCCAACCACCAGAGCGCACCTTTACCACAAACTTACCAAATCAGTTCAGACATTTTTACTTTTTGGAATACTTGCAACAATCGACCCTGCTCACCTCTTACGTACGTCCCTCTCCGATTTGGCCATATAATCCCAATGTATATATATATATATATATATATATATATATATATATATATATATATGTATATATAGGATATCTCAGCGAGATCGTTCATTAGAACTTTATGGGGTTGTGACCAAAATAAAACTTGAAACTTTAGAATCAGCGTTCTCTTCAACTAAAATATTTTCAAGCTTCTAGCGCCTCCCGTTATACCGGAAGTCGCTATCTACTTTGCTATTTTCAATGGAACACCCTATATATTTTTTGCATTTTTGGATGGGTACCATAATTTTGAATCTTTTTTATTGAAAGTATACCATGCCCATCTATTACGGTTTTTGAGATAAACATTATTTTCCGAAATTTAACAGGTGGTTGACGTTTACAAAATGGACTGTAACTCCTGTAACGAATTAAGAATTTCTTGATTTATATAATCATTGTTTTCGTTTTTTTTTCACTCTCTTTAGCAGTAATATTAAGGCACTTAAGGTATAAGTGCTAAATCACAAACATTAAAAGCTTGGCATTTAAAAAATAATTTCTCGTGTCCATAGCAACCATTCATATCATTCTCGAAATAATGGCCAAGAAATGAAAATTTTCCATTTTCCGGAAATAACTCTCGCACAGTTTGATTTAGGTAGCAAATCTTATCGCCAATTCGATTACGTGGTACTCCATTAAAAAAATTGATTTTTTTTCATCTTTAACTCTGGCTGAAAAGTATAAATTTAGGCATTGTTCTCAGGCAAAGATTTTTATTTTAAAAAATGCATGCGATAAAGGCATCTTTAAACTACAAACTTAATTGGATTTTAACCTTTTATCTCAGTCCAAATAGGAGTTACAGTCCATTTTGTAAACGTCAACCAGCTGTCAAGATTTCGAAGAATAATTTGTATCCCAAAAACAGTAACAGATGAGCATTATAGTTTCAATAAAAGATTCAAAATTATCGTTCCCATCCAAAAATATATAGGGTGTTCCATTGAAAATACCAAAGTAGATGGCGACTTCCGGTATGACCGGTCTGAAAATATTTTAGCTGAAGAAAACGCAATCAATTATACCTCATTCTAAATTTTCAAGCTGAGACACCCTGTATATGAATGTCCGTTGTACGTAATGGCAAATCTCGAGAATTAATGACTCAAATGTGAAATAATTTATACAATGTTGTTGAGTCTGACGTGTAGATTGCTTTTAGTATAACAAACTTTGGATAGGTGGCGCTTTTCAAAAGACACGAGAAATCGGTTTTTTTTGCATATATTTCGAATATTGTTTGTATGTATATAGTTTTTATTGACATTTCAGTTTATAATATTCCTCGTGCGTGTTAAAGTTTTTACTTTCAAAGATATATGTATTAGGGGCAGCTAAGCGGACCGTGTACAGCTTGTTATTTATAAAAAAGTGACAAAATGTGTCGTGCAATTTGACCCTTTTTTCGTCACTTTAGAGTTTCAAGCACATAGGCGCTTTTTCACGGGATGAAAAATGGTTGAAAACTTTACAGTTTTTTGCAATTATTTAAACAAATTATCAACCGATTTCAATCTACCAAGTCTCAAATTAACCTTTCATTAGCCAGCTAAAAATGAGAAAAATGGGAAATCCGTATTGTTTATAGTATCCGACCTATGTTTAAAAATCCATTTTTACCGATTTTTCCACATTTGACTGTTGTATAAAAATATTTTGCCAGTTGTTAAAACGATATCCACTTGAACGTTAAATTCCTTAACACTAAAGCAGTGTTTCTCAAAGTGTGTGTCGCGATCCCATGGCAATGCAATGAGGGACTAGGTGGGTCGCCGGAAATTTCCAAAGTAAGACAAAAACACCACTTTGTTAAATCGTGCATTTTTATTTTAATAACGCCGTAAATAAAAATTAACAATTAATATTATCAATCGAAACATAAAACTAAATATTAGTAAGTTCGTAAAACTGAAAGAGAGAAATAAAGTTAAATATTATAATGTTAATGAGACCCATGCACCTGTTTTTTTGAAACTAGTCTTTCAAATCTAGGCTGTGCATTAGAGACACACACACACACTTATATCGTTTTCAAGTACGAGACGATTTCTCACTTTTGTTTTAATGTCATAGATGAGAAACTTAACTCACATAAATATGATGGTACAAATGAAACCAAATATTTTACAGCTTCATTCGCCAACTGAGGGTCTTGCGTCCTTTTGGTCCAAAATTCGTCTGGATTCTGGGAAAAAATTAGAGCTTCAACATTCCATCACTTGATATTTCAATAAGTTTTGCTTTCATGTTTATTATATTCATATTGAAAGGAATCGGCTAAAAACGGATTAAGTATCCATCTGCAACTGTCGTAACTGTTTTGAATTTCTGCGGGGAAATAATCACAGAGCTGTTGTTTTAAAGTGAGCAAAGCGACTTTCATGCCTGCAGAAACTTGTTCAGAATCTGTAGCACTGTAATTGGATCCATAATTCCATAATTTCCTAAATGCACTCGAATGAATCGAGCTGCTTTTTGTCAAGTGAAGTAGACCATAAATCGATTTTTCCTATAAATCCCTTAATTTTATCTGTGGCTGTAATAATATTAATGTCGCGACCTTGCAAATTACTGTTCAAAATATTTAATCGTTCGAAAATATCAGAAAGGAAGCATAGTCTCAGAAGCCAAATAGGATAGGAAAATTGATTTTCATAGCCAAATACATTGAAAGCTCTGCTCTCAAGTGAAATACCCTTTTAAGACGTTGTCCCTTGAAAGCCACCTTACTTTGATATGATAAAGAAGATTTTCAAATAAAGCGGCTATGTCTTCGCAGATTTTCTGAAAAGTACGGGTCTGCAAAGCTTTTCCTTTAATGGAATTTACAAAATAAAATATCTTCTTGAATGTCTTTATTTTTATCATATCTTAGAAACGTAATAAATTGGGCACAGTTAGATATATCTGTGGATTCGTCCATTTGAAGAGAAAAGTACGTGCATTTATTAAGATTTTCCATAACTTGCGCTTGAATATCTTCTGCCATATCACTAATTCTTCTTTGGTATTATTTGATAGAGGTATTACTTTTAATTTTGCAGCCTCTTTTTCACCAAACATTACATGTACCATTTCAACAGCTGCTGGCAAAATCAGATTTTCGACAATTGTGTGCGGGTTACTAGTTTTGACAACACGATAAGCAACTTTATAACTTGCTAATAGTGCTTTTTCATTAGTAGTGGTTGCCAATGAAACAGTATCTTGCTGTTTGTGAAGGACGTTCAACTTTCTTTCAAAGAATTCTAAGGGTTTGCCTTTTTATTTGAAAGTTTGCTATTTAAATGTCGACGTAACTTTGATGACTTCATACTTTCATTTGACACAATAACACATTGTGGTTTATTGGAAATAACGGTAAAACCATATTTTTAAGATATTCATCACTGTAAACTCTGCTTTTCTTTTTATTACTGCCACTTTCAGACGTAGCTGGTTCTGCACTTCTTTTTAAAAACATCCATAATTTGTAATTTATCGTAGACGTAAAATACGTAAACGGGAATACGTAAGTCGTAAAATATTTACTCAATATCGCATTCGCCACAACGCGCTGTTTAGAACTGAGGTTTCGTTGCACATCGCCGCTTATATCAAGCCAAAACGAAGCCACAAGAACGTTCTAGAGTGCCATCTAGTAGCGAAGTAAGGAGTAGCGCTTTCGCGAATATCATGGAAAAGTATTGCGATGTAGACGCAAACAAAGATGTCGTGGTGTACAATGTGCAGTTTTTATTATTTATTTTTATTGTAAATGCTAGTCAGGCAGAAGTACTACTAGTTACTAGTGGGACAATTGGAAAAATTATTATAATAATTGTTGAACTTTTTTAATGTATTTAATTTAAACTTAAACAGTAAAGTAAAGTTACTTGTAAATTAGGAACGCTATTTTTGTCGCTATTTTGGTTTGGCTGATGAGTAGGAGGAAATCGGGGGGCAATTTTTTTAACAAAAAGGGGTCGCTGTTTAGATAAGTTTGGGAAACTTTGCACTATAGCAACCAATTATTCTACATGGCTACCTGCTCTTGACTAAGATATGCGATTTTGCAAATTCCACTGGGCCAGAGGTCGTTCGAATTAATTCCAAGGAGTCATTAAAAACCCATTAGAAACGGCAAGGTGTCTCCTTTCTACTAAAGATTACCAAGGCACAACTATTGTAATCAGTATTTGGAATTTAGTGCATTATCCAAATTATGAAAGGTGCTACTCACAGGAGATGATTTGACACTGATTTCATTTAATAAATTACCGATAGTAATCTTTACGTGGTATTGTTTTTCAATTACCATCTATTAGAAGAAAAGAAAACTAAGGAATCCATTAACACATTTTTCTGAAACTGCTTTAAAGAATAATTCTCGTATATTCCATGTTCTTAATGATTTCGTGGTGGAATTGTAGTACGTTTAAAACTAAACATTGCATGCGTATTCAGGGTTAAAACTAATGAGAGATTCTGAAGATTAGATAGCATAGAGTTAAAATACACATGTATTAATGAAATCGTTCAATGAATTAGTTTACATTTACGATTTGCTAAAACAATATATGCTATAAATTCATATTGATACAATGTGCTTTATTCCGAGAATGGTCTATTTATCGAATATTGGGTTTCTAATGTAAATAACATTAATGTAATTGCAGTGTTGGAAATCTCCGCAGCCCTGTTCATTACTACTTTTGTTGTCGCCACTTTCTGTTATAGTTATTCAAATAACTATTTCTATTTTTATTATTATATTTAAATTATTTTAATTCGAAATAATTATCAATATAAGATGTTCCTATAAGTTCCGTAGATTCATATACGTTAATGCTGTAGTTTCAAACAGTACTCCCCCCCCCTAAAAATTAGTAACCCCCCACATTAAATTAGTGGGAACTATGTGTTTTCATCTTATCGTTGTAGTTAAAAGTAAAACCAAATAAAAATATTCTGTTAAGTCCGACAAACAATTAATGTAGAAGAGTTTAATTGCTTCTATTAGTGCAAGTGTTATAAAATGGATGATTAACAATGTTGTTTACGTATTGTAATTAAAGCAAAGCAAATAATTAAAAAAAATCAATTTTAATTAATAAAGTAATTTTTGTGTTATGCAAAATTTGCTGTTATTAATCACACTTGAAGCATATCATGTTTAATAAAGCATTTTTTTTTTACAAATTAGTTGTAAGCATACAATAATAATACAAATTAACAAGGCGACATTAGGTCTGCATTTTTGAACCTGACGTTACACGGGAATTCTTTCGCATCTTATGCCTGCGGAATATCACTACGGGAATTTCACACTCCGGACACTGATAAGGTGCAAAGATTGCCAGTAATATTTCTAACAAAACGTTTGTAGGTTGTGCTTGCTTATAAAGTTTTAAAGAATTATACTGTATTACAGGGTGGCCAAATTTCGATGTTTTAATCACGTAAACTATAGTTCTCGATCTTTTTTTGATAAAAACTCAATGGTGCATTTCAAATTTTGGCTAACGTCTTTTGTTTTCGAGGCCAAAAATTCAGATTTTCGAGTTTTCATTTTGTGGCCATATCTCGTTTATTTATGAAAATAGAAAAAATAATTTCTACGTTCTTCGGACACTTTTTTGATAAGAATACAGTGGTGTACTCAATTCTTTAAAAATATTCTTGAATTTCGAGTTGTAGCATTAAGTTGTATTTTTTTATATGAAACGCGTAGTTGGCTATGGCATCAAAAAATTACTAATTTTTTCGCGATTCCAACCAACATGTGGGATCAAATTATTCATTGTTTTTGGGACATAAAAATTTCACGTTTGGAGAAAAAATAGTTTTTAATACAAGTATCATTTACAATCTTTCTGATAAAACAAAGTAGGTACCTATCTGTTGCTGCGTTGTTACAAAACTGGAAATTTAATAATGTTTGATTGTTTATTATCACCTTAAATATGGCTTTTGAAAATAATGAAGTTTGATGTTAGAATGTTTTATTCAAAGTAATAATAATTCTGAAGTTGCAAGTAAACTATATTTTAATCGTTACCCGTAAAGAAGACAACCTAATAATTCTATTTTCATACGATTAAAAGAAAATCATGGGACTTTTAACAAACCAAAGCAAAAAATTATAGTATTGAAGATGCTGAGGAAGTTGCCGTCAATGTTATCGGAATGATAGCTGAAAATATTTCGATTTCAAGCCATTACATTGAGGCCGAGTCTGGTATACGACGAAGTTGAGCATCAGTTCTAAAAAGATACAAATTCAGACAATTAGAAAACCAACCGATCCTGCACGACGCGACCCCTAGAATTTTGTAATTGGTGTCTTCGGCAAATAGAGCAAAATGGATTATTCTCAACAATAATATTGTTTAAACCGATGAAGCACATTAGTAGTGCCGGGATTTTTAATCGATACAACGAGTACTGGTGGTCCGACATTATTCCGTACCGTACCGTTGACGTTCAAAATCAGGGACGCTTCGGTTTTAGTGTTTAGTGGGCCCTATTCGGAAATCACATTTTTATGTAAGAAAACTGAATGGTGAACGATATTCTGAAATTTTAAACCAACACATAGTCAAGGATTTTTTAGATGAATAACCGCTGAACATTAGATAAAACTTATATTTTCAACACCCCCTCAGAATAATAGAAACGTCTCTGAATTGTGAAACATTCATTTTTAAGACAAATGGATAGGAACAAATTGACCTGGTGAGGCGGTCCGCATGTTCACCCGATTTAACGCCCCTAGATTTTTTTTCTTTTGGGGACATTAAAGACAATTATATAAAAATAATAATAATAATATGAACGAACTACGACAAGATTTTATACAGCGCGTTAATTCCGCCTCTAATATTCATATTTACAACGCAATTCGGAATATTTCAAAGCGATGTGTTGCAAATAATCGGCAATACAATGCAAATTTAGTTTAAGTGGCTTTAGATACAATTATTAAGTATAGTTGGTAAAATTAATAATGTGAATATCAGATTAGCGCTCGTGCGGTTCTATACCTTTCTCGTTCTTATACAAGGCATTTATGCTACAACGTAAGAGGGCATCCAATTTTCATAACATCCATCTAAAATCGTAATAGAGATACTCTCTAAATGTTTTACTTATAATATTTTTAAGTACACACAAAACTGCGCCTTTCTTACGCTTATGAACGTATTTATTAGTCGAAATTGTTTTTTAATGAATCACTTTTTATGAGGTTTGTTTAGAGCTTTTGGTAATGAAATGTTCATTTTCATACTGTCAAAAATCTTCTTTAATGTAGTCACAATGAGGTTTACAGCTCCCGCTGCTCTTCCTTGTACCGCCTCAACATTACGCAACGGTCCAAAATTTTCCCTTTTTCGGCAAAAGTACTGATATACATTAAATCTCAGCTCTTGAAAACGTTCGTTTAACAGTTTTCCAGACATTTTCAAATAAATTGAGAGCGCAAAAGTCTTTCTCTCACTAAATCATATAAATCAATTCCTTCACCATTTATAGAAATTGGATGTAGTACCTTCTAATTATATCCTAATTACCTTATTGTCAATAATACGCCTGCAGTTAGGTAAAATATTGTCGCATTATAAAACACTTTTTGTAACCATCCTCAGGAAATTTCATGTAAATAACCTACTCCTATAAGCAATTCATTAAAAAGCAATTTGGATTAATAAATACGTTCACAAGCATCATAAGGACGCGATTATGTTAATCACGTAGTTCTGGACCATTTATTTTGTACTCGTCAAGATAACCTACCCTTTATTATCAAATGAAAGTGTTTGCAAGTAGGTAGATTCTTGAGTTTTAACCGGGGTTTGTTCAAGGCATAACTAAACAAGGGTTTGTAATTATAGATCTAGCGAGAATTAGAGTAGAATATCACTGGAATGTGTTTCGGTGTATTGAGCGCAACTCTTATGGACACATACAAATGCGTTGCAAAGAGCAAAATGGAACATGTGCCAGATGCGGCAATCAAACACGAATGTCCAAACTGTAAAAAATCAAAACTAGTAGAAATAGAACACGCGGCATATAACAGTAGGTGCCTAGTATACTCAAGGAAAGTAAAGTTGATGATAAACAAAATTGACTGTACCCCTACCTACCTCCCTACCTTTCACACAGTAAATAGTGCTTCGTGGATTGACTCCTTAACTAATCTTGAACTTGTAGCAAATTGAGTGGTACTAGAGGACGAGACGTTGACCGACCACAAGGCTATACTATTTAACATTAAACACGAGGCATACCAAACGTTATACACCAAAAGGTGTAAGTTTGAAATGTGCAAACTCAAATAAGCTAAAAATGTTACTGTACAAGCATTCAAATTAGAGTTAATTGATTGTATCAGAACGGTTCATAAGGCTGAGCAATTAAGGAACGGGTCCAAAAAATGGAAAAAGAAAGTATTCCTTACATAAAAGTTAAAATTGGAAAAATGGAACAAACGTTTATTACTGGGGAGAACACCTAAACCAAATTAAAAACAGCGACTGAGAAGACCCGAAAAGGCAACCAAACGGAGTTAAACGATGTGTGCCCTCCACACAACATATCACACGAAATAAACGCAAAACTAGAATAAAAAAGCAAAAAATCATCACTTTTCAAAATTTTTGCTCGAACTGCGACGCAAAAACTCCTGGGGAAAAATATATAAAATGCTTGCAAATACTAACAATCTTCAAACAAGTCAAACTCAAATCCTACCACCCTGCCACATACTGAACCAAAAAGAACTAATGAAAATGATAAATTACTATTCCAAATGCATGATTTCCCAAAGTGGTAAGGGCCATAAATTTACTTCTCCTTTTGGGGAAGAGATATAAAATTTACGCATAGCGTATCAACCACTTCTTTGAACGGACGCAGAATATGGACAGTAGACAATACGGTTTTAGCGAAAGTAGGTCAACAGTATAAGCTACAATTTTCCCAAGAAATGCATTTAAAGTGGACCATGTGCACTGCTCTATAGTAACTCTAGGCATGCACAATGCCTTTAGTCTTGCTTGGTGCCTCGAAATTATAAATATGTTAATAAATTCGAACTTACCAAGAAATCTGTTATTGCCAGTTTAAAAATCGCCAGAACTTCCGTAGTAGGTGAAAATAAAACGGAAATAAATAGAGGCTGTCTGGGACCGACGTTTTGGTTAACCTTAATTTGAGGATTGGTTCTATGTGGGCGACAAGGCCATAAAAAGGAAATACCACGTACCCAGTTTACATATCAAAAATAAATTGTATTACCTGTATAATGAAGCAGTTAAGAAACAATCGCGTTAAAAACCTTAACCACAACGCCGGAAAGGCATATTTGCACAATTTATTTATTAAACATTTAGTGAGAATGAGAAATTGCTTTTAGGCGACACAAATTACAAAATTTTGTAAGTGTAAGTGATTCTTGCGAAGGTGAGGGTTTGCTTGTGTGGCGATGTTTGGCTAGTACTGACTTTCACGTATTGGGCAATCTTTGAGAATCATCTCGTGTGTTGAGGTTCTGTTCCTGTTTCTCAATTTTAATGTCCTCTCGTATGGTCATTCTGTTGCGTTTTGACGTTAGCTATTATTCGGGCGTTTTCAATGATTATGGTATGTGATGTACGGCGACCCTAATTACAGAATAAAATTTGGCAAATGGTAAAATTGACATAAAAAATAAACTCTAAGTATGTATTTAAAGTCCCACAAGGAAACCAAAAATAAAACCTAATTACTAAATTAAACAAAAAAATGGAAAATATCGGATATCTGCAATGAAACCTTTGTAAAATTTAATTATACTTTTAAACGTCGATAGAGTAATTAATTTGTAACAGAGTCAATACAATTATAGCCAAAAGTAATTTAAAATAATTTCCCGTAGTAACACCAACTTAAAACAAATCTTTATTTAAATTTCATGAAGACTACGTATAACAACATATAATCAATCCGTGATAATTAATGCAATGTAATTTGGATAAAGGGATTTCAAATATCTATCATATTTATAACAAAAATCTATATATCGATTTTTAATATTGATTAATTGAAAATATGTTGATCATAAGTAAAAGATAATTACTATGTACCGGGTGAGTCATTAACGAAGGACGCCGGCTATATCCCAGAAACCGCTTATGTTACGACTTAAAAAAAAATTCTTTAGTAAATGTGGCCAAGAGAAAATGCTGGAAAAAATTGTAAAGTTTGTAAATAGACCGCTAGGTGGCGTAACTGCTGTATTAAATTAAAAAATTGTGCCAAAAACACAACTACGATATTTCGAATGTACCTTTTCCTTAAGTTTCTGTTACTTATTAGACAAGTAGTTGAGTAAGTACGAGAGTATTAAGTTACGTCCTCAGTGTCATCTCGTTCTGTTTTATTTTTTTTTGTTTGTATGTTTTTATTCTTATTTATTTGTTTGTTTATTTGTTTGTTTGTTTTTTCTAGTTTGTTTTTTTTGCATTTATTATATTATAACTTATTTACTATTTACTATTACTTATTTATTTTACTTATTTACTTATTTACTTATTTACTTATTTACTTATTTACTTTTATTTACTTATTTACTTATTATTACTTATTTACTTTATTTTACTTATTTACTTATTTACTTATTTACTTTTATTATTTACTTATTTACTTATTTACTATTATTTACTTTTTACTTATTTACTTATTTACTTATTTACTTATTTACTTATTTACTTTTACTTATTTACTATTTACTATTTACTTATTTACTTATTTACTTATTTACTTTACTTATTTACTTATTTACTTATTTACTTATTTACTTATTTACTATTTACTTATTTACTTATTTACTTTTACTTATTTACTATTTACTTATTTACTTATTTACTTATTCTTATTTACTTATTTACTTTTACTATTACTTTACTTACTTACTTACTTCTACTTACTTACTTACTTTTTTTGAGGAGGAGACCTTTTATAGGTTTCCCACGTTCTGTGGCGGTATATGGGAATCACTTCTCTCACGAGTGAGCATACCCACTAAAACCCCTCCCCTCATCCACGGAGTCTGGCAACCTGGAATCACCAAAGGCATGCTTTAGGTTGACCACGGGAATATGAAGATGGAAGACACTGGAGTAGTAGCTGTTTCCAGTGGCTTAGTTTCTTAACTGCCTGCGTTTTTTATATATATAATGATCCAACATATGTTTGGTTTTATGTTCATGTAAATGAAAAAACTAAATTAAAAGTAAAACTCCCAAACGAACTTAGTAACACTAACACTAAAATAAACTATAAAACATTCTTTGCACAAAAAAAAAATTAATTCACCATCACTAAATAAACTAAAATACATTCTTTGTCCAAAAACAATTGGGTCCTCAGCTTAAATTATAAATAATGTAGCATTATAGAACGAAAAGTTAAAGGTCAATGATGTTTGCACTATAAATGTTTATCTTCTCCTTTCCTCTGTTTCTTTAGTATTCATAATGCCTTTAACCATAGAATCGATTTTTATCCAACACATTTCTTTTTCTAGCATTTTGTCAATGATATTTTCTTTCGTGAGCACTGTGCCGATCTCTGTTTCCGTTTTCCTTCTGTAATTTTGCCATCTCGGACAGTGGAATATCGTGTGTTCTGCAGTATCGATATCCTTGCAATATATGCAGAATTCGTCTTCAGCTCTTTTAAATTTATGTAAATATTTCCGGAATGAACCGTGACCCGATAAAAATTGCGTGAGCCAGTAGTTAATTTGGCCGTGACTTCTTTTGTGCCATGTGGTTAGACTTGGTATTAATTTTCTTGTCCATTCTCCCTCTTTACTCGTCGTCCACGTCTGGTTCCACTTGTATATTGTGTCATCCCGTAGTTTTTCTTTATCTGCATTTTTTTCTTGATGAATTTTGTCGCGCTCTCTTATTATTAGGTCTAACGGAATTACATTGCCGATGACTAGTGCTGCGTCAGCCGAAATGGTACGGTATGCGGATATTGTTCTTATTGCCACCCTTCTTTGTGTTTTTATTAGCAGGTCTCTGTATTTTTTTTATATTCATCGTGTTGGGCCAGACCGTCGAGCCATATAATATGATGGATTCTACCATTGATCCCAGAAGTTTCCTTTTGCAATAGCTGGGTCCATTTATATTCGGCATGATTCTGTACAGGTTTGATGTTACCTTTTCTGCCTTTTCTGTTACGTTTTTTACGTGTAAAGTCATGGACATTTTTTCCACAAATGTAACTCCCAGGTACTTTAGGCTTTTCGATGTTGTAATTTTTTCTTCACCTATCTCTATTATTATTGGTCACGTTTTTCTCCTTTTCCATAACAATACGGCTTCCGTTTTTTCCTCGGCTATTTCCAGTTTATGTTTTTCCATCAAGTCTTTCACTAACGATATGGTTTCGTTCGCGACTAGTTCTAATTTTTCCTCTGTCCGTGCTTTGGCTACAATTGCAAGATCGTCCGCGTAACAGATCAAGGAAACGTCTTGCGGTACTTCCAAGTTCAATACGTCGTCGTAGTATATGTTCCAAAGCAACGGACCCAAAATAGACTTGTGGAACCCCCTGTTAATTGACATTTTTTCGCTTCTTCAGAAATTATTGTTCTATTTGTAAGGTAGCTTTCGTATGGTCTTCACTAAGTAGGTGCTAATACTTTTTGCTTCAAGTGCTTTAACTCAGTACTTGGCTTTCAAGGTGCAGAATTAAAGGCATTTCTATACTGTCAATTGTTTACCAGTCAAACATAGATCCTTTTCGGTATTGCATTACGTTTTCCAGCTTTCTAGTTGGTTTCGTCGACCAGTTCCATTCACTTTCGGTTTCAATTGCATATCGTCGACCGTCCGTCCGGAAACTCTTGCGGTACTTCCAAGTTCAATACTTCTTACTTGCTTCCACTTAACGGACCCAAATACTTACTTGAACCCCTGCTTAATTGACTTCTTCTCCTTCTTCGAAATTACTTGTCTATTTGTAAGTAGCTTTGCTATGGCTTCACAATAGTGCAATACTTCTTGCTTCAAGCTTTAACTACTACCTGCCAAGTGCAGCATTAAAGCATTTCTAACTCAATTGCTTACCAGCTCAAACTAGCCCTATTGTACCCCTGTTGCATTCCACCTTCCTTCACTTTGGCACACTATCTCGACCTCCTTCCTGCAATCCGTACTACCTTCTACTTCCTTCACTCCTTACTTGCTCTTACCTTGCCTCCACCCTTGCTACAACCTCACTCCCATCCTTCACTTCCTCACTCCACTCCTCTCCTCTTCACTCCTCTCACCACTCAACTCACTCACACTCACTCACTCACTCCACTCACTCACTCCACTCACTCACTCACTCCTCACATCACTCACTCCACTCTCCTCACTCACTCACTCCTCACTATACACTCACCACTCCCACTCACTCACTCACTCCTCACTCACTCACTCACTCACTCACTCACCACTCACTCACTCACTCACTCACTCCTCACTCACTCACTCACTCACTCACTCACTCTTCCTCCTCCTCACTCACTCACTCCTCCTCCTCCTCTCCTCCTCACTCACTCCACTCACTCACTCACTCACTCACTCACTCACTCACTCACTCACTCCTCCTCACTCACTCCTCACCACCTCACTCCTCACCACCACTCACCACTCACTCACCACTCCCACCACCACCACCACTCACCACTCACTCACTCACCACCACCACCACCACCACTCACCACCACCACCTCACCACCCCACCACTCACTCACCACCACCACCACCTCACCACTCACCACCTCACCACCCACTCACTCACTCACCACCTCACCACCACCACTCACCACCACCACCACCACCACTCACTCACCACCACTCACCTCACTCACCACCCCACCACTCACCCACCACTCACCACTCACCACCACCACCACCACTCACTCACTCACCACCACTCACCACTCACCACCACTCACTCACTCACTCACCACTCACCACTCACCACCACCACCACCACTCACTCACTCACCACCACTCACCACCACTCACCACTCACTCACCACTCACCACCACTCACCACCACCACTCACCACCACCACTCACTCACCACCACCACCACTCACCACTCACCACCACCACCACCACCACCACCACCCACTCACTCACCACCACCACCACCACTCACCACCACCACTCACTCACCACCACCACCACTCACCACCACCACCACCACCACCACCACCACCACCACCACCACCCACCACCACCACTCACCACCACCACTCACCACCACCACCCCACCACCTCACTCACCACCACTCCACTCACCACTCACCACTCACCACTCACCACTCACCACTCACTCACCACCACCACCACTCACCACCACCACTCACTCACCACTCACTCACCACCACTCACCACCACCACCCACCCACCCACCCACCCACCCACCCACCCACCCTAAAACACTAAGGAAGATCGTAGGGAAAACGCTGAGAAATAGAGTACGAAGTAAAGACATAAGAGGTCAGTGCAACATACAACCAATAAACGAGTGGATAGTAACAAGAAGACGAGAATGGAACAATCACATTCAGAGAATGGGAGATAATCGGATAGCCCGAGTTGCAAGATATGGTGGGAAAGAAACAGGAGTAATCCTATGAAGAAGCAAGAAGAAGAAGAAGTGATACCAGGTGGAGTATTCATCATGATGCAGTTAAACCAATCTTTAAAAATTTCGAAAAATTGGTTGGTGCTGTAGACAAGTTGTGTGATGCTTCTGAAAATCTAGATACGAAAGGGGCAGCGGAGGTGGTGATGACAAACATTTGTAATTTCTGTTTCTTTGCTTCTTGCACTTATGGTACGTACCAAATTTTATCTGAAGTGAACCATGCACAAAAATACCTAATACATAATCAAAGGTATTAGTTTGGAGAAATGTGTATTGAAGCTTGAACATATTTTTAGAAGAGAGTCGGGAAGAACTGTTCCAAAAAGCCTTAGAACATGCAACCACAACTTGTGCTAAATTGGACATTGATATCGAAAGCAGAAATCGCACACGAGTTAAAAAATGATGCCAGGAGAAAAAGCTAAAGATGCAGGTTTGTCTCCACAACAAGAAGTGGATCGCGTTAGAGTGCATTGACGACTTTCATGTGGAGCTAGAAAAGTAACTAACATAAACAAACAGTGTATATGAACAATTTGCTGTTGTACCCTCAGAAAATCTCGTAAATGCAAGTGATGAACGGATAGTAACTTATATACATCAGTTCACAAATACTTTCAATGATTTAGAGGAAGAAGAAATGTTACCAGAAGTGAACAGGCTAAGAAGACATCTGAAGGCTTCAGAAATAAAAATTGATGATGCAGCCTCATGCACATCATTACAAATTCTTAAGTTTATTACTGACATAGACTTTCGTGAATGATTACCAAACATAACGGAGGGACTTGAACTCTTTCTTACTATTTGTAAAACATGTGAATTTTGATGATTTAATCCAACAATTTTCAGTAGTCAAGGCTCGCAAAAATATTTTAATATGTTTCTAATTTTTACTCTTCTGTGAAGTTTGCATGTGGTTGCGCTTTGTGCACAAGAACTCATCCGGCCAACTATAGAGGAAGTGAATATTATCATCGTCTATATAAATCTAATGGAAACAAAAACAATATTAACAACTCCCAAGCAATACCAGTACCAACAAGTACAAACTCCAACCACCGGTGGCAACCTCAATAATTTTAGTACAACCAGGACAAACCAATGCAAATGCAGTCAAAAATAACGCAAGCGATATTCCACAATTCCAAGTGACCGATAACAACGGAAACAATGGTTCACTACTCGAGAAATTTCTAGAAGAATTCAAAAACATGTTTAATCAGCTTGTACAACAAAATAGCACGGTAATAAACATGCTTACAATGCTAGTAAATAAATTGGCGTAATAATGGCTACATTCTTGAAGATTGCGCGCTGGAATTCCAATGGAGCAAGCTAACACAAGGAAGAAATAAAATCATTTTTGGTCCAAAATTTAACAGATATTTTATTTATAAGTGAATCCCATTTCACAGATCACAGTTATTTCAAAATCCCGTTCTATAAATTATACTATACAAATCACCCTGAAGGTAAAGCACATGGCGGAACTGCAATACTAATAAAACAAACAATCCAACACCATGAATTGTTAAAATATGAAGAACGCCATCTTCAGGCAACTTCAGTAAAGGTTATATGCATGCCATACAACATAACAGACTCAGCGGTGTATTGCCCACATCCCCACAAAATTGAGTGCGCAATCGAAGGTTACTTCAAAACTTTGCGTCCTAAATTCATAGCAGGAGGCGACTTCCACAGCAAAAATATATTATGGGGATCACGGTTAACTACAACAAGAAGTAGAGAATTGGCAGAAGTTATCCAGAAACAAAATTATGCATTTCTATCAACTGGTACTCCAACATACTGGCCAACGGATCCCAATAAAACCCCGGATTTCTTAGACTTTTTAGTAACGCATAGAATTTCTCCTGCATAGACAGATGTAATGCCAAGTTATGATTTAGTGTCCGATCATTCACCCATAATTGCAACCTAATTCCAAATTACATAATACCAGCACCAACTAGGATGCATACCGTAGTTACATAGATAAAAATATCAACCTCACAATTAAATGGAAGTGTCATGAAAACATTGACGAAGCAACAAATTCAACATTATCAGTATTACAACAAGCGGCAATACAAGCTACGCCTCGGTATGACAATAAAAAGCGTCTAAATGATATCCCGCTAATTAACAGGCTTAAAGCTACATTAAAGGAATTACAAGATAAGTCAATTAATATAATTATGTAACTGGATTAACCAGGAATGATCATACCATGTGGAAACCCATTAAAAATGCGAAAAAACCTGTAACAATAATTCCACCGATTCTAGAAACCTACCTATTGGGCCCGCGGCAAGAAGTGATAAACAAAAAGGAGATCTCTTTGCAGAACACCTTGTCAAAGTATTCTGCCCTCATGAAACCGAGCAGAACATGGAAATTGAACCCTTTTTACAATTACCCGATAATAAATTACAAAAACTTAAGCCATGTACACCAGGAGAAGTTCACGAGGAAATCACACGGATGAACATTAAAAATCATCAGGAGTGGATCTCATTACAGGATAAATGCTAAAAGAACTACCGAGGAAAGGAATAGTATTGTTTACATATCTATTTAATGCCATCTTGAGAATCAATTATTGACCAATACTACTGAAAATAGCACAAATTGTGATAATTCAAAAGCCTGGTAAGGACCCAACGGATGTTGCTTCATACAGACCAATTAGCCTAGTGCCCATTGTCTCCAACCTGTTTGAAAAATTGCTACTTCGGCATATCAAAGAAGACATGTTAACAAAAAATTGGATCCCAGATCACCAGTTTGGGTTTAGAGAGGCACACTCGACAATCCAACAATGCCATCGCATGGTACGAATAATAAACAAACCCCTTGAAGATAAACAATACTGTACAATGGTATTTTTGGATGTAAGCCAGGCCTTTGATAAGGTCTGGTACCCACGACTACTAGCAAAAGTGAAAAGAAGTTTACCGCACAAATACTATGAATTAATAAAATCCTATTTAGTAGACAATTCCGAATTAAGTACAACAGTGAAACATCTAGTTTACATTTGATAAAGTAGGTCTCCCGCAGGGCAGCGTCTTGGGTCCTAAATTGTACACTCTTTACACGGCAGACTTACCAACAAACAAAAACATAAATATTTTCACTTTCGTGGATGACACGATTATACTTGCTAATCATGAAAAGCTAGAGGTTGTTGCTAGCTATATACAGAACTACCTAAGTGAATTACCAAAATGACGAATAAAAGTAAATGGACAAAAATCAAGACACATAACATTTACACTTAGAAAAGGTCGCTGTCCAAACTTACAAATTAATAATGAAAACATACCACAAGCCGAAGAAGTGAAATATCTTGAACTAACTCTTGACAGCAGTTTAACCTGGAAACGACACATTACTAAAAAACGTAAACAAATAGACCTGAAGGTGAGACAACTAAACTGGCTTATAGGAAGAAAGTCAAACCTTTCGGTAGAAAATAAGTGATCTACAAGATAGTAATCAAGTCCATTTGTACCTACGGAACTTTGGGGATTTGCCCGTAAGTCTAACATGATAGTTATCCAAAGAAGCCAGTCCAAGATACTGAGAATGATTGTAAATGCTCCGTGGTTTGTATCAAACCAAACCATTCATACTGACCTCAAGATGCCCTACGTTAAAGATGGTATACACGACAGAAGTAGCAAATATTATAATAGGTTAAAATCACACATCAATCCTTCAATGGAACCGCTTACACTCAACGATGGCAATAGGAGACTGGGACGTTCATGGTCTGTAGACCTCAAGTAAGAAGCTGAAGGTAACACCACAGGGAGAATTCATCATCATGCCGATTAAAAAAAATTTGTTTTGTCATTGCTGTACATTCTAATAAGCAATTTTACAAGTTAGAGATCTGTGTACTTATACATATATATATTTTTTTTTATGATTATGGACCTGAACAGGCTAAATAAGGCCTATCGTGGTAAAGCACTCAGGAACACTTAGGAGGATGGATAGAGGGATAATGAATTGCCAATAGATGCCTATGAACAGCTACCTTAAATTTTCTCATATCATAAGTGAGAGGAAAACAGGAACTAGGGAGATCATTCCAGAGTTTAGAAGCCGTGTAGAAAAATGTGGATTGCGCCCGTTTGGTACGACAAGTGGAGATTTGTACTGCATACTTATGATGTGAATGAGCGAACCGAGTGTTTCTCGCAAAGATAGCCGGAGATGGTATCAAAGAATGTAATTCACCAGCAGAATAGCAGTTGTAATAACGATAATACAAAGAAAGAACTGAAACCATCCTTCTATGCTCAAAGGACTGTATGTGAGAAGTTAAGGACGGGTCATTTATAAGCCTAATCGCTCTCTTTTGAATACGATCAACGATATCGAGAGCGTATTGGGGAGCACTAACCCAAAGGTGAGAATTATATTCCAGATGAGGCCGAATTTGGGCCTTATACAGCAGAAGAAGTTGTCGAGAGGTAAAGTACTGCTTAGATCTGTACAAAAAGCCTATTTTACGAGCAGCTGTTTTGGTAGCTGACAGAAGATAGTCAACCCATGAGAGATTTGAAGATACAGTCATACCCAACAGAGTAATAGAGTCTGAAAACTTAAGAACTGAGCCATTCATACTTACAACAGGAAATGATCGATCTTTTTTGGCGGACATAAGGCAACACTGAGTTTTGTTAGCATTAAATTTAACTACATTATTGCTTCCACATTCGAGAATACGTTGAATGTCTTTGTTGATTGAATTTGCCATTTCAGCTTTAATTTCTTGATTTGACATAGAAGGTGGATTATCACTATGAGTAGACTAAGATGAACTACAGTGAAGAGTGATATCGTCAGCAAAGCAATGGATGGGGTTAGTTGTTGAAGAAATAAGGTCATTTATGTACAGCAGAAAAAGTGTAGACGCTATAACGGATCCCTGTGGTACGCCCGCGTTAATGCTAACTTCTTTTGAAGTTTGGCAAGTAAACACTTATGCCAAACTTGGTCAAATGCCTTTGAGATATCTAAAGCGACTACAACTGTTTCACCGGACTACTCTAGTGTATTGTTCCAAACTTGGGTCACATATGAAAGAAGATCGCCTGTTGAACGACTTTGCCTAAACCCATATTGGTGGTCACTAAGGAGTTTGTTAGTTTCAAGGAACGTGAGCAGTTGCTGATTGATGGCTTTTTCCATGATTTTAGACAAAATGGAAGTGATGGCAATTGGTCTGTAATTTGAGGATCGGTCTTATCACCTTTTTGGGAATAGGTTGAACATTTGCTAACTTCCATGATGAAGGGAATTCCCCAGAAGATATAGAGATCGTATAGAGCTTAGATAGGACTGGTACTAGTTCGGGGGAACATTTCTTTAAGACAATAGCTGGGATACCGTCTGGGCCAGTCGCCTTATTGAGATCAAGCCTACTGATGATCGATTCTAAGAGCTTGTACCGAAAATGAATTGGTTTCATAACGTATGAAGAAGAGTTGACTAGGGCACATCTTTTCCAGAATCATTGAGACACGAGTTTGATGCAAACAAATCCACAAAAACGTTGGCTTTGTCTACAGAATCAGCAACTACTGATCCGTCAATAGATGTCAGGGGAAATGAAGATGTTCGAAAGTTTTACTAATGGCTTTTGCTAAAGACCAAAATTTACGACTGCCTAAAGGAGATGTAGCTAGTTCATTGCATTTTGTTGTTCGAACAACTTTTTAGTTTTAGTGATGACACTTTTGCAGATATTTCTAGCGCCAACGTAATCTACATGACTGTCAACCGATTTATTAGATTTCCATTTAATGTAACATTTATTTTTAAAGATATTGCATCAGAACAAGCCTTATTGAACCAGGGTTGGGAACGTGAATGACCTGCACGGTACTGTTTTTCGGAATGTATAACTCCATTCCCATGAGGATGACTTCAGATACTGAAAGAGCGATGTCCGAAGAAGAGGACGACTTAAAACAATATTCACGCCATGGAAAGGTTGCAAAGAAATTCCGTAAATCACTCCATCGAGCTGACTTAAAACACCACAAGGTTCTATCGGTTTTGCGAACAACAGTGGAATTAGGTACAGTAGAAATGATTTTTATTAGACAATGGTCGGAAAGACCTAAAGGCGAAAGAACGGAAGTTTTATAAACAAGAGGGTTTGATGTAAGAAAGAGATCTAGAAGATGTGGAGTATGGTTAGGGTTATCAGGGATTCTTGTGGGTTCAGAAATCATTTGTGTGAGATCACATGAAATATCAAATGTTTCTGCACTATGACCAGCGGGATTTGTAGTAGATGAAAATTGAAGCCAATTAGAGTTATGAACATTGAAATCGCCTACAAATGAGATATCGCAAGATGGAAACTGAGACAGGAGATAGTCAACTATCATACTAAGGTAATCGAAGAAGTCTTGAAAGTTGCTGTCATTAGGAGACCTATAAATGCAACAGTAGAATTTCACAAAATTAGGACCAGAATGTTTAAACCAAATCACGTCAAAATTGTTATTTTCTAAGGAAGAAACCCTCTTGCAAGCAATTCTGTCCTTGATGTACGCACATATGCCTCCTTTATATCGAAAGTTAGAGTGAAGATGGTATTGAGGAAATTGCAAGTCGGGTGACTCGGAGCTTTCAGTGGAGACTTGTGTTTCAGATAGAAACAATATATCAGGTTGTAATTGTTCAAGATGTTGGTGAATAGCATTAAGATTAGACCTGATACCGCGGATGTTGATACTTTCGATGACCGAGGTCGCTTGGGCCCTGCCCTCCTGGACATCCGAATGGGGCAGGATTTTACGTCCGGAATTTATAACCCTAGAAACCACAGCCATCTTATTTTTTAATTTGGGACTTTTAATCCGATAGGAAGACAGTGAGGGCGAGAAGGAAGAATAAGGATGAGAATAGATTAAGGATGATGGAAAAGGTAACCGGCAGCCCTTACCGAGCTCAGAAAATCGGAGACCCAATATTAAGGAGCCCATGGTAAGGGTGGTGGTACCTCCCGGATGGCATGGAGTATACATGCCTACCATCTATATTATATATATATATATATATATATATATATATATATATATATATATATATATATATATATATATATATATATATATATATATATATATATATATATATATATATATATACATACATATCATATATACATATACATAGTAATGTACAAAATATATATAAACCCTCATCTAGTGCCGCCCCAGGTCCCAAACTGTGTCAGTGCGCCACTGGCTATATGTGTATGAGGTAAACCCCGCGAAAAAATCTCATAAAGTCGGACCGGAGAGAGGTGTCTTATGACTCATCTTTTAGTAAAGCATGGTTTAAGATTTTAAAAACGTATATCGTTATTGGTTCATATAGTTAGTAATTGTGAATACCAACAAAACATCGTCAATGTTTCTAGGTTATTTTCAAATTTAAGCCGCGCTGTCAAATTTAAATAAAATTATTGTTCGAATATCTCGGGATTTAACATCCTAAAGGTCTTAAAAATCCCCATCCACTCGTATAAATAAAGTCGAATTTCGTTTAAGGTCTGTACGCACTTATTCTGGCATGTAAAGTCCACCGAGTGTGGGTAGTCATATGACAAAAATATATTGTACAACTGTGAACGTTTATCAGAACCGAGACCGGGTCAACAAAATTTCGTTTTAGATCTGTTCTACAAATTAATTATATTAATAATTTTCAATAAGAAACGAATTAGCTAGCAGTAGACAGTGCCCGAATGAAATGCGAAAAGTTTGGTTAATTGTGGAGGATCGTTTTTAGCTGACAGATCTCACTGAATCAAAAGAGTCAAGACTGTAATTTGTGTATCGAAGTCACTTATAAATAATTAATTTTGTCATAAATAAATACACTGTATTGGATGTTAAAAATGAGATTTATTATTGGTTAATAATATAACCGATTTTAAAAATCTCAGTTTACAGTTTGTCATATTATATATATATATATATATATATATATATATATATATATATAACGAATGTAAACCTAAGTACAGCTACAGAGGTATATGTTAAATATAATAATTCTTTACAATGTTATAAAGTAACTAAGATTCTACTTTTTGCTTTAAATTCAAATATTGGACATCTTATAATTAAAAGTAATCACCTTCACTTTCACTATCATCTTCAATCGACTCTCCGACATTGATTACTAGAGGTTTTACCATTTTCTCAGCTCTTTTTTGAACGTCCTACCACTGGCTCATTTCCTTTTGAGCATGTAAAATACACTTTTGCCACAATTCTCCAGTTACTTGGTTTAATGAATCCTTCCATAGCGATAAAACATTCTCGTCCCTGGAGCCCTGTCTTCCAACGTTTTTGTTGTAATACTGTTTACACTTTGCCCATATTAACTCGATAGGGTTGAATTGGCAGTGATACGGAGGTAAACGTAAAATTTGATGTCCCCATTGATGAGCGATTTCATCAATTGCATATATTTTGGGAACTTGTAAATCCTTGGCAATTTGTAATAATTCCACTTTCAGCATATCATTCGAATGAGGAATGTTGTGTTTTCTTAAAAATTGAAGAAGATCTTCTTTCTTCCAACTACTTGAAGGTAATTTTTCTACTAATGTAGAATGATAACTGGCACTGTCAAGAATGATCAAACTTGGTTTTTCTAATTTGGTAAAAACTGTTCTTGAAACCATTTGTGAAATAAATCAGCGTTCATATTATCGTGGGAGTCCGCTGTCTTACTTTTACTGGAAAATGCCAATGATGAATTAGGTATAAAACCATCCTTGTTGCCAGCACTCAGTACGATCAAACTAAAATTTATTCGGTTAAAAATATTTTTAACAAATCGGACTATTTTAATTACCGTTTCCCTTCTCCTGGCGGCTTGTTTTTTGTGCTTTTCAAATCATTATCATGCCATGATTTTCGAACGCTTCCTAGACTAAAAATTCACGTCTCATCCAAAAAGACAGGATCGTATCTAATTTCAAAACTTTTATTAGCAAAGTATTTTCACAAAAATGTTGCTCGAGCACCAGCAATATGACCTGCTCCATTAAACGCCTACTTCCATCGTCAACTTTGAATTCAAAACCAATTTTGTGCAACAATTGTTTCAAACTGGTTTTACTGAAATAAATATTTTATCTTCTTTAAGTTCAGTTTGGAATTTTTCGATAGTAATATGTGAGCCTAAAATTAAACAGTGATTAACTCCATTTCAACAATAATTTCTGGATTATTTACCTGTTGCATGCATGGTGTAAATTTTTCGTTTCAAAACGTCTTTCACGTATTCGTCGACATCCTCTGACTTCGACTTCAAACGCAGCCTATGTTTTTGCGGTGAATCCGGCGCCGATTTTCCAGATTCTAATGCGAGAGCCATTCTTGCCGTTGCCCGAGTTACGGTTTTCTCGGAAATGCCGCATGCGAGAGCAGTTCGCTGCAACATAAATTACATAAATATAAATTTACATAGTGAAAATTATTAGCGTACCTCGATAATGGAAGTTAAACTTGGCCCCCCGTTATCGCGTTCCATCTCGAAATAATGCAGTATATTCATTAACGTTACTTGAGTTTGGCCTTTCAAAGATGTACCTTTTTAATGACATCATTATTCGCTGCAAAATAAATAAATGCATTCAATCAATTGGAAATACATTTTGCATTAGAAACTTACCTCGTAATATTGAATATTAATAAAAACGGTTTTGAAAAAAACTGTTGTTTACAATTGGAAACTAATAAATTACGAACGAAAGATAAATTATTATAAGTACAAAACACGATGCGATTATACGAAACGAAATACGAAGAATAATTTGAGGTTAAATAGCCAAGAAGACATCTGACAGCGTCATGCGCTTAGACTTTAAAACCGACATACGTTTTTAAGTCCTGCATTTAAAATATATAGCAGACGTATATTATATAACCCATCTTTCTTTAAGTGGGAACTTCGCACTGAGATAAAGGGAAATAGATGCATTTCACAGTAAGAATTATCTGAATTATATCCCCATTCTCGAGTCTGCCATGAGACACCTCTCCCCGGCGCTACTATACAAGGTAGACGGTAACGATGATGCTAAGCAGATGGTGTTACCACAACTCCACTAGCTCAGTGCAAACAATCTAAACTAATAGAATTGTATATCTTTTATTAAACAATATTATAAAACAGATCATTAGGAAACGCAAAACAGATAAACGAACAAAATAAGAATTATGCTAGGAAACAAAAGATATCTGATTCGTTGCTTATAATGAATGTCTCTCGCGCTAACATTTTGCAATTCTGCCGTTAATAAATATAATAAAATAATTTATTAACTGGCTGGCTAATTGGGACACCTAAGTTTTAACATTATTTGGAAAATTCCTAATTTATTTTAAATTTTTAGTTATTATGTAGTTTAAAATTAAAAAAACGTTTCTAATGATCTAAATCTGTGTGTTAATAAACCATTGTCATAAAAAATAGGATAATTTAACCAGGTAGACTGTAAAATTTTATATTCCTGCTTGTGAAAGTACGAATTTCGATTTATTGGTAATACTGCATATATTTAATGCTTTAAATATTCAAAGTGAAGTAATAAATAATTTATGCGACGACGTAACATATTTAAGCTTTTGAATACCTACGTCTCATAGTTTGGTGTGTAAATAATTAACGGTTGGTTAAGAAGATATTTTTAACCATCATTTAATAACCATTAATTAATGTAATCTGTAAGAAATTAAGTAATAAGATTATATTAGTTTTGCAAGACAAATAAAATTTCTAAACGCAGCACTTTTCCCATTGGTGAATTTGCTGTACAGATTGATTGTCAGGTCAACAAGAGCGAACGTCCTTTGGGAATATTCCCTAGATCTAGGGAGTTTTAACATCAAGGGAGCTACCAGCTTTGAGGACTTTGATATTGTATTACAATCAGATTCGAATGGATCATCTCAAATACGTTGCTGTAATTAAGTGATTCTCGTGCAGCTACAAAACGACGGTAAACGTTTTTAATTAACTTTAGCTAGAATTTAAAATAACGGGTTTTATTATATTCGAAAAATATTTGTTTAAACCTAGTTAGGTTACCGTCTTTAAAAGAAAGATGTTAACTTTAATGTAAATTATTTTTTATAGATCCTTTTCTTTTAATGCCGCGCGTTGTAGAGGATGATTTGATAAAATTTAGTTGTTCTTTTTAAGACAAAAAATTGTAATGTTCACAGTTATATGTTCATAAATTATCATCCCTAAAATACTTTATAAGGAATGATTATAGCATTTCGCAGTTGGCAACAACACATTTGTACTAGCGATTAGTGATCCTAATTTGATTAGAATAACACATAACATCTAGGGAGATATAATTGTCCTTCTACACATTTGAACTTTAAATGGCTATTAGAAAACCTCATCCACATGCTAGAAACTTAACGGAAACTACGTATGGAGTTTCAGTGGAAACTACATACGTCTATTCGTAACTTATAATCATACTATTAAACTAAATGATGTGAATTACGTTTATTATAATTAAATTTTAACTTTTAAGCTTACCAATACAATTGAATTAACGCTATAGAAAGCATATCCTCTATACGCATATTAAACAATTACACGAAAGTTTGAACTTCGCTGTCAATTAATTTTCAAAGATCATTTTGCAATTGGTGTAGCCAACTTTAGCTATATATTTGCTGCGAAAATTGTATTCTTGAAATTATATATACCTACAGATTAATATCACGGCTGCGCCAGAATACGTTAGTTTTGCCAACAAGTCATTAAGCTAATTTAATATAAAACATTTTTTAATGCGAGAAGACGTTAGCGTATTTTTGAAGTAAGCCAAATTCATGAGATTACATCAAACGACTTATAATATCCCTTGTGTATACGTTGGAAAACACTTGCTCTAATAACTTTATCGTCGCCGACGGAAACCATATTTAATTTATTTTTTATTTTATCGTTCTAAAGCATTTATTGTTGTTGATTAATTGAATATAAAAACTAATCTCGAAAAATTCCCACTGTTACTTAAAGTATTGCACGTTTGGTACTGATAGCTATCATAAATGTTCTTTATTTTCGTCATTTTCACAGAACAGTTGTGTTTAGTGTTACAAGTGCAAGTATTGCCACCCAACATGAGGGCTGGTGGATCCATTAGACAATCACTGCGGGGTAGCGTAAAAGAAAGAAAAACGGATGAAAAATTGAAAAAATAACTTGTGTTCTCTCACTCTGAATAAAAACTGGCCTATGTTATTTTGAAGCACAACTTCCGATTATAACCAAATTTAACTAGCGCACTTGCGCAGCGCAAGCGCTACGTTTGATTGGACAAGAATGGAAAAAGCAGGTCTCTCAAGTGTTCAGCTTCAGCTACATCTGATAGTATAGGTTAGGTTGTGCTGAATTCTAATTTCGCTTAGTCGGGACGTTTAATCATTAAGTGTAAAAATTAATAAGAGGCACAATGCCCATATGTGAAATCGTCGCTCTTTCTTATCATTTACTAAATATATTTTTCTTTGTCACACAACCTCATCTCTGACCCATCCATTCTACATTTTATTCTTCAACGGTTTTCACTGTTATACACGTTCAGAAAGTATGAATTTCTCACAAATTAACTTGCCTTCGTTTCAATTTTTCAATATCCATTGGAGCAATTGTGACATTTACACACTTCTTTGACAAAGCTTTGTTCTATTTTTATTGTTTACAAGAACCTTAAAATAACGCACCTCTTTACTGACTTTATAGTTTATAAAACAATTTCTATAAACAGAAATATGGTTAGAGATACGTTATTTCCCTTGTTTTTTGAAAAAGGGCTTCCGAAGAGAGAATGGGGAGATGACGGAAAAATGGCTTGGGGTGCCATAACTGCTCATACCGCCCATGTCCTGCATCATTGACCATATTATATATACAGCTATTTATCATTAACCCATTAACTGGCAAAAATTTTTTTGTTGTATTTGTAATGAGATATTAGCGCATAAGTAACATATAGTAAAGTATATTTGGAAGTATAAATGCCAAAAAAGTACAAAAACAGTAAATTTTGCAAAAAGTCCTATTAGGGATCGTGGTAGTTATAATGTATAATTAAGACGAAAACCTGTAAAGTAACAATTTATTTATAGAAAATAAATGTATACAGTTAGGTACCGTATATTATTTATTATGCCATTCTACAACACATTCTACGTGTAGTCCAACATTACATTTTACGCACTGCTTCCTTACATTTATATACCGGGTATTTTCTTATATCTTCAGGGGCACGATTGGTTGATAATTTTTGGAGACATGATCTTCAAGCATGTTTTGGATTGGACAATGAATCCTTATGTAAGTATAAGGCAGTATATTGTCTGCGCATTTACTACTGTCATGTCAACCAAATTTGTAAAGATTGGAAAATACCACTTCTTTGCCCGTATTTTTATCCTATATTTATTTATATTCCAATCCAATTTATCTACTCCTCCCATATATTTGTTGTACTGCTTTATTAGATACGGTTGAGGAATTTTTACCTGTTTCTTTTCAGTTCTTGAATATCTGTTTACTTTTTCTAAGGGTAGCATTCCTTCATGGTTCGAAAGCAGTCTAACATAATTGTTGTCTTTCCAGGTACATGTAAATATTTCATTTTTTGTGTCAAACCTGTAATCAAAGGATCCCCGATCTTCTTTCTTCATTTCTTTATCTTCCTTGACTTTACAGTTGTTCATGCGATTATATCGTACTGTACCTGTAGCATAAACGTTCTTCTCTTTGAGAGTTTTCATGCGCGCATAATTTGTGAAGAAATTGTCGACGTAAAAGACATGGTTTGATGGAGTATGCATTACCGAAATATTTTTTAGAATAACAGAAGCACCAAGACATCTTACGTGACTTTGATGGTCCTTTCTGCTTTTATATACCTCAAACTGGAAGCAGTAACCAGTTTCGGCACAGCACATTGCCCATTGCTTCAATCCAAAGCGGATTGGCTTTCCCTTGATAAACTGTTTTAAAAAATGACGTCCATAGTAACGCACCATTTGTTCATCAATGCTCAGTTGTTTTGAAAAAAACACCAAACCGTACAAAATTTTTATTCATTATATCAATGATTGGGCGGATCTTAAAGAGGTTGTCTCCAGTTGCTTCATTTTCCTCCACGATTTTTGAATTATCATTGAAATGTAAGTTTCGATTTATTTCAATGCACCTATTTTTTTTGCATTTTCTGACAATTTCTACATTCATGTCATCGTCTTCAGTTGTACTATGTATGTCATAATTTCATTGTCAAAAAGGGTTTCAAATATTTCAACTGGTGTTTTCCCTCTTAGTTGTTGAATCATAGTATTTCTAGTAAGTTCAACTTCATTTGTTCGTGCCATTGCTTTAGAAAATTCGGGATTTATTTTTTGCCAATCTGTTGGAATTTTCGTCTTTGGAGGTGTTTTTTTTTTGTTCATTGTCATCATTTTTTAAAACGTTTGTTTTTAGCCTTTTATTCAATTTTTTACGCTTAAAAGGATTTATTATTTCCCGTGGTGCACTTGAATTTGACGCTATGGCTAAGTAATTACAATGAATTTTAATTCTGCCAGGTACATCCTTAGGTGTCACGTTTTCCAAATCATCCTCGCCTATATCTTCCATATCAGAGACAACATCGACTTTATCAGGCGGCAATTCAACGATATCTGTCGGAGTGTCTGGGTCTTCATCTTCATCGAAAAAATCTGGGTCATTTATAATTTCCTCCAACTCGGCAAGTGAATAAAACGCCTTCGTACCCATTCCTATAAATAAAATTTTATAAACTTGTAAAACCAAGTTAATAATGCAAAATAAAGTAATCTAAGCTGTTTTTATTGCTATGTGGTAATTTTACATAACACACTTTTCTATCCAAATTTTTACACTATACCTGCCATGATCCCCAAATGGGGATCGATAATTTTCTCTAAAAACAAGCGTGTAAATTCAATTTGCAGATAAAGGATAGTTGTGCGTGAAAAATTTAACCTATAACCTATCTATTCACTGGTTTTTAATAATTTTTAACTGTAATACATGAATAAAATAAATTTGTGAAAACTACTAATCTAAAACTACGACTTATTTTTATATCTCAACTTTAGACGCTCACAATTTTTAAATAAATAAATAAACAAACATTGATTTTGCATAGAACATGTGCTTACTTCTGTAGGGTTGCTACTGTACTACCTACTACCTGCCATCCGAGAAATGCCAGTGTTGTCATATTATGCCCATTTTAAACAGTGATCCCCAAATGGGGACCGTGGCAGGGAACAGGTTAAGTAACATCTTTTCTCTATTTCGGGATTAGAATGAACAATTCTCGCACGCATTTTGATGTTAGAATGAACTTAATTCTTAAACGATTTTTAGTGACTTTTTTTCAAGAGTTTGTGTTATAACACGTTATTAGGAAATTAAATATAAAAGTTGTTTATTAGTTGCTACTGAAACTATCAAATTAACTTACTATCGCCAGCCTAATTGTTTTACAACCAGATTCTTTAAGTCGTCCGTAATTAATAACGAAGCCCAAAACAGAGAAAATAGTATAAAACATTCGTTGCAGAAGACCTTCTGCTCGTTAATTCGAACCCTCGCCGCTTCGCAGCTCAGGTTTGAATCTTAAGCTCGTGTTATAATAGTGTTAGAATACTACGAGCAACACGATTACTGTGGTAATTCAGAGCAACATAAATGGAGTTAACCAATAAAAATTTTAATTATACACGTAATCATCTTACGAGTTGAATTTTTCAAGACTACAAAATAATACTGAAACACAATAATTATAAACACCTTTGCGACAGTTTATTAACCAAACAAAATGATAAGCAACATAAATGAATTAATAAATTTGATGACATGACCGTTTTTTCACCCAATGAAGATGCCGACTTACTATTGTTTTCTGCGATACATCTCGTCGATGTTCGGTTCTTAACTTGTATGCATGAAATAGTCACGACAATACTATTACAGATTTATACACAGAAGTCGCGTTTGGTAGATTGCATAAGACATTATCAAGGTATATTCCTATAGAAGTAAAAAATTCTGAACCCGCCCCCTGTGAGCTTGAATCTCAAAAACAGTGGACTCGATTTCATTTTATTTTGGAAATTATCAATTGATTAATTGTTGTTAAACAAGTTCACATTTGGTTGCCCAAGATTTTGGAACTTTATTTTGCCCTTCCACACATATTTGGATTTATTTTCATTTTAAGCTAATAGTAATGAAATGTGTTAAGCATCTCAGTCACATCTGAGACTATTGTACTAAAATTATTTCGTTCCACTTTTTTATTGACTGTGGTCCTGCACAGGCTAAGTTCCGCCTAACGTGCTAAAGCACTCACAAACACTTAGCAGGGATATTGAATTGCCAAGGAATGCCTATGAACGGCTACCTTAAATTTTTTATATCATAAGTGAGAGGAAAACAAGAACTAGGAAAATCATTACCGAGCTTAGAAGCCGTGTAGATCAATGTTGATTGTACAGATTTGTAGTGCATATTGAAGATGTTAGTGAGCAAATCGAATATTGCTAGCAAAGGTGGCCCGAGTTGTAATTAAAGAATGTGATCAACAGCACAATAGCGATTGAAACACCCGTAGTACAAAGAAAGAATTCTATGATCAAGGGACTGTATGTCAAAAGTTAGGGACTGATCATCTATAATCCTAATCGCTCTTCTTTGAATACGATCAACGACATCAAAAGCGTGTTGGGGAGCACCAACCCAGAAGTGAGAGTTATATTCTAGATGGGATCGAATTTGGGCCTTATGTAGCAGAAAGAGTTGTAGGGAGGTAAAGTACCACTTAAAAGATATAATCATTCCCAACGTAGTGATAGAGTCGGAAATCTTAAAATCTGAGTAATTCATACTTACAACAAGAAATGGCAAACGCAAGACAATACCTAGTTTTGTTAGCATTAAATTTGACTAATATCGGTTTCAAAAAGCAAGATAGGTCAGTTTGAAAGCTTATAACTTTTTTATTGTAAGCCCAATTGATGTGAAACTTGGCATAGATCTTCCATGCAGACATATAGTAACACTCAGAAAATATAATTTTTTTAGACGCTTAACTTTGTAAATTAAAAATTAAATTATCATACAAAATCTAGTTTTGCGGCCTGTGTTTTACATACGGTAGGTTTCAGTGCTCGAAGCTTCCTTATTTTTTTCTTAAAATGTGCGAAATTTTAACCAGTGGCATATCAAAGTACTGTAAAGGTAACTGCAATTTCAAATTTTGAAAAAATGTTTAAATTTTGAAAAAAAGTGACGTGTTCTCGATACGCGCAAACTTCGCTCTAAATGCAAATATTTTCGTTTTAAGTGGGCCGACATGTAGGTTTGAGTTGTTATTTAACGTTCCGTATGAAAGTATACGCATTTATCATGTAGTTTAATCCCAATTAATAAATAATTAAATTCTCAGTCGAGAGACGGAACGAGCTACGTTGATGTCTTTGCTAGTTTTTGCATGTAATTTTTCTGTATAAATAATAAATAGTATAGTTTACACTTTAAACCAATTAAAAATATAACAGAAAGTGCATTAAATAGTCATTATTGTTACAGTATTTTCCAATTTCATATTCCACACAATTATTTGTTGATTTTTGTAGTTTACTATTTATTGTTTCTGCTGTCCTCATTTAATATCTACCTTAAATTGTATAATATAAATAAAAAAACTCCTTGTGCTCATACCAGATGTTTTGATTAATATTCTTAATAAATCGGCCGATAAAATAATATAATTCTTTAATGGACGTTTATTTTAGCAGTGTGAAGCTCGATTTCGTGCATCCCGTATGCGACGGCATTCGTATTGAGTCGTCGATCGGAAGCTCGTCCAACGTAGCCTGTTCTCTCTCGTCTGAGAATTTAATTATTCATTAATTGGGATTAATCTACATAATAAATGCGTATACTTTAATACGGAACGTTAAAGAACAATTAAAACCTACACGTTGGTCCACTTAAAACGAAACTATTTGCATTTAGAGCAAAGTTTGCACGTATCGAAAACACGTAATTTTTTTCAACATTTAAATATTTTTCAATATTTGAAATTGCAGTTACCTTTATATTACTTTGATATGTTACTGTTTAAAATTTCGCACATTTTATGACAAAAATAAGGAAGCTACGAGCACTGAAACCGACCGTATGTAAAACACGGGCCGCAAAACTACATTTTGTGTGATAATATAAAAGTCAAGCGTCTAAAAAATTTATATTTTCTGAATGTTACTATATGTCTACAGAAAGATCTCTGCCAAGTTTCACATCAATTGGGCTTACAGTAAAAAAGTTATAAGCTTTCAAACTGACCTATCTTGCTTTTTGAAACCGATAGTAGATTATTACTTCACCATTCAATAATACGGTGAATATCATTGTTGATTGAAATGAACATTTCAGCTTCAATATCTTGCTTTGAGATAGAAAGTGGATTATGAGTATACTAAGATGAACTACAATGTAGAATGCTACCGTTAGCAGAGCAATGCATTGAGTTAGACGTTAAAGAAATAAGACCATTTATACATAGTAGAAAAATGTCGGAGCTGTAACTGATTCCTGTGGCACGCCCGTATTAATGCCAACTTCTTTCGAAAAGAAGCCATCAACTACGACACGTATTCGTCCCTTATCAAGGAAACTAGAAACTCAGTTGATAAGTGAATCACTTAACCCGAATATGGTCAAATGCTTTTGAAATATCTAAAGCGACTACAATTATTTCACCGGGTTGTTCTAATTTATTAATTCAAACGTGGGCCATATATGAAATAAGATCACTGGTTGAACGACTCTACCTAAAACCATATTGGTGGTCACTAAGGAGTTTGTTAGATTCGAGGAAAGAATGCATCCATGATTTTAGACAACATGGAAGTAATAACAATTAGTCGGTAGTTCGAGAGATCGTTCTTGCCACCTTGTTTTGGAATGTTTACATTGGCTAATTTCCATAATGAAGGAAATTCCCCAGAAGACATAGAGATCGGATAGAACTTAAATGGACTGGCATTTGTTCGGGAGAACATTTCCTTAAGAAATAGCTGGGATATTCTCTAGGTTATGCGCTTTATTGGGATCAAGCCTACTGATGCCCGATTCTAGGAGCTCATATCGAAAATGAACTGATTTCGTAGCGTATCAAGAAGTGTTGACTAGGCGCGCATCTTTTCCAGAATCATGAAGACACGAGTTTGATGCAAATAAGTTCAGAAAAAGATTGGCTCTGTCTACAAAATCAGCAACTACAGATCCGTCAAAAGATGTCATGGGGTAAGGGGGATGAAGATGTGCCACCGTTTTTACTGATGACTTTAGCTACAGACCAATATTTAGGACTGCTCATAGGCGACATTCAGCTAGTTCATTGCATTTTCGTTGTTCAAACAACCTTAGCTTCAGTGATAATGCTTTTGTAGGTATTTCTAGCAAAAATAGCGTGCATGACTCTAGGCCGTCTAATTAGATTTTCATTTCAAATAACGTTTATTTTTCAAAATATTGCATCACCACAAGCCCTATTGATCCAGGATTGGGCTGACTTAAGGTACTGAAACGCAAGGTTCTATTAGTGTTGTGACCAGCAGAGTTAGGGACGGTGGAAGTTATTACTATTAGGCAATGGTCCGATAGACCTAGCGGGAAAGAGCTGTGTTGGAAACAAGTGGGTTTGATGTAGGAACGTGGTCTGGAAGATGTGGAGTATGGTTAGGGTTATCGAGGAATATTGTGAGTTTAGAAATAATTTGTCTGAGATCACGTAAATTAGCTAATTTCTGCACTAGGACCAACAGCATTAGTAGTAATGAAAATTGAAGCTAATTAGAGTTATGGACATTGAAATATCGGCAGTGGTAAATCACAAGTAGTCGGTTTCGGAAAAAGTATTTTCATCGGGAGGCCAAACGCTAACATTTCTGAACTTCATCATTGATACATTCATAAATGCGTTTCAAAGTAATGTAGAGATTTGAAATATTTATAACATTACAACGATTACCACGAAACTAAGTTTTTACTTGATTATCGTAATAATTACTTAAAGGTTTCATAAAAAAGATATGTATGGTGGGAAGCATAGAGTAACCCCGGGTTTACGGATGTGTAAAATAAGTTCCAGATTTTTGGTATGGGTAACGGAATGCTATATAGAAAATATAGTAAATTATTTGAACCATTTCATAGAAAGCTCTGTTTCGAATGATTACTGTAGAGAAATATCATTATAGGCGACATATAGGTTTCAGCAACAAAAAGGCACATGTCAGCCGTTATAGTTTATTCACGTTCTGCAGACGTCAGGGCGCTTTTGACTTTTATTTTCTGCATCACTCACTTTTTATTTGTCTATAGTTTTTTGTAAAAAGCAAAAAGAACATTGGCATGGTTGAAACCTATGGCTCGAACTCTTAACGTAGACTAGGACTTTCGTATTGTTAAAGTTAAATGTCGCTTTAAAAACCATGCCATCCAATCGTGTCCAGCCATCTCGGTCTTAACATTAAAAAAATTTTTTTCGCCACTTGTTTAATGCTAATTTCCATGAAACCGTCGCAAATTAATCATGGTCAGTTCAAACCGTCTGCATATTTTTTTAATTAACTAACCAGTTCCAATTCTTCTTGGTTTAAAAAAATGCAGTGAAGTTTACCTGTCCTCTTATTGACTTCGAAGTTCCCCTCTTCTATTGGTGACTAGGGGAATAATACGTTTTGGAAACTGCTTGTTAGGAAATTATACAATCACGTACGACACCCCCTACAAGGAAAAACTATTGACTGTCACAGTAATATAGTATACTTCTATGGTAGTTTCCCAGATACTTGTGTAACACGTAGATTTGTTTACTAGAAGTTTAATTACGAAGGAGTCGTGTTTTATTTAGAGTGGATTAGAATGAAATTGGAGTTTCGACAGATCATTTTATATATGTTACACACCGACAAAAAGAGTGAACGGCCAAGAATGTAAGAATTTCGGGAACGATGTTGAGAATGTATTGAATGTATGTAAGCCATACAAAAGAGTAATTTTATTGGAAGATTCAAATTTGAAGACTCAAGAGGAAATGAGAATGGTAAACGCCTGGTAAATATTTGTGTAGAAAAAATCCATGGTTTAAACGTAGTTTAGACCATTTAAAGTGTTCATACGATACATCATAGAGAGGTGAATCTAGAGGCATTATTGGCTTGATCGTTTATGATAAATAGCTTAGAAACCTGGTTAGGGATAAAAAGTGATACATGAATCGCAGTATAGAACTTGTCACTTTTTGATTAGTGTGAGTAGAACAAAAAAAATGGCATGTACATGACAATGGTTGTTGCAAAAGTAAGCGGTGAAGCGGTTACACAAAGTGTCTAGATTGAGATGGAAACAAGTGAACGAGGCAGTCAAAATCAGTAAACAGAAATTGATAGTGGCAGAAGGTGAGAAAATGCGGAACGATTTTGAGGGAAATAAATAATTTTTAGAAGTGGGTAAGAAATGCAAAACGTGGGTCAAAACAGAAAGCGTAGTAGTGTTGAATAGTATGAACGAGATCGTATGGAAGGAATATGGATTGAGGAAATTCTGGCAATGATGTTTTGAAAAGTTATACTGATGTTAGGGTAAGCTGAGAAGTTAAAGAAGAAGAATATGAAGATAAGGAACTGATGATGATAATGAGTTGAATGAGGTAAAGAAAGCCGTAAAGAAGTTGAATAATGGTAAAGTTAGAAGTGAGGATGGTAGTAGTGATGAAATATTGAAGTATAGATGTTTGAATTATTTAATTTTTAAACGTAAGGGGAGTAAGAGTGATCACAAACTACAGGCGGATTAGTTTGGTGAGTGTAAAATACGGTTTCTGCTTACCGCTACTATACATTCTCAGCACACATTCTAGTCGATTCGTATTCTCGTATAATAAAACCATATCTTGAGCACTTTGAAAAACCCGTATATTCAGGACATCTAGAGTGATTCCAAATGTATTCTCGTATACATATTCAACACTTTTAGAATGAATACATCGGTAAACTGTAGAGAAGTAGCGTTAACTTGCCACTTTCTGTATTTTATTTCGTTCTGTTTTTTAAGACAACTTCTTACATTATTTAATTGTGCCGTATGTTTAATCCTGCTTCAACCACTAGTTGGAAAACAGCGATGATTTACCCTATGCGTAATTTTATTTAAGCTGTTAATTTAAAATTTCTCAATATTTGCTCAACTCCATGGTAACCCCAACACCACTGTGATCTCTACCTGGTTCTGCATTGAGTGTAATCAGTGTCTATCTTTACCTTATTATTATGGTCTGTTCCATAAACCTTTCAGTTTTGTTTTAAGTCAATGTACTTTTCGGATTCATATCATTAAGTACCTGGCTTTTGCGATTAAGCACCATTGTATATTTTAAATAGAGGCTGTTTCGATACCCCAGACAAACTGGACACTCTTCTGTGCTCACTAGGATCCATAAGAGATACTGTATTGTAAGGTAGCATAATTGTTTTAAATGATGCCACAGAGAGGTTTATGCGCCAAGGTCGTTCCACTTGTGCACATAAAGTGGTAATGTCACTGTGTAATTAAGAACTTACTTGATCGTTGGAAAATAAATAATTATCTCTTATTGGCTTACAAAATGTTTATATAAAATATACAGCTTATAACCAATAAGAAAATACGAGAATAATTACTAAATTCTTTTCATTGTTGTTTATTCGATTTTGAATAAACATGATAATTACGTGCTATATATATAACATTGTGAACTGTAAAATGAGCAACTACTAAGTGGTGTACATTATATTTTTCTGTTCTACGTTATCAATCATTTACGCAACGGTGTTTTTATTATTCAACCTTTAAAAATGTGACTACTTGTTTTAACATATAAAAATGCTAAATTTAATAGTATTATTATTATTATAATTAGATTATTTTATTATTTCTATTTAAATGTCAAAAACGAGTTTCAGAAAAGGATAGTGTAAATCATACATAGTTTAAGTACAAAATGTAAAACTGGGTTTCCTCTATAAAATAAACTTCCAGAACACACTTATTAATGTATGTACTTTGTTTTGGTGGCGTGAAGTTAGCGTAACAATCAAATGACATGCCTCTTTTGCTCTATCTAGCTATCACATCTTTCAATCCTTGTCATTTGAAAATAAATTCTATAAATTAAGAAAAAAAATTAAAATTTTACGGTTATTTACCATGCTCGGTGCTATAAGGTAAATTTGTTTAATTCTGACACTGAAGAGAAAACTTATTAAATTTTACATTATATTTTAAATAATATGTATGTAGCATTGTCTTATACACACGCAAAGGAATATTTAATTTTGGATATTTTTCAATCGAATATATACTTTTAATTCAATCATACAACCAGACATATGATTTATAATCTTTCAAGCTTAGTATAATTGTGTTTTGCGTAACTGATGCTAGGGGGAGATATAAGAACGACAAATGGGTCACGTGACTAGCAAAAATTATTACAGCAATCATCGCGTACTTTAATCAATAAAGAACGATATTCGTGAAAGGCTCTTAAGGCTTACAAAATTGTAATTTATAGAGTGATGAGGATGACTCACAACTATCTTGTAAGGTTTTCATTCCCTGATGTATTATTTTAGTCGATGCTTAAAAGTAACCATCGTGTAGGTAATAAATTCTGTTTAAAGTGCATATTAAATAACGATGTCAAATACAAAAACGTTTATCGTAAGAAAGATCAGTATTTACAAAGGTTTAATAAGCAAGATCTATTCACACAGTTTATGTACGTTTCCCTTATATACTTGTAACATATTATTACTTTTCACAATCTCAAAACTGTAAGCACTTTTTAAGCAGAGGTTCATGTACAGATTCCCATTCCACACACAAACTTATATAGAAAATCAAGTAAAAGTAGTAATTTGAGAAAATTGTGGTTTTTCTAATTTGGTAGGTTGAATACATGTTTTCACCATTCCTAAAATTTTGGTTATGGTAAGGCGACCATTCATCCCGTATTATACGGAACAATCCCTTTTTATACACATTATTTCGTATAAATGTAATTATTTTAATAAATTACGTAAATGTTTCGTATTTATAAAAAAGTCTCTTTTGGTCCCGTTTCTGGCGTTTTCATGTTTAGAAGGAATTAATCAAAGTCTAGAAAGTCGGAAAAAGATATGGCGATCTTCAGATAAGACACAGTAGGATGGCATAACAAGTTCTAGAATTTACAAGACTTTTCTAGCACTTTTATCGACTTAAATAAATAGCTCACATCCCGCTTATGAGGCAGTATTAAGTAGCAAGTCTGGCGCGAAAAGAATTAGCTTACGACGGTGTCTTATACGAAATGCCAAAAAGAAAGTGTACATTTAATAGAGTTTTGGAAAGTGAATATCCATTTATTAAAAAGACAACCTCAGATAGTGATGTAAAGTGTTGTACACAGTTTTCACTTGCACATGGTGGAAAGACGGATATCATTCAACACATATCCACACTTAAGCATAAAAGGCAGATATTGCTGCTTCTAGTAGTAGGAAAGTGTCGTCTTTTTTTCGTAAGGACACATTTAGAAGTAAAGAAGAAAAGTTAGCTGCGATTTCATGTACTTGGCCATACCACAACGTGATCTACATTCAGTCCTTTCGTTTTATGAATTGCACTAGTAAGCAAATAAAAATTTGCTTCCAACAAAAATATTGTGTGTACCGTTTTACAGAAGGAATCATTAAGCTCCATACAAAATAATCTTCGAACGGTCAATTTTGTAACACTCTATACCGATTGTTCAAATTACGGGAGCGTAAAAATTTGTTTTACACTCGTAAGACATTTTATGAAAGACAAGAATATCCAAGTAAAGCTTTCAAGTTCAAGATCTTCCAGGTCAAACTTCAGACATTATATCCGAATATATTAGTAAAACAGTTGACAAATACGAATTAACAGCAAAAGTAATGGCAATGTGCGCTTACAACACAAATTGCAATTTTGGAGGAACAGCAAGGCATGGCCAAAATAACGTCTTTCATAAAGTTCAGTAGTGACTTAAAAGACTTTTAGTCGGGGTGAACTGTGCTGCTCAATAACTGTATTCAAACATTAGCAGACTGCTCGCCTATTGACATCGAAACTATTATTGTGAAAGTCTATGGCAATTTCTATATTTGTACTGTTCGATTTTTAAAATTAAAAAAATGTTGTGAGTTTGTTATTGTTGAATACTTTGTTGAACTGTTGGGATACAGTAAACCCAGATGGTTAGCGTAGTTAGTGCCTTCGATAGAAGAAATATTAAAAATGTTCAAACCGTTACAGAGTTACTTTCTCTCTCAAGAAAAATGTCACACATTGATTCTTAGGAGTTTAAAAAACAATCTTTTTGAAGTTTAGCTATGATTTCTCCACTCACAAGCTACTACTTTCATAAATGTGTGCTGTAAATAAAATCTGAAAAATTATCAATGGCAGAAGTATACATGGTGCTATCAAATTTAAAGCAACAATTAATAGAACGTAAAAATGAAGTCTTTTTGCCAAATCAAGTTAACACTATGATAGTAGCTTTGGTAAATAAAGGTCTAAAGTTGATGTTACATGAATTGATCGGGCTGAGAAGTACATGATCTTATGCTAGCAAAATATTGTGAAATATAAGTACGGAACAGTGTTGACGGTTGTACTCGTACAATATTAGATTAAATTAATAAACGCACGGTTTAGGTTAATCAATACTTGCGCGCGAGTATTGAAGATAACCGATTCTATCCGAACATTGACGTGTTCAGATTGTGGTATAATAAGCTTTTCTTCAAATAATTATAACTATACAAAAAATAGGCCCTTATTTCTAATACTTGTTTGTCAATTCACGTTTGTGAATTTACACTTAATCTACTGCATCTAATAGCTAAAATTGGCCCATTATGAAATACGATACAGACTCGAATTTGAAGTGAGCCACCCTAAATATAAATCAGGTTTACAAATCCGTAACTTTTTTGTTTATTGATGTATCTTAGCGATTGTGAATTATTCTTTTCTAAATTATCCAGATCCAAATGCCAGTTTAAAAAGACTTACATTTTCTACATACGCTGCCTCTAGGTGAGCAGGTTTTTTTAACTTTTTTCAGTGGAGTGTCTCTTCATTATTAAACACCCTGTATATTTACTCTATGCTACTATATTTGTCATCATGATACCAGTTTTTGAATTTAGCTCAGTCTTTTATAGATCAAGGGATAAACTAAAAAGAAATTGTATTGACACTTTAATTACAAATGAATATTGGGACCACAAAACATCTAAAACATAATTATAACATCAATTATCTAAACTTAAGCTATGGTTAAGAATTATTATTATCATTATTAATATTGAGTTGCTCTTTCTTGAGCCGTTATTACTTCACATCGTCTGGGCATGCTCCTTATAATCCTGTCGATTAAGTCGCCGGGTAGCTCGTCCCACTCTTCCTGCAGAGCAATTGTAAAGTCGTTATTGAGAGCATGAGGGCGACTTGAAATTCGTCTTTGAAGAGGATTGAGGTCTAGAGATGATGCAGGCCATACATTCGTGTAATACTTTGCTCCTCAAAACAATTGTGGACAATAATAGCGCGGTGAAGTCTGTCATTGTCGTCCATATATGCTTGACTTTGAGCCTGTGCATATGGCAGAACTATTGGTTCCAGTATCCGATTTAGATCATTTCGAGCATTCACTGTTGAGTTAATAAACACGATCAATTCGGTTTTCCGGTTACCTAGTGTTAAGCCTCCCCAAACCATTATCAGAGTGTCCATCAAAAGGAACGTCTTCTACAGTCATACCTCTCATTCTGCCGTCTCCACACGCGCTCACAATTACTGTCTGGATCCGCAGTGTGTGTAATTTGGTGTGTTGTTTTCCAGGTATCTTCTTATAATATAATACACAATACTATAAAATAACTAATAATGTATTTAGTAGTGTTGGTGGTGCTCTGCTCAGGACTCCTCGTCCTGTTCAACGCGTGGATTTCGTGGTTGTTGGGTAGCGTGGTTGTGTGTTATGCCTGTTGACATTGTGGTGTTGAAATTGGTGGTTATCCAAAAAAAGAAGCGTTGTTGTGGGGGGTTTAGTTGTTGGTGTAGCTGTTGTATGGACTGTCCTATTGTCGCTCAGTTGTGGCTGATGTTACTGATGCCCTGCGTATCTGAAATAAATCGTAACATGTGTTAAATGTGTGAATACTTTGTCGTTGTTAACAGAACAGAATTAAATAAGTTATCGATACTGGATATTCAGCGAAGGCACCAGTCCTCGCTCCGGACCTTTGTATGATTACTCGAAGGGCAACCACCTCTGAACCGTGCGTGAGGATCACTCCTCACAGGTCCATCGCAGTTTTCGCCTCAGTGAGCGCCAATGTCACCTTTCGGATGACAGGTAGGGCCTTCTTCAAATTGATACCTACGAGGAGGGTTAATATAGAGTCGAACCCTAAGGCGGGTTGAGCAGGCGGGGTAACGACAGCGGCGGTAACCACTCTCGGTAATTCCGCCTTCTCAATCTTGCCTGCCGTCGCTCGGGTGTAACTGACGCCGGTCCGGGTTAAAGAAGTCGCTGTTGTCCTTTCGTGTTCTTCCGCTGTGGGCGTGTAGGGAACTTCGAGCAGCCCCTGTAGCTAGCGGGGTGGTCCCCACCGCAGTTAATACACTTATCTCGGTCTGTACAGGGTTTCGTGCATTCACTAGAATGGTGATCTCCGGCGCATTTTACACAACGTGCTGCCTCCCTGCAGAAATGCTGTGCGTGACGGAAACCCTAACACCGGTGGCATTGCCCGATGCCGGATTTCGCCGCATATCCTCTATAGTTACGCGGAGGCGGGCGAGGTGCGTCATCTCCCAGATCCTCTTGCTACCTTCCTCCTCGGTCAGCAACTCTACCCTCACGAGGGGGATCAGACGTCCTTGATGCTTCATCCTGACAACAGAAAGTAATTTAATATTTTGTGTTGTTAGCTCTCAGCTGACGTCGACCTCGGATAGTTCTACGGACACGCCACGTATCACCACCTCAGTCAATCGCTGGCTCTTTACCTGACAGGTGTGGTACGGAGTACTTTATGTCATTAGCTGATTTGATAAGTGAGTTCGACAACATAATGTTAGATAGTTGGACGTAAAAAATACGTGTTTACAAAAAAGGGGAGGAATACATATAATGAACTAATTTGGGAAAGTAAGTAGTTACACAGTAATTTAATACATTAAAGTTAATTTTCTTTTAGGTTACAAAACATATACCAATGTATGAAATAAGCGATAACCAAAATTGTAGATGGAGGGACGATGGACAATTACATACACCACACAGATCTGACCTTAATTGAGTACTCGTTACACAATTTGTTGAACCTCTAGTAATCGGTAGGTTGTTGGAGAGAGATTACTGTAACGGTGGTTGTATCGTGATACTATAATGAATCCAGCAACAGTAACACGATAATTACAAATTACAGGCTACAATAAATTGATTTAGTTACAGATATCCAGAACTAACAGGGTAACATACCCCTAAGGTGTAACGCGAGCCTTCGGAGAAGTTTTTGAAACAATCAAAATTTCGCTGTGAGTGGTAAATAACAGTAACAGTAAGGTGGTAGTAGTAGGCTAAAATAAAGTAGATAATTTACTATGATATTAGAATTTAAATGAATATTTACCTAAACGATGGAATGATGGCCCTATAAAGAACTTGGTGCAATTGGTTGTTTTAAATCCTCAATCGCGAAAATAATTAAGGTGAGACAATAACCAAAATAAATGCTTAATTATTTTAATTTTGATGGCCAGTAATCTTTCAGATCCCCTTCGATATGGGAAGCAAAGAAAAATGGCATTAACCAAACTTGACACTTAAAAACCTTCAATTCATGAATGGCAATTGTTAGAGGAAGGCGTTGTGGGGAGAATGTTTCTCCAGAAGTGCATTATTGTATTTTTAGTAACAATAATAAAAATTAAAAATTACCAAAAATTTGTTTATGTAGACTACTCTTGCATTTTTGTTGGATGGGCAACCCACAATACACCAAAGTACAAACTTTTACATAATTATGATAAATTTACAGAAAGTTGAAAATTAAACGTAACACCACTAACGTGGCGACATCTGGCTGCGGCGTCTTATTAGGTCGTCTCCTCTTCTGTTGCTGCTGGTAGGCTGCTTGGCTGCGAACCATGCCATACTGGTTCGTCGGAACTCCGAACTACCTCCGATGTCTCCTAGGTCGAGCTCGTTGACGAACTCTTCATACAATATGCGCGACATTGCGATAACGACGCGTACAGATTGTTCTTTTTTGTAAATTTAAAATTAGCTTATACTAAGTTATCGATGTTACTCGATTGGATCCCAAGCTTGGGATAATATCTTGACATACCCAAACGTTTACTGATTTCTCTACGCGAGGCACCTGACTCAATCAGTACAATACACCTTCCCATGAGAACGTTTTCTCATCGAGGCATTTTAATTTAAGTAATAATTATTTTACAGAGTGACAGAAGTGTCAAACAATTTATCAAAAACGTCAAAGCATCTTGTCTAAGCCAAGTTTACATTCTTTAAGTCGGAAATTACAAGTGTATATATAGTTGTTTTTCAATTTATCTTTTGATCTACAAGGGATAGAGGTAAAATTTGAAAACTGATATGATGATGACAACTTTAGTTATCTATTGTACCATACAGTGAATATACAGGGTGTTCAATAAGACCGAGACACTTCACTGAAAATGGTTAAAAAAAGCTCATGTATATCACTCTGTAGAGAAAATGTATGAAGAATATTCAAGTATTTTTAAACTGGCATTTGAAGCTAAATAACTTAGGAAAAAATAATTCAAAAATCGCTAAAATTCATCAATAAATAAAAAAGTTACGGCTTTGTAAACTTGATCCATATTTAGAGTGGCTCACTTCAAATTCGGATCCGTATATTATATATCATATGTATGAGCCATAACGTTACCTAAGTTGACATTACACTTTTACAATTATTGTAAATGGGTAATAACACGATGAGAGAGCTGCTGCTCAAAATCTCTACGTATTATAGTATTATTAATAAGAATGATTTCGTATTCGCTTCAGTAATATATGTAAATTCAAAAAGCGATTGTGTTTTAGCTACGATCTTAGAGGTCTTTAACTTACATGTTTGAAAATATGCTATCTAAACGTTAAACTATACTTTCGTGTGTAGCTTTCGCTACGAACTGTGATATTGCCCATCCTTCTACTGAAGTTCTGCTAGATGCTGATTTTCATTTCACCAGTATCTATCTAGAACTGTAAAATTACCTCAAATGACAAGTATCTCTTGTGTACTTACAATGAAGTAAAGATCAACATTTAGGCCAGGTGTATAGTTAAACGAGAAAAAATCCATAACCATATTTGAACCATTCCGTACTTCAGTTGATTATTTTTCTCATATATTAACCAGTGATCGTTATTACTAGTTGTTTAGTAATACACTTGGTACTAATAATACATATATTTATGTTAAAGTAGAAAATCCTCACGCTATGTTTTCTCGAATCAAGTCCTCTAAACAAATGCAAAAATTAACAAAACCTAGAAATCCAATATAGTTAGTAACTGTAATTATCCTCAAGATAACATTAATGTTTCTTCTAAACAACACAGACTCACTCCCCTTAAATCCAGGATAGAATCAAGAGTAAATGAGGGTGTTGTTAGAAATGCAACAAGACTATTATCTAATGGTGGCAAGTTTGCTCCGAAAGATAAGTCGACTTTTCAGAGACTTCGTAATAAACAACCCCACCCCTCTCTTTAAATAACCCTCGTAGTCTTTCAGTACCTGATGCACATGATAGTGTCTTGACAATATCAAGTGATTAAGTTCTATCAGCGGATCTTTTACCTTCTTTAAAGCCAAAACAACTCGGGGTGTCAGTAAAGGGCGGTTCTGTAGTTCATGCTGTTAGAAGTTGTTTATCAAATAATGTTAACCCGGGAATAGTAGTTAAAATTAACGTCATAGATGCTCTGAATTTTTTACATTGAAAATACGTGCTGGATGAAGTAAATATAAAAATACCTCCACCTTATCCCTACTTTTACCAATGTTATCGTATACGAAGTTACCTTTTCTCTAATGGTGATACATAAGGGGACCCCGCTGGTCCACTTTGTTTAGTCTAGGAATAAACGAGACTTCTGAACTAAATATCTGGTACTTCGATTATGGATCTCTTGGTGAAAATTATGAAACAGTTTTGAAAGATCTTAATATTATCTCTCATCCTATGTCTTTGGTTTAAGCTCAAATCCCGGAAAATATGAAGTATGTTTTTTTTTCAAAAGAAGTTATCATTAATGCGGGCGTACCACAGGGATCCGTTATAGCGCCTACACTTTTTCTGCTGTACATAAATGACCTTATTTCTTCAACAACTAACGGCATCCATTGCTTTGCTGACGATAGCACTCTTCAATGCAGTTCATCTCAGTCTACTCATAGTGATAATCCACCTTCTATGTCAAATCAAGAAATTAAAGCTGAAATGGCAAATTAAATCAACAAAGAAATTCAACGTATTCTCGAATGGGGAAGCAATAATCTAGTTAAATTCAATGCTAACAAAACTCAGTGTTGCCTTGTGTCCGCCAAAAAAGATCGATCATTTCCTGTTGTAAGTATGAATGGCTCAATTCTTAAGTTTTCAGACTCTATTACTCAGTTGGGTATGACTGTATCTTCAAATCTCTCATGGGTTGGCCATCTTCTGTCAGCTACCAAAACAGCTGCTCGTAAAATAGGCGCTTTTTGTACAGATCTAAGCAGTACTTTACCTCTCGAAAACTCCTTCTGTTGTATAAGGCCCAAATACGGCCTCATCTGGAATATAATTCTCACTTCTGGGTTAGTGCTGCCCAATACGCTCTCGATATCGTTGATCGTATTCAAAAGAGAGCGATTAGGCTTATAAATGATCCGTCCTTAACTTCTCACATACAGTACATTGAGCATAGAAGGATGGTTTCAGTTCTTTCTTTGTATTATCGTTATTACAACGGCTATTGTGCTGCTGAATTATATTCTTTGATACCATCCCGGGCTATCTTTGCGAGAAACACTCGGTTCGCTCATTCACATCATCAGTATGCAGTACAAATCTCCACTTGTCGTACCAAACGGGCGCAATCCACATTTTTCTACACAGCTTCTAAAATCTGGAATGATCTCCCTAGTTCCTGCTTTCCTCTCACTTATGATATGAGAAAATTTAAGGTAGCTGTTCATAGGCATCTATTGGCAATTCATTATCCTTCTATCCATCCTCCTAAGTGTTCCTGAGTGCTTTAGCACGACAAGCCAAATTTAGCCTGTTCAGGTCCACAATCATAAAAAAAAATTTACCTTGAGTCGGGCGCGGTACCTTTTACAACGAGATCAGGCTACTGGTAGACTGCTATGGGAACTGTTGGCATTTATTTAACATACGAATAAAAATCCATACAAACTGCAAACAATTATCCAAGAAAAATATAATTATTGCAAAACCTAAATGGTATTGGTGAAAATATTGTAGATGTATAACTAAAAATTAAAGAAACTAAAAATGAAATGATATATCCTATATTGAACTGGTTGCAACGCAGTCAGTGCATAAAACATTTAATATTAACAAATAGGTTTTTAAGCATATTTCACATTTATATTTACTTAGCCGTCGTTTTGTGGAGCACATTTGACACTGTTTTCTTTTATATCGTCCGACAATGTCATCATCTGGTTCTTCGTCTGGAAGTCGGAAACCCCTTATGTATTCCTGAAGTGTCCAGACTCCTACGCAGAACTAATTCATGAGATAATTGCTTCAAAACCACTTTTGTCCCTCAATAACCTCTTGATCATTACCAAAATGGATAACTTGTGCGTTGATACCACTCATGTTTATTATTGCGAAAAATATGACCATGGTCAACGGCGTAATTTTTCGCTTAGGTTGGCAAAGTCTCAGTGCAATGTCCGATGGTTTATTGCTTATGCGACAAACTCCTTACAGCTGTAATCCAGCATATATCTCTAGATTGTAGAGATAGAACACCCGAGAGTGAGAACATTTTGATCAGATACTTGTTCTGTTTACATGGGATATAGTGCCCGAAATTACATGTCTCCCTAAATCCCTCTATTTTTTGTCAATTGTGACGTTTTCTCCAACAAATAATTTTCTTGGCAATTATTTACGAATTGTTTGAATACTTCACTAACAGCTGTAAGTTTGTGCTCACGAGTGGAGTGATCGTCAAATCTCAGACACCATAATAAATTTGAAACGTTTTAAATTCATTACAAAACGAAGTTTTTCAACTCCAACTCCATTACAATTCCACAGATCTTCTAAACTTTGCCTGTTACTCCGAAGAACTCCCGGTAGAATTAGGTTTAGTTCAACAAAATCAATTGGCCTCGCATCTCTCTTTCGTTGAAAACATGCTTCGATGCTCTCTATGTATTGATTTGTGTATTGCACAGTCATTTCCAAAAGATCATCGCTAATTAGACAGCTTCAGCATCTAAAGGAGTTTTAATCATTCGAGCATTACTACTGATTAAATCGTGACTTCTAGAACGTACCCTTTGTGAAAGCGGGTTCTTACTCCAGATTGTCTCTTTGTCTCTTCCAAAAAAGAGTTATCACCATCTTCAAAATCATCTTCATCGCCTTCTCCTTCCCAACGAATTTCAATTTCATCTTCGGCTTTAGTGTTCACGTCATCGTGAAAATCTTCTTCTAAATCTTGACCGACCATCCTCTTGAAACATTATCATTTGAAGTTGTTTGACCTCTTTAAGGTTCATGAGGCCATAAGTGTTTTATGATATTCTGTCAACGATACACAAATACGTTCCGAAAAAATTATATATACGATGAACTGTAAGTATGATTTCTATGTATACGTGAAAATCGCCTGCTGACAATGAAAACGATATGGTTAGAAATCAAATAGATTTTATCTTAGTATCAAAATATTTCGAAACAATACCGTTAAAAATATAATTATAGACATAACCAAGTCATAGCTTGTATCACAACCAAGGAAAAGAACTATGAATGGGACAGATGAAATCCTTGATCTTATGGAAAAACGCAGAACATAAAAATAAAGACAAAATACAGTACGAACGAATACACAGACAGATTAAACGGAAACTTAAAGAAGCAAAAGAAAACTGGTTAGCGGAAAAATGCAGCATAATCGAATAGCTAGAAAGGAAACATGTTGCATTCAATTTACATAAAAATGTGAAAGAATGTATAAGAGAAGACGAAAGGGAATACTTGTGGACGATAATGGCAGGTCACCTTAGATATGGACGGAAAACTAGACAAATAGAAATAGTACATGCAATCTCTATATACCGATGAACACACAGAACCAACTCATTAAAGAAGCTAAAGAGTGACAAAGCAACCGGACGAAGTAAGTGGTGACATACTAAAGTTAATTCAAGAAGACCATCTCGATATCATAACGAATCTATATAAGTAGAACACAGTTCGGATTTACAAAAGGTCTCAGCACAAGACCAGCATTATTCTGTTTGAATGTTCTAATTCAAAGAGCGCGGGACGTTAACTGCGATGTCTTTATCTGCTTTATAGACTTTGGAAAAGTTTTGATAAAGTAAATCACAATCAGTTAATAGAAATAGTTCAGCAATGAAAGCTTGATGATATGGATATGTGCATAATATTTAATCTCTATTGGAATCAAAGAGAATTTGTAAGATTAGAAGATAAGACATCGGAGGAGTTTAAGATTCAACGGGGAGTTCGACAAAGGTGTGTGCTATCACCACTACTTTTAACACATACTCCGGGAAACTGTTTATTGAAGCGCTTGAGGAGGCGGAAGGTGGCATTTTACTCAATGGCGTCCGTATCAATAACTTAATATATGCGGACGATACAATATTGCGTACCATACAGCAAGGGGCTGCAAAGACTTATAGGCAGAATAATAGGGAGATGCGTGCATTATAAAATATTTATTTAAACATAAACAAAACAAAAATCATGGTGATAAGTAAAAATAACCACAATAACGCTATGTTTTATGTAGATATTTCCCAGATTTAAATTACACCATCTAAACGATAACTGGGATCAAGCTAGAACTGTGCTATGCAACATGAAGTTAAATATACAACTACGAACTCGTATTCTAAAATATTATGTGTTTTCGGTATTGATGTATGGTATGGAAGCCTGGACGTTGACGGATGCCACATGCAAACGAATTGAAGCGTTTGAGGTGTGGTGGTACCGACGAATGTTGCGTATATCATGGATACAACATGTAACAAACGAAGACGTCTTACAACGTATGTAAAAGGAAAAGGTGATGAAGACTGTTAAGAAGAGAACACTCGCATACTTTGGCCACATAATGCGAAATGACAAATATGAAATGCTGCAATTGGTAATGCAAGGAAAATCGCCGGTAAAAGAGGACGCAGAAGACGCCGAATATCATGGTGACGTAATCTGAGACAATGGACCGGAAAAACATCTGCAGACTTATTTAGAACAACAGTCGATAGGATTACATGGGCCAAAATGATCGCCAATGTCCAATAAGGATACAGTACAGAAAGAAGAAGATGTGTATATTTATGTTAAATCAACTTACCAAAACAACTAAATATAATTCAATACTTCAAGAAAGTCATATATTTAGGCGACGTATTTCCAATTAAACGAATTATCATAAACTTCACTGTGTAAAACCCATACGAACAATCACCGCTCTTGGTATGTGAATAACGGTAAAATAGGAAGCTATTAGAGATGAGGGGTAGCTGGCGCCTCTTAGTAACAAATAAACCAAAAAAATGTCAGAGGCGTACCACTCAAATCACCCATACCCGACGGAAAGTTACGTTCTTGTCATCGAGGCAATAATACCAGTTTTTGGTCATCACTGATCCCAAATGTTGCTATAACAACCTAAAACCACGATATTCTGTTCTTGCCTATCGTGGCCATATTTTTGGTCATTTTCGAAGTATAAATACACACTTCCAATAAATCGACTAATATCTCAGGACAAAATCTAATAGCTGGTACTACTAGATAAATATGTTTAACGCCAATCGGCCACCGTATGTAAGTGTTATTACCGTTTAACATGTTTTAACAGCTCTTCAGGAAACAATTTATTGGACAGAAGAGAGTTGTCGATGGGTATATTTAAAAGTCGTCCAAACAAGCATTCAATAAATTATTCATCTTCTGTAAAAGCTATTAAAGTTTTAAGTGTCATAACAGCTCTTCGGAAAATCATTTATAGAATGATACAAAAACTTAACGAGTGCCTGGCACACTTTCAAGGTATTATGCATACTTACAAAAGGTATCGGTACTGTAAAACTATTCCTTAGAGAACTACTTCAGATAAGCAACTAGACCGACAGGCCGAGATACAAAACTCAATAAATAGAAAATTATCTTTTAATATTAAAGACATGCCGTAAAAGTCAATTGTAATCTGTTGTTATGGAGATAATAAATTAAAGTTAACAGTTAACGATGTAGAACGTGCCCAATTATTTTGGACATTGTTAAAAATGCTTATACTAAAGGGCTCAACTATTTATATTAATACTAAGTGTATATATTTTGTTTGATTCAAAGTATCAATATGCAAATGAACGTTTGGTGTTAAAATCATTTGAGAAGATCTTATCTTTGGGTGGTCCTATAAAATTCCGAAAATTGTGTAATATTCATATTTGCTGCAAACAAGAAATGGCCTTATGATCGACTTTGTGCACATCCACTTTATGTTCGGTTACCGGTTTATTAACACCAACATAAACGTTACTAAAATAAAAAATTGAACGATTAAAGTAAAAAAGCCTCACTGTCTGAGTCTGCAATGCAGGAGGAAATGCTTAATTTCTCTATAAATGGATATTTTTTACCGAAACGAAAAATAATGCTACAAAAATCAAGAACATCTTAAAGCATACCTTTATATTAAAAATTATGCTGACATTCTTTATTTTATGCTCATTAACGCGTAGAGAAAATGTTTGGCGTTAAGGTAAACGATTTTTAATTTTCAACTCACCACTGTAGTTATAGAATGGAATTAAAATTTTTTTATCTTAATTTGAGGTGAATTTTATGCAAGTTTTACTTATTTATAAACCGTATAATTTGTATCGACCTTGTCTGGCTAATTGCATATTTTCTCTATAATTTGAAGTTATGAAGCTTAAAAATATCTGTTTTTAGGATTAATTTTTAAGCTTTTTAAGACTTCAGATCTACATGTGTGATTATATCTAAGATTAGGTAACCTTATTAGGTATACGCACAGAGCTGTGAAAGAACATTTGATATCTACATCCGCTTTTATTAATTATAAAAACAACAATAATAACACTTAGTTCAGGTTTACCTTCTATTAAGTAGAATTTATTATTCTCTTTTTTTTACTTGACTGCTATTATGGAGGAATTAATCATAAACCATGGTGTTAAATTCCTTAATTTTTGTCTGCCTCTGTAACGATGATAAAGACTTCGCAGCATAAAACACGTTTAAAACATTGTACCCATTAAATTTATGCACTCTTTATGTAATAGTCATTTAAAAAAATTACATTTCCTAGAGTACACCATCTTTCAGTATACAATGGAGCGTATTGCTATATTCAGTGATAACAATAAGAATAACGTCTGCTTTTCATAGTGCAACAACATGGCGACTGTATCCCTGCTTTTAACAAAAGTTACTTCTAAGGCAATTGTTTAGTTAAATGTTTTATAATCAATTATTACAGGTCTAGACCCCTCACTTCTAACGCTTACATTTCAAAAACCCTAAGGAAAATTTAAATAATTTGTGTAAACTAATAGTACGCAAAGTGTCAGGTCGATGTTTATGAACTAACGGAACCTTGATCTCAGGTATATTATGATCCAGGATCCTTACAAAACACAGTTAAATTAACGATTATGAATGCAATTTATTTATCAACTCATTACATACAATTATGTTGGCAAAATGCATTGAAATATCTATTAAAAATACTATAATTCAAAACATGCACGTAAATCTACTTTTTATTCTTAAAAAAAAATTGAGATTTCTCATTTTATATCATTAAAAAATTGATCTCTACCATATTATAAAAAATTGCTGTAATATTGCTTTTGTGCTATTTAAAGATCCATTAGGAAAATTACTTGCAATATTTTTCACGCAACAGCTTCAGGTGCAATGAGTTAATTCTCTAGTTTCATTAATTATAGAAAGGCGAAGGTAGTGTTGCGAAAAATTATTTTTCTAAAATATACTGAAACATTTAAAATTTTCATATTCTAAACAACTAGTCAATTAATAACAAATGGAAATTTAGACAAAAAATCACCTCCACTGTTTTTAATATTCAAAGTGAAATGTAGAAAATTTTGAAAGTTGAAATTTTATAAAAGATACCTGTTATTTAATCATGGCTTAAGGGGAGACGCATAGTGTATCCCAAGCGGCCGGGGAAATACTACCACCCTTACCATGCGCTCTTTATATTAGTCGGATTGAGAGTCCACAATTAGCAAGAAGATGGCTATTGTGGTAAATACTGCACCGTTCAGATATCCAGATAGGTTATCGTTATCGTTATCGTCATCGTCATCGTCATCGTCATCGTCAACGTCATCGTCATCGTCATCGTCATCGTCATTGTCATCGTCATCGTCGTCGTCATCGTCATCGTCATCGTCAACGTCATCGTCATCGTTACCGTTATCGTTACCGTTATCGTTATCGTTATCGTTATCGTCCTCGTCATCGTCATCGTCATCGTCATCGTCATCGTCATCGTCATCGTCATCGTCACCGTCACCGTCATCGTCATCGTCATCGTCACCGTCACCGTCATCGTCATCGCCATCGTCATCGCCATCGCCATCGTCACCGTCACCGTCACCGTCACCGTCACCGTCATCGCCATCGTCATCGTCATCGTTATCGTTATCGTTATCGTTATCGCTCTTTATATTAGTAGGATTGAGAGTCCACAATTAGCAAGAAGATGGCTATTGTGGTAAATACTGCACCGTTCAGATATCCAGATAGGTTATCGTTATCGTTATCGTTATCTTTATCGTTATTGTTATCGTTATCGTTATCGTTATCGTTATCGTTATCGTTATCGTTATCGTTATCGTTATCGTTATCGTTATCGTTATCGTTATCGTTATCGTTATCGTTATCGTTATCGTTATCGTTACCGTTATCGTTACGTTATCGTTATCGTTATCGTTATCGTTATCGTTATCGTTATCGTTATCGTTATCGTTATCGTTATCGTTATCGTTATCGTTATCGTTATCGTTATCGTTATCGTTATCGTTATCGTTATCGTTATCGTTATCGTTATCGTTACCATTTTCGTTATCGTTTTCGTTATCGTTAGCGTTGCACGTTGTCGCCATCGCCGTGGTCGTCGTCGTCGTCGTCGCCGTCGCCGTCGTCGTCGTCGCCGTCACCGTCGCCGTCGCCGTCGCCATCGCCATCGCCATCGTCATCGTGATCGTCATCGTCATCGTCATCGTCATCGTCATCGTCATCGTCATCGTCATCGTCATCGTCATCGTCATCGTCATCGTCACCTCCATCGTTACCGTCACCGTCACCGTCATCGTCAACGTTATCGTTACAGTTACCGTCGTCGCCGTCGTCGTCACCGTCGCCGTCGCCGTCGCCATCGCCATCGTCATCGTCATCGTCATCGTCATCGTCATCCTCACCGTCACCTCCATCGTTACCGTCGCCGTCATCGTCATCGTCACCGTCATCGTCATCGTCATCGTCATCGTCATCGTCATCGTCAACCTATCATAAATTTGTTTAGTAGGTGACGAAATCCGAATATTAGCAATTCCCTCTTTCTCCTTGGATGGTGCAGAAATAAAAAATTTTAAAGAGCATCAAATTTTAATAACAAATTTTATTAAACCATGGCAAATGGCTTAATTCTTAACTTCCATACTTTAAAGGCTTATTTTGTTATACATAGGATTCAAATGTGAATTAAGTCGTTGCTCTATCTGTAAGCGCTACTGTTTCCCATCTCGCCCTCACAAAAACCGGCAGCAAATATAAGTCATCATAGTCGTTAGGCGTACATATTGAATTGTTTGTATTCCAGGTTGATATACCATCTCGTGCTTAAATACTCCTTTTCCCAATTCAAAGGGTACGTTACATACACGATATAGTCCGAACTATGCTATAGTTGCAAACTATTCTCACAAAGCCATATATAATATTATAGTGGAAAGAAAATATTAACATGTTTTGTTGACTTAAAGAAAGCTTTTGATCTACTAAATCATAAAATACTACTTAATAAGATCGAGACAGTGGAACTGCGTGGAGAGTGTCATCAATTAATTAAGCCGTAGATTATTATTAGAAAGCAGTACGAAAACTCTCTTGGCTGTTGTACGACAACTTTAAATTTAGGAATGTAGGATAGTGTATTAGGTGCAGATGACCTTACTTTATTTTTTTATGGTAACAGTAGTACTATAGTGTCATGCCAATTAATCCCTTGTTTAGTAGAATTGGCTATTAATTGTTCTTTAAGTCAGTTATTTTAAAATAATGAAGAAACTCGAATTATGTAATTTGACTCTACATATTTCCAATATAATACCAATTCACTGATCAAAATACGTGTTTTCTATTGAGATCCTTAAGTTGCAATGGTCATACTTTGTTAAGGAGACAATTGCATTGTAGCGTGTCACCATTTTGGATTCCAATTTAAAATTAAATTTTTATTAGTATTAAGTTGTATTTCGTTTAATTTAGATGCATCCTGCATATACGATGTGCACATATGCAGATTTAGCTGTGTGGTTATAGTTGCTATACGGTGCTATCGTGTAAACACAATAGAAAATACTAGTGAAAACGAAAAGTGCCATTCCATGACTATTGAATCAGGAATATAGCAATGTAGCAATAACGAATAAGGTGATGGACGTTAGAAGTCTGCTGGTGGAAGAAGGGACTCAATTGCGACAGATACGGGCAGAAAGTCACGAGTAACCTCGGCGGGTACACGACGTTTAAAGATAATATCGCTGTAATTATCAATTAAGGGTATTTAGGTTATTGCCCTTAAAGTGAGTAGAATTGAAAAATCAGAAACCGATTATTGGCGGTTATTACTTTAGAATAATAAAAAAATCTAGTGCAGTACCACGCGGAAATTTCTGTAGTACAATACGCCTTCTATATGCCGACAAAAAAAGGGTAAAAGGAAATCGATTAAAAAAGGATCGATATTTTATTGAACAGAGTGAACCTGTCTAAATGTGAGATATAGACAGACTTCGAGAATAGCCGAGGTTAGCGCAAAAATTACGAAGCAGATTCACCATTAAGCCTGCGTTTGTTTAGATCTATTATATAAACTTTTCCCAAGTTGCTTCAATTATCTCAATTGTTTGAAAACGAAGATCGACTTCTAGAAGCGGGTCACTTCCACGCCGACACCCCCTAGAATCAAAGCAGCAGGACCAGCAGTTCCAGAGAACTCCAACGTATAGGGTGGGGACGATAGGGTATGTACGTAATTATTTTCATTTATTTGATAAATCAATGACCACTTAGTAGTCAGAGTTTGTTTTCGAAGATAAAAATACAATTTGGTTAAGTATTCTCGTTTCATTTGTATATTCCACTTTAACTTGTACAATACGATCATTGTCGTTCTCAATTTTTGCGCTATGTTCACCCATTAAACCCTTTAGTAGAGAGAGTTTAGTGTGGATGTATTTGCAATAAGATCTTGCAAGGTACCCAAACTTAGCCTTTAATTCCACATCGTTACGTTAATAATTAATTATAAATTAAAAACAATAAAACACAACAATGTGGTACTCAAAAGAGAGTGATTGTTTAAGATAACAACCCAACGTGCAACAGCATCTCAATGTATTGCACTTAACGGCTAACGCTTAAGTTGTATGTACAAGTAACTAACTTAAGTGTTGTTAAAATGCTTTATTTTGCGAATGTAGATCCAATCATGAGGCATGGGATGATCTTTGGAGTAACAGCAGGTACAGACAACGAATATTTGTGTTACAAAAAAGAGCACTAAGATGTATGTTTTATATTAGCCGTTATACACCCCGTAAACCTTTATTTATGAATAATCATTAACCGTTTCTTGTTTGTATATTGTAGAAATACTAAAATGTCACAATTGTAAAAGTGTTTCTATTCAGTTCATGAATTTGTAGAATCAACTTCAATTAGCATGATTTAACCTATCTTTTATCAATACATTGGAGAAATAAAAATATTATTATTATTAATTAATTGAGTTAAAATTAAACGCGATTGCTGTTCATAATTAAAAGCGATTAATTTATTTGTAAATTGTTACACAGTTTTAAAACCATTTGTAGCAGTTATTTCTTAACGTTGCAGTAAAGAAAAATATATTACTGTTGTTGTAAGTACACCATAAACTGAACTCATGCAGTGCAGATAAATCAATTTGTATGAAATTCACATAAACTTATATGGAGTGTTAGGCTTTGAATTTGGGACCTTTATTTTTGTTGTATATGTTAATGATACAGCGCAATCTGTAGACAACGGTTCCTTAACATTATTTGCATAGAACAACAATAAATGCAGAAAACTAAAATAAGGCTAGCTATTAAATCATTACACCATGCAAAATAAATGTATGTTCTGTAGTCAATAAAATGAATTACAGTTACATAACCCTTACTATTTGGTATCTGAGTAAATTTCTGATCCAGACTATAACAAATTAATCAATTGACTTCCAATTTAACTATTTCATTTTTTCTGTCAACTATAATACTGTTGCAAAATTGCCAATAGAATTAAAAAGTTGTAAGCAATTTATACAATGGTAAGACTCCATTAAACTTTATAAGGATTTTCCTGGATTCTCAAAAGTTTACAGAATACTGAGCAATTGTTCGAAGGAAATAGTTTTCCGGTTTTATTTAGCAATTTAACATTATGTTCCAATATCCCGTGCATTATTTTTAAAAGTAATATACATTTTCTATTATGGTTTATCGATTTCAGCGTTACGTATGCTTGTCAAATAATACATATTTCAGTATTGATCTCAATTTTGTACCATTTATTATGCTTCATATTATAATTTATTTCAAAGTGAATTTTGATAAAATTAAAATATAACCTGCATGCTTGATCTCCTCTTACTCTCCAAAGTAAGGTTAATTTATAACAGATGCTATCAGAATATTTAAAACTTTAAAATTCAGTTGTAAAGGTTATTCTGACAATAATTTTTGACTCAATCCACCTAAATAAGACGCTATATTGTGACAGAATTTCGTACAAAAAGAGACGAAATTCAGGATTATTCGGTATCTCCATGGCAACGGTACAAAAAATAATTTAGTTTTTGTCCTACAGAAAGTAGTTTGACCTTTACCAAACATCAGTAACTGACGTTCCTGGGATATCATTATTTCAATAAATACAATATCATCACAAACGTTTTCCGCCATAAATACGTATTGATATACAGTATAATTTCGCTTTTTAATTTAGTTTTAAGCAATGCATGATTATTTAAATGTTTTGAATGGACCCCATTCCGCGTTATCCTGCAACTTTTTTTTTTCCTCCCGAAAATTTCCGTTTTTTGTACTAATAAAACAAATAACTGTTTTTTACCAACAGATGTAATAGTATTTTTAACTAACTACTGTGTAAAGAATATTGTGATTATATCTCTAGGAGGTGACATTTCAAGGCTTTATTAAGTTGTTAATTGGGTATTCCCTACACTCAGTCCTTTATGGTGCAAAATTTCTGTGACTTGATCCGTCTCAACCGTAAGGTATAACCAAGGCTTATATGTATAACAGGGGGGCCAAACAAGGAGGGGTTGGAAGATTATACAAAGATGAAATAGGTTAGAGAAATGATTTTTGGACCACGGATAGATATCAATAGGTACTACATTTTAAAAATATTTTTGATCATACAGGATGTTTCATGTTGTTGGGGCAAACTAAACTTATATTTTTTTAATGAATTACCCTGTATATTATTACATTTTTGGAAAACCCATAAAATACGCTTTCATTTGATACCAAATTGTATGGGTATATCTCCTTTGACATAGACATATTTAATTGTTTTTCGAAAAAATTTTCCCACTTGCGGTCGCCGACACTGATTTGTTGGCGACGTATACTTATTTTAAACTGACAAAATAAATTTGGTGGTCCTGTAGTATTTTGAAATATCTTAAGTTTCAGATTTTTTTCAATAATGTACAGGGCGTGTGACTGTTTGAAAAAACAACTTTTTTCAATTTTTTTAACTAACACCCTCCACCCACCCCCCATGACGTTCGTGTCATTCGATGCTTTATCTGATATTCTTTCTTTTTCATCCTGTATGTCTTATACCTAAAATTAAACATTTTCAAATATTTTCAGTTTATTTATGAAATTGCGATTGTAATACAAAAAGACTGAAAATAGAGGTATTAAGTTGGCCATGGTATTGTAGTTTCTTACTAAAAGAACGTTGCAAGTAAAAACAAGAGTTATTATAACAATTACAAATTGATTTAATAAATTATATTAATTTTAACAGACTTTTTTGAACAAAATTAATCCATAAAACACTCTTGCTTCTAGGCAAATTTAAATCGGTCCTTAGTAAAATTTCAATCTGATTATGTTCAGATCAAATGTGTATTATTTTTATATGCAGTACTGTGTAATAAAATTAACAGATACAAATTACAACTAAACAAGAACAATACAATGAAGAAGAAAAAAAAATCAATCAACACGTCGCACAAAAATATTTTTCTAATGTCCGCCATGTGATATTTTGAAAAGCATTTCTGATTTTTTCCTTCATATTTTCTGGTGTGATTTGAATTGCTTTATATACATAATCTTTTACGTAACCCACAAAAAGAAATCGAGTGGGGTCAGATCAGGTGACCTCGGTGGCCAAGAAATGGGTCCTCCTCGACCTATCTACTGATTTTCTTTGTAGTGGTTTAAAAATGTTAAACTGCTTCATTAATATTTTGAAGAAGGTTAGGTAGCACATCTCTTACAAAATTTAAATACACATCGCCGGTTAGAGTATCTTCAAAATAATAATCACCTATCACATGGGACCCAATAATTCTCCCCGCACATTTATTGACCACCGATTTTGTGGGTTAATATATCTGATTCAATGGGGATTTTCACTGCTATAATAATGCATGTTATGTTTGGTCTCTAAACCATTACTTTTTAAGGTAGCTTCGTCACTATAATATAGAATTGAGAAAAATTAGGAACTTCCGCAACTTTTTGCAAAAACCAGTTGCAAAAATTAATTTTTCGTTCAAAATTTTGACCGTATTGTTGTTGATGAGGTTCTATATGATATCCATGGTATTTATGGTCATTTAATATATATCACTCTAGATTTTTTTATGCCAGTCATATGTGATATTTGTGAAGTACTTACACGAAGATTTTCTTGAATTGCAAGTAAAATTGTAAGTTGCCACTGCTTCATCAGCTACTTTCCGTTTTTTTAATTCAACACCACATGCTTCTCCAAATCTTCCTAAATTTGTGTTTACAATAATTAAAGCCTAAATAAAATTGACTGCAACCTCAGTTTTCTGAAGAACAATTTTTATATGAATAAGACAGTCAAGATTACCCATCTTCTTTATATATATATATATATATATATATATATATATATATATATATATATATATATATATATAATATATATATATATATATATATATAGGTTGCTCATTAGTGCGTCACAAAGGTGTGGTAGTAACAAATTATGTTTTTTAAAACAGAACCCTCCCAATTTTTTTTGCCATATTTGGATTTGTCATCAAATTTTAATGTTAATTTATGTAAGATGTTTTACCTTAAAAATTTACCGTTTTCCAATTATTTGGAAAAAGATGAACATTTTGACAGCTTCAGGGTTCCACAAAAATCAGTGCTGTACTTGACCTCTGCGAATTTCGGAATCGGTATTCTGGGGCTCTAAGAAAACCTAATAAGCTACATTTTGACATATTTTAATTAAAGAAAAAGTCCTCTACAATCCCCGAAATATTCGTCCGAAGTTGCATGATTTCAAACCTCTATAAGTTGCTATTTCAAATGGGATACCCTAATTTTTATAACGTTTTTGGATTTATCGTCAAATTTTATGGTCAGTTTATGTAAGGTGTCCTATCATTAAAATTTACCGTTTCCGAATTATTCGGCAAAATTAAAAAAACTATTTAATTTTTATTTTGATCAAGCCAACTGGCTACATGTTGACAATCCAAAAATGCATTAAACTGCAGAAAATTATTTTTAGACAAATGAGGTATTCGTAACAGATTCTCAAACTGTCCCCCATTTCGACCATAACACATTTGCAGTCTTGCCAGGAAAGACCTATTTTCGTAACACCTCGATGCTTACGTTATTTTTAAATCCGTGAATTATGCTGTGTCTCCTATCTTCTGCCGTAGTCGGCGCAGTTTGATATGAAACGTTTTTTTGTCACCCCATAAAAAAATCGAATTTTGTTAGGTCTGGCGACCTAGGCGGGACCACCACGGCTTATCCAACTACCTTAAAATTCTTCACTTAAGTCGTGTCTGACCTTTCACGTCAAGTGCGCATGAGCACCGTCATGTTGTAGCCACATATTTTGCCTTAAAACAACAGGAATGTTTTGCAAAAGTTGGGACAAATCATTTTGCAAAAAATACAAATATTCCGCACCATTCAAATATCCTTTAAAGAATGTGGCCCAACTATTAAACGCACCCCAAGCTATTAAACTTACTATTTCTGGGTTTTAATACATTTTGGAAAAAGTTAGGTGTTATTCTTTCCATTTCCAACCCCCATTGGCAAAATGTTCTCCTAATCTCAAAAACAGAACCCAACAGTTCTTGATGGAAGGATATACTGTAGTCATGGTACTTGTTCCTCTTTAAAATTTTACTAACGGTAGATCAGGGTATATCGGTTTCTTTGGATATTGTTGCCGAACTGGCAAAAGACCATTTCACATTTTTCATAATTCGCATTGCCTGTTCCAATAAACCTTTCTTTAAGTTTTTCTAATCGCCTAACCGAGGGTTGTCTTCTATCGGGATATTTTCGCGCATACATCCTTTAAGTTGGAAAACAATTTTGAACAGCAGATCCCATAACGATGATCATGTCAACCAGTTCCGTTCTTTCGAGATTCGTCTGTATTTAGTTAACGACAAACATTAATATGAAATAAGAGTAAACAACTTTAAAAATTATGCAAGAGATATCTAAAAAATACGATACGATTTCTTCTTAGATATAATTGAGAAATGGATTGTAATAAATGTACTATTTCTAAAGTATGTCATTATTAATTTTATACATACCTGACAAAAACATTCTTTTTCAGAATTAAATACATACATAAATCATTACATACCATTTGAAAAACTATTAACAGTTCAAAACAACAGACTGAGTAAACTAGTCATCACGAAAACATTACTCTACCACTATAATTAGGTGGGTAGGGTGATCGGCTATATCGAAAGATTATTATCGAACTACGACTACCATATCCAGCCAGTATTTTGGATGGATTATCATCGCAAATGTTTGTTGATTACGGTATAGTACAACCGCAAACTGTCGGTGACGTTTGTCAACATGTATGCGAATAGCTAGTATTACATCTGAAAACTGTATTCATGAATGCCATAAAGGTGTTTTTGCACCAACACTGTACATATCAATCATAGCAAAGACGTATGAAAATATTGAGATAAATATACGGTGTGAAACGGGTGTGTTTATGTCATGACTTTCCCGTATCAACACCAGACGGGCGCCATTTGAGCATGAGCATGGAATAACTATAACAGCCGGTATATTCAGAGGTATAATACCGTTATTCAAGTTTCAGGCGAAAGTTATTGGGAAAAAGTAATTATTAACAGACGTAGACATATTAGGCGACGTAATAAAAGGTCGACCAGTTACAGAAGTTATGGCAAAGAGTTCATGAAGTTAGAGCAATTCTTAAACGCAAATCTGTGAAAGAATCGATACAATAATAGGAGGATCTAAATTATAAACAGTAGCGACTGCTAAACAATAATTAGTCTCTACTGAGAACTATTAAGAAACACGCTTATAAAAAAAATTATAATAGCTAATCTTCACCGCGCAATTATGTAGATGGTGCACAGATAGACTTGGTAATACAAATGATTTCATTATTTTAAGCCAAGCTATGTTGTACACAAAAACTGTAAAACAAGATGGCATAACATTACTTAAAGCAGATATATAAATAAGTGGTTGTGCTCGTTGGTTACTTAACTAGAAGTGTATTTAAATCAAAACTGATATCACTTCCCAACAGCTTTAAGTTGTTCTTTTTAATTTTTGAGACTGAAGATATAGTAGCGAAAACGGTGCAACGCTTTAACAAGATTTATGTTAAAGGAAGGGAGAGGCGGTACTTCTTAAACCTTTTTAACAAACCAATTTTAATATTGAAGAACTTTGATGTCCAAACATTAGGATTCTGAAGAAGGAAGTATATTCGTACCGTTGCTTCAAATATAGCATAGAATCACCTATATTCTATTAGAAACAAAGTTTGTCATGAAGAGGTTCCTTAATGAAAACTGAGCAGTCGGTGATATCCAGGAAAACGCTTCAATATTTACGAATGTGAAAAGGAAGATTCTACAGATGAACAGGACGCAATTAAAGCAAGCTTAAAAACTGATCCGTCCACAGAGGATTGTACTGCCAATTGCCTGTGCTTATAACCACAACGTACGCAAAGACCATGCTCTGTAATAGTAAATACAAATTGCTCAAACAGACCAGAACAGCATTGAAATGCTATTTATATTGACAAAGATGCCATAGGACATCATGTGTCAAAAACAAAATTTATTTAAAATTTATTTTATCATAACCCGGTAATGTTGCAAAATTTTATTCTAATGTGTGTGGAATGTACTGTTTAAATTACAAATGTATTGACGAACAATTTGATTGAAAACGATAGTGTATATCGTATAAGTTATTTCTTTAAAACTTTTGTAATCTTATAAATTATTTATTATTCTGTTCGTCATTTAACCTATTTTCGTAAGTGATGTTAGAACGGCTAATGCTATTAGAATATTAGCAAAACGCAACCATACCCATTTATATTTACATAAACAGCTATAAATCTCGTTCAAACTATGTTAATCAATAACTGATGTTTTTTTAGTGCTCGAGGTACCTCCTAGCGGCACTAACATGGGAAACTGTTTGCTGACTTGCAATAGTTTTGTGGATAAGGATCCTGGATTCTACAGAAATTCGTTACACTCGTCTGAGGTAACTGGAAAGGTGGCCTTGTTTGTGGCAAGTAGACTAACTTATGTCAACACTGGCGGGTAGTTGAACGGTACCGTTAGAAAAAAGTGCTACATCGTCCGAAGTATAACTTCGATGGTAACCGGTCTACCTGCTAGTTAGTAACCAAACTGGTACGATTTCCTCTGGCCACTATGTCTATGGTTGAGACCGACAGATCCCGTCGCTCACAACCGCATGAATACGGAATGCGAGTTGGTACGTGTATTATTACAGGTGTGTATGGAAAATAGTATGAAATTATGAATGTAGTGGATGAAAAGCAGCTTGATAATCTGTGTGCATCAGCGGCAAAACGCAAATGAAAGAATATTGTGGAGATGGATGATGGTAGCCTAGCGGTTGAAACAGAAGTGCATGGCTCAAAGGGGTGACTGTAGGTGAAAGAAAGAAAAGGTATGAAATAGTATCCCCCGAGGTGTGTGGATTAGAATGAAAGAATTTCGAAGGATCATCTTTATTGCATGTTACGCACCGGTAAATGGAGAAAACGACCAACAGTGTAAAAATTTCCAAAAAGTATTTAATGTATGTGATCCAAATAAAAAGATGATTTTATTGGGAGATTGTAATATATAGGTAGCGGAGCGCATTCTACAAAAGTTTGGAGATTTAAGAATAAATGCGAACGGTGGAATGGGTGGATTGGAGTGTGGAACAGATCACTTTTGGTTGTATCTAGAGTTTATGACCAAATGGATATCGAGAAAGAAATGCTGTGGAAACGTCCAGAGTTAAAGTAGAAAAACTGATAGCTGACGAGGTGAGAGTGAGGTATGAAATAGCTTTAGGCAATGTCAATCAAGTGATATGGAACGAGCAAATGAAGAACGGTGCATCCTTGAAAGGTACTGTTGTTAACTGTACTGCACACATATGTGGCAGAGCAACTATGGGTAAACAGAAAAAAAGCGTTTACAGGAGTGAATCTGTAAAAATTATGCAAAAAAAGACGCGAACGTGGCAGTGATACCTGCAAAGAAAATGAGACCAAAAAAAATGGTCATTAAGTATACAGATTGAGAAAAAAAAAGATGCGAACGAGTCAGTAACGGTGAGCAAAAAGGAGCTGAGGGCGCCAGAAGGTGAGAAAATCAGAACGATTTTGCGGGAAACAAAAAACTTCTCTGGAAGTGGGTAAGAAATTCAAAATGTGGTGCAAAGTAGGACACAATAATAGTGCTGAATAGTACGAACGAGATAGTATGGGATGGTTACAGATTGAGGAAAAGCTGATAACAGCATTCTAAAAATTTATAGGGAAGTGAGAGTAAACTGACTGAAGACTTAAACCAGGAGAATCTGAAGGACATAATGAATAGAAATGACGACGATATGGAGTACTAATCGATTAAAAAATTACGATTATTGTTCTGCTGTATAAGGGTAAGGGAAGTAAGAGTGATTGTAAAAACCACATAAATAGGTTTGTTGAGTATACCTGACACAGTGGCATAGAAAAATGAGACAGCGAACACATTGTGTGACAGACTCTGAACGTATTTGATTATTTATTGCAGAAATCTGATAGCGATAATAGTTACATAAAATTTAAATGATGTTTTGGCTACAATCCTTCTTTGTTTTATAGTACGCGTTTTCAATGTTATTTGCTGCGGATTGTAAGATGTAAATTATTCTACTTAACACTCGGTTATTCCAAAAATTGCATAGCGCATGATCTTGATAGTAACATAACCATTGCGTCGTTCCACAGTTCATAGAAAAATGTTAAACGCATTTCGTCTTTAGAACCACCAAATAATACTTAAAATCAAAATGAGAAAATGAAGAATGTTACAGGGCACGAGTTACGAACAAAATCCTTCGTAATCGTTTACATAACATAGAAAAAAAACTGAATACTGAGATTGACGGAAACATACATAACTTTTTGTTTTTGTATTTAAATAAACGATGACAAGAAAGTAATCTTTTGTGTGTAATTTTCAATGCTTCGGCATTTGAAAGAATTTGTAAGTGCACTTTTTTATGCAGACATCCGAATGTACTGAAAATATGTAGATGTTTGACAATAAATAGGTACATGAGCGGCATTGTAGCCATAAACATCAATTTAGGTTCTCTTTTTAATATAGCTCTATTTCTTAAACACGTATCGAGATAGTTATCTTACATATCCGAGAAATTTGGTACGATATGCAAGATTCGGTTATTGTAGTGGTGTTCACAAAAATGTAATTAAATTGACGAATGTCTATAGGCTTGGATGCGTTACTAGACACCAATAGAAATCTGAATCGCTCACTAATCTCACTGATATATATTTTGTTATATTTATTTTTTGATTGTCTCAATTTTCATAGATAGCCCTCTTCCGATACGATGGAGTTTCATGGTTAAATTAAATACCATTTAATCTACTAAAGATGTAGCTATTTATAGTTACTAAATGTCATTCCTATTAATTGCTCTTGACAACGATGACTATGTTCTTATAGGTTAAATCACGGTATTTACGCTGTTCTTCTGACACAATTCACGCTACATTCCAGCTGAAATTGTAAACACAGACGTTTTTTCCGGATTTGATTTATAGCCATTCGTGCAAAATGGAACAATTTATTAACGTTTAAAAACAACCGCTATATCTCATTGTTTAAAAAGAGCTATACGTTACAATATTACTGGATCAAAGTGTTGTTCTTCAGCTGATGACTGAATTTGTTTAAATGTGAAGAAGAATCTCTATTGTCCGTCTAGTAAATAGAAAGCAGCTCTAAAACATTTTAGATGAGTATGGAGTGAGTAAATGCCTAATAAATGAAGCTGGAGCAGTACATGATAATATTCGGACATGTAAGAATGAATACTTTGTAACACCCCCCCCCCCCTGTTAGTGCTACTTTTTTATACCTTTGTTGCTCGGTTTGCTCTCAGGTCGGGGTTAAAGACTGCCACTAGTTTGTAAATAAACCTGAGAATAAGTCTTAACAGGTTATAACAAATTTATTCGGGTATAATATAAAATAAAACAACCTCTAAAAAGGAAATAATAAACAATCTTAATTAAATATTGAATTAAATAAATGAATTGGAAACTAAACATGATTCTGGTGGCTCCGGTGTGGAAACACTATAGGACGCCGCTGGCTGGTGAATTAGGATCGCGCTCTATGGATAGTATTGTAAAACATATAATTAAACAGCTGTTTTGGTAATGCGTGAAAGTTTCATTACTAAAAACGTTAATTATACTGAACAGGTGGTATCAGTGTAATTGAATATGTGTAATCCGGAGTCAGGCTTCAAAGGAATTATTTACAGGTGAGTGCGATATTTACATTTCTAATTATGTATAAAAGTTAGTGTGCTGATAATAGGGCAAATATATAACTATTAACAGAATATTCATATATATGATATATATATATATATATATATATATATATATATATATATATATATATATATATATATATACACATATATATATATATATATATATATATATATATATATATATATATATATATATATATATATATATATAGTGTGTGTGTGTCAGGGTTGTTTATGATTAGATTCGGTACTTAGGAACTGTAATACCGTCTTCGGAGTCGAAACTACCGGCAATATCTGTACGGGAGCTGTCTAAGTAGATGTAGCTAATTATTCAGGGCCTAACCTCCGTCTAATTAAATACTTCTCTTGGCTAACCATCATTCAGTACCGATCTCGGGGCGTGGACACCACCAAGAGCACAGTATGAATGAACGGGTTTTTCTCTTTTGTACAGGAGCCTTGCAGTGAAAAAAGGATGGTTCGTGGCTTCGAAATAGTTAGTTTTTCTAGGGCATCACCTCCGGCAAACTAAATACTTCTTACCCATGTCACTTTTATGCAGCTTTTTCGGGGCTTGTGACCACCAAGAATGTTGTACATAAATGTGTGCGTAGATAAATAAATGCGGGATTCTGATCGGGGATACTTGATTATTTATCAGGACACAGGTTGCTAGACAGGATACTGGTCGGGATAATACCATTGGTGCAGGATAAATTAGTAGGAAATGCTGGTCAGGATAATAATATAGGTGCAGGATAAATTGATATGGGATGCTGGACAAGATTCTGGTCAGGTTGTATCGTTTGCTACAATAAGTTTCTGGTTTGCTCTTGTTTGAGCTAGGAGACTCCTCAAAGGCGTGATCAGACCATCTTACTCTTTTGTGGAAAATTGTTATTACAACTCAAACTATTAATATGCATTTATTCAGGACTATAATTACAACAATAAAAAACTCTATATGACAATAATAATAAACTAAAAATGTATCCTGGTATAAAATAAAGAATAATAAATTATGGAATAAAATGAGTATTCTTGGTAACTCGTTCGTGAGGTACGCCACTGTCACTTTTCAAGTGCGCTGGTTTTGCCCTCTCTGGAGGATAGTAGAAAATATCGGTCAGTACGAATTTTATATTCTTATCAGTGAAAATGAATGAATGATTAATTACCTATACGGTGATGTGTTTTTGTGTAATTAGGTTTTATTATAACGGAGTGTGGTTGTATGGGGAAGTGTTATTGGTGAGTATGGTTTATACTTTATATGTTTTTGTCAATACTTGGATTATGATCGACCATGTGTTTTACCAATCTATAATTTCTGAGATTGGGGAAGTGGACTATAATCAAATACTTAGGGGTATATAGGGGTAGTTTTGGCTGATTAATAGGTGGGTTCGTGAAAGTATGGATATAAATCTATGTGCTTGGGGCCTTCACCTTCAAACACTGTTTACGTGTACGGGAAGAATCAGTGCATGAAACTTGCGGAAGCGAAAGGGGTATGCAAAGATATAAAGATGTTCCTTAAAATTAATCTGCAAGTTAGCTGTAATGATTACCAGTGTCCCTAATTTACTCTAACGTTATAGGTGCAAAACTCAATTTTAAATGGATTGTATGCACAATGAGCGGAATAAAAATGAAGTAATCGTAGCTTCAACTCTTCAGAGGGAACAATTTAACTGACCCCATGACAAGTATTAAAATTGATAAGAGATTAACTCTAGTTCATAAAATTGGGTCTGTTAGAACACAACAAAGAATATTTTTATGCAAAAAGGTACATAAAAAAGTTTCATGATATGAAATTAATATTAGGTATTATCTAACTGCCTGTCAGACGTTACTTTAAATGTATTTTTCTTTTGACTGAAACATTACATTTATGAAAATTAAACACAAAAAATGTACCACCCTAGCTATTTTCTTCTGAATATCTATTACGTGTGTTCACTCGCATCTAAACTGAACTAATTAAATAATAAAGCTTTCGTCGTTCGTAAGCAGAACAATTTTCAATACCTGAACAATAAAATTATCTAAAGTCTGTAAACGGTATAAATTTGAAAATTAGGTTGCACAATAAATAATATTTGTTCATTTGCATTTCATTTTTAATCAACGCTGCGATATGCTTTTAAAGGACTTATGGTAATCAAAATACATTAATAAAAAGGTAAATAACATCAAACAAATAAAATATAAATCCTCTCATTTACAAAATTAATGCAAGCTAAAATGAAAATATAACAATTCAACGAAACTATTGCATAAATCGTACTTTTGTAGAAAAAAAAATACCTTATACCTCTCGCCTTGTTTCTTCTATAATGTCAATGACATAGCTTCAAAATATATAAAGTTTAATAAACAAAAGATTAGGGAATAAAAAAACATTTTAATAAAAACTCAATTTTTACAGGAAATTGAGCATAAAGGTAGAATTTTTAAAAGGAAAACAGAGCTTTACAAAAATACTTCTACATATTTAGTAATAAACATTTATTGAAAGATTACTGGCGTATATTTTCAATACTAAAGTCAATTTATTAACGATTTGTATATGATTTTCCAATATCTACAAATTTTGTCTTGTTTTCTGGATCATTTGTTTTTCAACATTTCATTTAGCATTTGTAGCAATTGAAACATGTTTTATGATAAAAGAAAATCTAATACAAAAATAAAAATTATTTTAAATGATGGTTTTCAACACCCTTAATCACAAATTCCTATAATGAATTATTACTTATAAGATTACATCAAAATGATAAAATTATTCATCTGTTAACTTATATTTAACCTTAAAGACATGTATATACATTTACTGCCCTTATTCCATTTATTAGACCTTTATTTACGCCATATTCATTTAATATTTCCCACAGCTTGTCTCTATTCACTCTGTCATATGCTTTCTCCAGATCTACAAACGCACAGTACAACTTCCTTTTTACCTTTAAACACTTTTCGATCGCCTGCTGGAGAGCAACCATCTGATCGACACATCCTCTCCCTGTCATGAAGCCACCTTGCACATCCCACATCTTAGATTGTGTAGTTTCTCGTACTCTATCAATCAGTATTCTTCCAAATACTTTACCAGGTACGCTGAGCAAGCTTATTCCTCTGTAGTTCTTACAATCACTCTTGTTCCCCTTACCCTTATACAATGGTACAATGATCGCGCTCTTCCAATCACTCGGCACTTTTCCACACATAAGGCATACATTAAATAATTCACGCAATCTTCGTGTAAGCTTTGCACCACCATACTTGAGCATTTCCCCAGTGATTTCATCTACGCCTGCTCCCTTGCCGTTTTTCAACCTCCCTACCGTTTTCTCTACCTCATTTATTCCAATATCCTTCTCAGTTTCATTCATCATTTCTTCTATATCCTCCTTATACAACGCAGTATACAACGGTAGTCGGGCATGTGTTAGGGTGAGAGGAGGTGTGAGTGAATACTTTAATATTGAGCAAGGAGTGCGACAAGGCTGTGTGATGTCACCGTGGTTGTTCAATGTATACATGGATAAATGTCTTAGACAAGCATGTAACGATACAAATGGTGTAATGGTTGGCGACGTAAATGTATGACTCCTGGTGTATGCAGATGACACAGTCTTATTAAGTGACAGTGCGGATGAGCTGCAAACCGCTCTGAGGAAGTTTGATACAGTCTGTGAGAGCATGGACCTAAAGGTAAACGTGAACAAAACTAAGATTGTGGTGTTCAATCGGGAAGGTGGAAAGGAGAGTAGAGTATTTACTCTGCAAGATGAAATTGTGGAGCAAGTGGACGAGCTGGTATATCTCGGTAGAATGTTTACTGCAGATGGTACAATTGAGAGCGAGATTGGACGAAGGGTCAATGCTGGAAGGAAAGTGATTGGAAGTATGTGGACGATAATGAGAAATGAAAGCATGAGCCTAGCTGCGAAACGAACAATCTATAATGGCGTATTCGTCCCATCAGTACTGTATGGAAGTGAGACATGGGTATGTCAAAAAAAGCACGAAAGAAAAATAAATGCCGTGGGTATGAGATTTCTGAGAAGCGCATGTGGTAAAACGAGAAGCGACAAGATAAAAAATGAATGCATAATGAGAGAGTGTGGTGAGGAAAAGACGATGATGGATAGATATAAAAATTGTACATTACATTGGTTTGGTCACATTGAGAGAATGAACAACACAAGATTAACGAAACAAATATATGTAGGTCAGGTTAGGGGAAAGGCCGGGGCTGGTAGGCCGCGTAAAACTTGGCTGAATGTAGTAGAATCTGTGATAAAGGAAAGAAAGATAAGTAGTTCCAAAAACAAAAGGGCATGTCAGAGACTATGTATGAATCTTGCGGAAGCTAGGGAGATATGCGGAGATAGGAAAGCATGGCGAAAGATTGTGAATGAAAAATAAATAAGAGGCAGGGATTGTTTTGCCTACCCCGCAAGGGAATAGCGTGAAGGTTAAGTTATACATTTACGTGAAAAAAAATATGTAAAACTCGAAGGTCTAATGTAGGTATGACGTTGTACAGAGATATGGATTGATAACCGTGTTGCTTTGAATTAGTTGACGACCTAGGTGTAAGTGTGCAGTGAAGTGGAACGAAAGGTGAAATAACCTGTGGGGAAATAAAGAGAGGAACAATTCGATTGAATCTAGTACCTACTATGGAATTTCATGCATATTACAATAAAATAATAACCGCGCAGCGGTAATGCCTGATGATGACGTACATAAGTTTCAAAGCCCCATTGCAATATTTATTTATTTGATCATTAGAACTTGATGCTGAACATGAAAAAGTATATGGAAGGCGTACGTTTAGTGATTGATACTTAGATAAGCTGGTATACAAGTATGGTGCAGAAATACGCCTTTGTGAGAAATACATTGAACCAGATAAAGATGGTGTAGAGTGTATAGAACGACATCTACCGAATTAAAATTTATCAGATTTTAAAAGAGAATAGAGTAGTAGTAACATAATCTCACCCATCCTCGAAAATCTACATATTTCCCAGTGTACCAGCGCGATGTAAAATAACTGAATCCCCTTCACATGTCATCTATTAACCTACAAACACATCTATCATTTCAACCATAACACTTCAAATAGTAGACCAAGACGGGGATCTCATAAATTTTAACTGGGCAGTCATAACGATAGTACTACATTGAAAGAAAGTATAGTGACGCTATCTAATTTATGTGCGTCTAAACAGGAAAAGTGAAACTATACAAATTGAAGTGTGGTAACGCAAGTGTCCCATTGTTTTTTTTTCATATCACAACCCGCTCGGTCCCAACACTCTTTCTGATGATCTTCTAATTTACGCATCCACTCTATTCAATTCAGTAATCTTAAGTGACCCTAATACCCGACACACACAGTTTGGTGCCTCCACAAGCAATGGAAACGAAATCAGGCTATCATTGGTCTTATTACAGATTCCTCTATTGCCAGTTACCAACACAGAACCCACATTTTTCCACTATCTCAGTACCACGATAATAGTTCACAACCTCGTTTCTAAACTCATACTTCATTATTTCGATCAAGAGTACTTTGTAAGCACTACTATCACTTCAGATCACTTGCCACTACTGGTCAAAACTTCAATTTTTCCAGCTCCTCTCCGACACATACCGTAATTAAAGGTTCTTCTAAAGCAGACTGGAATATGCCCTCCGAACACATTTCCAACAGCATTCCCACACCTAATCTTTTAACGACTCAAGATCCCGAGAGAGCCATCAGAGATTTAACTTCTGTAACTGCGGAAGCAGTCGAAACCTCAGTTCCGCTGAAAACCATCGATATATTCCGCAAACCGCTCCCACAGCAAATCGTGAACATGATCAGAGAGAAAACACCAATCTTTCATCAGTTCCGGCGATTCAGGGAACCAACTCTCAAGAGGAAATACAAACGCCTCAACGCCTTAATCAGGCGCGAAACAATAAGAACTCCTAGATGAAAGTCACCTCAGAATTAGATCACCGTAACGGAAATCTCTTCTAACAGTTCAATAGACTGATCTGAAGAAAACGAACCCAAATAATCCCATCTCATAGACCCACAGGGAAACAATCTCTACAGATCAAGTGAAAGCCGACTTGTTAGGTCTTTCCGATCCCCGCACTGCGATACTACCATCCCATCCTTCTATAGATCCATCTCTCTCTTAAGTTTACAGCAAAAATGTTTTGAGCACGTTCTAGCCAGACGACTTAGAGATCACCTAGCATTCAATGAACTTCTCCCTGACAACCAATTCGGCTTCCGTTCTAACCGAACGTGTTGAAGTTGAAGCTGCTTACATAGACTACCAGAGCATTCAACCATAAGCAATGTAATTTGGTGTTTCTGGATATTTAGCAAGCATTAGACAGGGCCCGACATTCCAGTCTCTCCGACAAAATCCGTAACCTAAATATCTCAGACCATTTCTCTAAACTTCTACTCTCGTATCTGACTAATGGGCCAGGGCGAGTCAAAGTAGAAAACACCGTTTCGATCTATTCCACCCCATAGCAAGCATTCCTGAAGGTTCTACTTTAGTCCAAATTATTTGCACTATCTTCACTTTTGATACTTTCACTGTAACAACCCGGAGATTCCGTTGCGCGCCGTTTGCGGATAACACTGCATACTTGGCAGTGCATCGAAACAGAGTAACAGGCCCGCTTTATATCCAAAACCCACGGAAACTTGTCTAACCGAGCAAACCAGTAGAGAGGCTACGTGAACCCAACCAAAACACAAGTGATTCTCTTCCGTCATCCAAACTACCAGGAAGAGAAATTTCCCAATCTTGCCGATACTCATGTTTCCATAACCCTCAACAATGAAAGACTCATACTCCAACAAGAAGTCACTTACTTCGGAATCATTTGCACAAAACACGAAACAAAACCTAGCAAAACGTACTGGACGACCTCTGGGGTCGAATCAGAGGTTTCCACCCCAAAACACTACAATATACCTGTAAAACATACGTACGTCCTATTATGAATTTCCGAGTACGCACCCTAATCAATTTTCCCCCATCGCCTCCAGTTAACGCCTAATACTTAGACGCATGCACAGGCTACCTCTCAGATACCCTAAAAACCTCACAATACAACATTCAAATATACCACTCTTTACCGACGAAATACAAACATTACAAAGAAACTTTGCACACAGAAGGATTTTCGGAAACGCAGAGAGATCCTTACCACTCCTTACAAATACTGCTTTCCTCCATTCCCAAGCAAAAAAACCTAATCCCAAACTCAACCTGAAGAGATATAAGAATCCCTGCATTACACCCCATATGCCCTCCACATCTCACCGTCTATCCGACCAAGGCAAACGACTTTGGAATAACTCCATACTAATACACACAGCACAATATCTCTAATCAGACACACACTTATTATATCTGTAACATACACTAAACAAAATAAAAATCAGAACATTTTTTCTTTTTTTGTGAAACACCAAAATACGAAAGTAATGATTGTAATCAATACAATAACACTAAAATATCGCAACAGGAGAATGGTCAGGGTTGAAGAGGAGAAGGACTCCTGAACAGTCCACTACGATACTATATAAGCAACAAATAAGTAATTTACTAGCATCAACATGAGTATAGAACAAAAAAAGGTAAACAACGCGAGAGCAATACACATTCATCGATCAATGAATTGGCAGTGCAGAAAGAAACATACCTCAAAGTCTCCGTTTTACAGTAATACAATGAGTACATTAAACGTTAATGAAACAGTTGTCGTTGACAACTCGTTTTTGGAAACAACCATGAAAATAGAATACCCATTCAGGAAAACATGTGCACTTTACCATCAGAAAGTTATGTTTACGTAGAGAAAAGATTATTGACAAATTAAATACGAAATGAATGGAATAGTGGTAGATTCTGTAACTAAAGGTACGTTTACATCTGACATTTATTGCATGATACTTATTATGTAAACAGTCACCGAATTTATATCCGACATAAATGTATTAATGTCCCGCAATAGGTATCTACATATCTATATGATCAATGTAAACCCTTCGGCTCCCGCAAGTTCCGACTCGCTTGAGAGAAATCGCATTAGTTAGCTAGTCGTCTACTTTTTTTGAACTGTCGCGCATTTTATTTCCACATTACAAAATGTGTGAAAAAAGAGAACGGCTAAAAAGTGAAACTGATGAGTTAATTAATATGTACTACAATAAACCCGAACTGTGGGATGTTAACAGCAAAGGTTATAAAGATAGAGTGAAGAAACGAGATGCACTAAATGAGATTGCGGAAAAATTTGAAAATACGGTGGAAGAAATAACTAGAATGATCCATAACCTACGAAATCAATTTAACAGTGAAATCAAGAAAGTTAGTAACAAAAAATCAGGGCAGAGTACAGATGAAGTTTATACATCAAAATGGCCTTATTTTAAATCGCTTTTGTTCTACAAAATGGTTTAATATACAGACCGCCCATAGTAAATATAGCAACGGTAAGTATTTAAAAAAATATATGTATTTAATCTAATTTTTTACATTAACTTCTATTGCCATGGAGCTTCTCCGTTCGGGATAACGAAATATTCTCGAAACTATTCTCTAATTTCTCTTGCTATATTTGAATAGTTATTACTGCCTTGTTGTGTCAAGGGTAACAAGTTTTGAGGCTTATCGTCAAGTCTCCAACTTCCCGGTATTACTTCACGTGTGTCTGGATGTTCTCGGTCAAATGTACCCTCAGGGGCATATACCATTGTAGAAGATTTTTGTGTTAATAAATAATTGTGCAAACAGCAGGATGCCAAAACTATTACATCTACCCTCTCTGAAGCAAGAAGGATTGGTTTTCTGAGTACTTTGAATATACTCGACATAATACCAAAAGCGTTTTCTACGATTCTTCTTGCTCTGGAGAGTCTATAGTTGTAAATTCTCATTCTACCTTGCCTGTTAAATGGATATGGTCTCATTATATGTGGTTGTAAAGGAAACGCGTCATCTGATACAAAACTAACGGTACACATAATGATCTTCCTGTAAGTGGAAATTTTTCCAATTTATTTAATTCTGTGTTGATAAATTCTGGAATTCTACTGGCTGTGAAAACTCCCCCATCAAATATTCTTCCATTACAGCCAACTGTAACGATTAAAAATTTGTACTCTGCATCAACAACTGCCATTAAAACAGTGCTATGTTGTCCCTTATAATTAAAGTAATAACTCCCACTATTTTGAGGCGCTTTGATTACAATATGTTTACCGTCGATAGCTCCCAAACAATTTGGGAAATTCCATTTTACTTCAAATTCTTCTGGTGTACTAGGCACCTGAAACATAAAGCCATTGATTAGAGTTTATTGTAAACAGAATCTACAAATACAATTATTTTTTAGGGCGATGTTACGGCGAAAAATGAAAGTGAAAATGAGACCCAATGTGAGAGTGACGACGTGTCACTTGAGCAAGTTTAAGTGAATACTGTTGGTAATATTAAAGCTATATACCAGGAAACCCCGCAGAATTTTAGAAAGAAAAAGAGAAAAATTTATTCACAAGAAAGTGATGGAATAATACAAAAAGCTCTACAAGTTTTAAATGAAAAGGAAGATCAGTACGATGTTTTTGGCAGACATATAGCAACTGAACTGAGAAACCTTTCTTCAGAATATTTATGTAAGAAGTTAAAAAGAAAATTTCAACAGTCCATACTAGAGATAAGTTAAGAAGATGAGCGGCTCAGTGCCTACAGTAATCCAGGTTCAGTGGGTTTATATTCTTGTCATACAGATTGATCTAACCCTCCAGTACAGGTCAGTCAACAGCCTTTGCTACAATCTATAGCACAATACTTGCGCACAAAAGCTGAGAGTACTTATGTAAATATGTAATATTATTAATATTATATTCCTTATAATAAAAACTTACCTTCATATAATCGTTTTTCAGTACTGAAAATATTGCCCTACATTCTTCAGGAATAATTAGACTTATTGTGAACTAGGGTATTCTGAATAAATAACTCAGGCTGGCATAAGAATCACCTGCAAAAAAGGTTACAGTAGGATGGTTAGTTTTTTCGTTCACTCAGTGTTTAGGATTAAAAGACTGGTTTTCAGCTTTTTGGACTACCTATATTAGTAGGGTAGATTAAAATATTTAAATATAGTAGTTTAAAAAGCTGAAAACCTGTCTTTCTATCCTAAAAACGATTACTGTCAAATTTTGAAATATAAAACAAAGTTAAAAAATGCAATTAACTATTATATCTAACTTACTGACCGGATGCCAAAAACCTTAATGTTACGGCAAGTTGCTCTCGCACACTGATAGCATTTCTGAAATTAGTGTATTGTTTTGATACAAGAGGCGCTATTTTGTTAGTCAAATTTTCAAAATCAGACAATTTCAGACTAACAAAATTTGAAAATTGTGATAGATCTTCAACACTAAGTTCACGCATTAACTGGCTACATGCACCGTGTTCTTTGCGTCTTAAAATCCACTCTCGAATCTACACAGACCGTTTTTTTTTTCTTCTTTTCTTTTTCTTTGTTTAAGCTGTTCATAATTATCACAAGAGCTGCACATTTTTTTTATACTTTCATCGTATAGATATGTACAGATATCCGGATGTAAACTGATCATAGATTTCTTGCAAATTTAGCGATATCTGCGATATCGTACACATATATAAGCCACAAATATCAAGTAATTTATATCGTTAATGTAAACAGTTTATGATATTTTATGTCGGACATTTGACACTTATGTCTTGACACAAGTGGCAGATGTAAACATACCTTAAGTCAACAATGAAATGATTGATATCGTTGACACTGAATCGTATAGAACGACATAAAAATTCGGGTTGGCTTCCTACATCAAACAACAATAACAAATGCTCAAAGATATTTTAATATTTGTATAGCTTGCGTATGCTACTCGGCTTTGCAATAAAGCCATTTTGAACATCAGACAAGAATTAGTTTTAATTCGCAGTAACAATAACACCGACGTAGTAATTTCAATTGTGGCGGAGAAAGCGATAAAATTTAACATAGATAAGACAAAATAAGATATATTGGAAAGTTCTACACATCATTCCGCGGGAATTAGAGTTAACGAAGAACATCGATAAATATGTAAATACTCCAGTAGCATTTAGAAATTGGGGAATACCCATCTATCCAGCCGTACCAACAACAGATGGGCAATCAAGACATCTACTAGTATAGAAATACATAGATACATTATTGTATGATTTCAAACGGGGGCGAGAGAATAATGTTTCTCAAGATATGAACAGATTCGATAAATGTGCACTAAAGAAGATTAGAGTATTCCTTAACACGGACCGTTATTCGTATGACAATTTAAACGTTAATTATGATAACAACTGCTTTGCCACATTGTATAAAATATTTGCTAAATTCCAAATGTCATACTGTCAAATAGATGGACAACCATTACACCTAATCAATTGACGACAGTGAATTGATAGTGGTATACTAATCGAATCAAAAAGAGGCGTTACCCTTACTAAGTGCTGAGTAATGTCCGAATTTCTGAGCTTGGTAAGGGCTGCGGGTCACCTTTGGCTTATCCTTAACCTATTCTCATCCAATTCTTCCTCCCTCACTATATCACGCAGTATTAGATGTACTCTTAATGCTATTCACGAACATCTTGTATACTTACAACCCGATATTTTGTTTCTATCTGAAACACAAGTCTCCTCTGAAAATTCCGATTCACCCGACTTGCAATTTCCCCAATACAATCTTCACTCTTTCGATACAAAGGAATATGTGCCTATCTCAAGGACATCCCTTGCAAGACGACCTGAATTGCTTTAAGAATGTTGATCATAAATATGTGAAATTCTACTGTTGCATTTGTGGGTCTCCCAATTACAATAACTTTCAAGACTTCTTCGATTACCCTACTTTGAAAGTTGACTACCTTCTGTCACAGTTTCGATCTTGCGAAATTCCAAAATTGGTTAGATTTCAATGTTTATAACTGTAACTGGCTTCAATTTTAATCTACTACTGCTGTTGGTTATAGTGCAGAAACATATGTTATTTTATTTGATCCCACGCAAATGATTTTTGATCCCACAAGAATCCCTGCCAGCCCTAACCATATCCCACACCTTCTAGGCCTCTTCCTTATGTCAAGTCTACTTGTTTATAAGAATTCAGTTCTTTTCCCACTAGTCTATCTGACCTTTGTATAGTAGAAATAATTTCCCAATTCCTCTGTTCTTCACAACAATAAGAGTACATTGGAGTGTTTTAGTTCAGCTAAATAAAGTGACGGAATTTCTTTCCAAACTTTCCATGGCGTGAATATTACTTTAAGTGGTCCTCGTCTTCGAAAATTGCTCATGAACATAGAGTTATACATTACCAAAAAAAAAATAGTATAGGTCATTTTCGTTCCCAACCCTGGTTCAATAGGGCTTGTGCTGAAAAATAAATGTTGTACTAAATGGAAATCTAATAAAACGGTCGAGTCATGGTGCTAAAAATACCTGCAAAATTGTATGACTAGACTCATCGGTAAGAACTTTGAAACATCTTCATTTCCACCCCGTGACATATTTTTACGGATATGTATGTAGTTGCTGATTTTGTAGACAATGCCAATCTTTTTGTGGGTTTATTTGTATCAAACTCGTGTCTTAATGATTCTGGAAAGGATAAGTCCCTAGACAATTCTTCTTCCTACGCTATGAAACCAATTCATTTTTGATACAGGTTCCTACAATCGATCATCAGTAGGCTTGATCCCAATAAGTCGACTGACCCAGACAGTATCTCAACTATTCTCTTAAAGAAATGTTCCCCCGAACAGTACCAGTCCTATCTAAGCTCTATTCGATCTCTATGTCTTCTGAGGAATTTTATTGAAGCTAGCAAACCTATTCCCAAAACAAGGCGACAAGACCGATCCCTCTAACTACCGACCAATTGTCATCGCTTACTTTTGTTTTAGCATTTAATCGTTTACCTCATCGACTGGGTTTCTAGTGTCCTTGATTAAAGACGAATACGTGTCGTAGTTGATGGCTTCTTTTCAAAAGCAGTGGCATTAACACAGGCGTGCCGCATGGATCACTTGTAGTACCTACACTTTTTCTGATATTATCTAATTTCTTCAACGACTAACCCAATACATTTCTTTGCTGATAACAGCACTATTCATTGTAGTTTATCTCAGTCTACTTATAATTGTATATATTCAACTTATCCTTGAATAAGGAGGTAGTGACCTAGTTAAATTTAATGCTAACAAAACTCAGTGTTGCCTTGTGTCCGCCAAAAAGGATCGATCATTTCCTGTTGTAAGTATGAATGGCCCAGATCATAAGATTCCGACTCTATTACTACATTAGGGATGGCTGTATCTTCAAACCTACCATAGGTTGACCATCTTCTATCGGCTACGAAGGCAGCTGCTCGTAAAGTAGGCTTTTTGTACAGATCTATGCAACACTTTACTTCCCGAGAACTCTCTGCTATATAAGATCAAAATTCGGCCTCCTCTAGAATATAAGTCTCACTTTTGGGTCGTTTCACCTCTCTCTTTGTACTATCGGTATTACAACGGCCATTGTGCTACTGAATTACATTCTTTGACCAGCTCTAGCCATCTTTGCTAGAAATACTCGGTTTACTCATTCACACCATCAATATACAGTACAAATCTCCAGTTGTCGAACGAAACGGGCGCAATCCACATTCTTCTACAAGGCTTCCAAACTGTGATATGATCTTCCTAGTTCCTGTTTTCCACTCACTTATGATATGAAAAAATTTAAGGTAGCCGTCCATAGGCATATCTTGGCAATTCAATACCCCCCTACTCATCCGACTAAGTGTTACTGAGTTCTTTAGCACGTTAGGCTAAACTTAACCTGTTCAACAGTAAGGCAGCTATAGTTCAATGCCGGTCATATTAAACGTGCAAGGGATTAAAATTCCAAAGTGTTTACGCCGAAAGATCTCGCATTTTTTAACGTAATACATTATTTGGTTTTCACCACCGTATGCATGGCATACGTTAGATACAAAGAGTCGCCGTTAATGCATAACAAACACTATATAATATAGGAAGAGGGACAAACATCACCTCACCAATTCTCAGTCGATTGATTCATCAAACAGATACTTTCTACGTCAAGTGTAGGGACAAAGCGTAGTAAATTATATATATATATATATATATATATATATATATATATATGGTTAATTTCAGTTTTCCCCGAGTGTTGTCTGCTGTTGCTGTCAGTATGAGTATTGCTTGGAGATACTCTACTTCAACCTCAGTGTCAATGAGTAGGCACACATTTATTTTGTGCCGATTGTTCGTCAGATGTCCCTGGAAGGCATATTTATGAACGTCATTTGAACAATCAGTGTAGTTGGCAATATGAAGACTTCTGGTACTTTTTTGCACAGGTTAGTTGTACCGGTCCGAAATATGTTTTCTTCAGTTTAACAAACCCGATGGGGCTGGTTGCGCAAGAATATCACCAACCTGTGTGTGTACTTCTTTGTTGAAACCAGAAGTATTTCTCTGCATCATATTGCTCTTTGGTGTGTGAATTTGAGGAGTAGTGTGCAGTATGATCGACTCAGATATCTGCCTCTGTAAAGAATGGATAGTGGATAGTGTTCTCAACCCACACATTCGTTGACGGCGAACTAGACAATCCTTCCTAGAGAATGAATGTTTTCGAATATTCACGTTGGCACATTTTGCTTATACCTGTAACAAAAAATGTATAAATACAAGAGTACTGTTGCGTATTCAGTGATGATTCAGTCCGTAACATCTTTAACTGTTACAAATTTACATTCTGTAACATCTTGTTACATCTTTAACTGTTACAAACTGAATCAATATCAGGCGATGCAAGCGAGGATCCAAAATAACAAGTCGCCTAGATTGCCTTTTGGGTAGTGAAACAATAGCAGAAAAAGTCGGGGTGACGGTTGTTGGTGCCCGCACATCTTCTACACAGCATTGTACTTCACCGTGCAATGCAATGGAAAAAAGTGATTAAAGCCAGCTGTTTTCCAAAAACCTCGCATAATATATAGGGCTCAGTACACTTTGAGGAGAAGAAATTACATTATCTATTGCAGTCCTCATTGGTAAGTCTTGCATTTGCGCTGCGGGGTTCCTATATAATGCAACCATAGACCATTCATTATCTATAAAGTCCGCAGCACATGCAGGACTGCGGGTACTCTCTGGTGAGTCCTCCATTACGTCTACTTGTATCGGACAGTTCACAGGAATGCACTCTTCATTGACCTCTTTGGTACAAATAGGGCTTACGCCAATCCCAGAAATCTGATCACTGACCTCTGTTTCTACTGTAGCACTACTGCACGGCCACTCCTCCATGAAATCTACGGTGCAAACAGGGTTCAGCAAACTCAGGGATGGGTTGCTTACATCTTTTTGCACTGGAATATTCAAAAGCCAGCCCTGAAAGAATGCTGACCATTCATCTACAAAATCAGCAATGCCACCAGGGCTTATCACATTATGCAATACTTCATAATCTCTCACTGGCTATTAAGGTCTGTCCCCACACGGATCAATCATGGGATGTAACATAAGCAGTATTTTGTCCACGAATACCTTAAAAAATTTTCTACAAAAAATTCATTAAAAACGTAAAAAAACCTACATTTAGTTAAACTGCAATAATACACATTAGTACTACAATAGTACAAAAGTAGTGATTAAGGGCCGGTTCTGGACTAGTTCAAGGTCACTCGCCCTCTGGTGGTGAGAAATGCAAGCTTTTGGATTTCTTCAAGATAGCAGTTCCAAATTTTCTCAAAACTAAAAAAAATTTGAAAAAAAATTATATCTTAATAATAGAATTGTCGTTTACATAAACTTTGATAATTGCTTAATAAATCATAACTCGGTAGTCCTTTACCCAAAAATTCTGAATTTTTGTATATAGACTAAACAAATAACAGCTCAAAATACAGCAGTTCCAAATTTTCTCAAAAGTAAAAAAAAATTTGAAAAAAAATTATATCTTAATAATAGAATTGTCGTTTACGTAAACTTTGATAATTGCTTAATAAATCATAACTCGGTAGTCCTTTACCCAAAAATTCTGAATTTTTGTATATAGACTAAACAAATAACAGCGTAAAAGATAGCAGTTCCAAATTTTCTCAAAACAAAAAAAAATTTGAAAAAAAATTATATCTTAATAATAGAATTGTCGTTTACGTAAACTTTGATAATTGCTTAATAAATCATAACTCGGTAGTCCTTTACCCAAAAATTCTGAATTTTTGTATATAGACTAAACAAATAACAGCGCAAAAGATAGCAGTTCCAAATTTTCTCAAAACTAAAAAAATGTGGAAAAACTTTAAGGTCTTCTTTTACTATTAGGATATAAAACGTATATTTTTAATATTTCCCAAATTAAGTGAGCATCAATATGAAATATGATATAGTAAAACAAAAGTTTAACATATTTGTAATACGCTTTTTTTCTAAAATAGATTCTAACGATTTTAAAACGATTAGTAAAGTCCTAGAAAGATGCGCTCCTGAAAATTTAAAATTTGCACCTAATTCTCAGAAAAAAAAATTTTTTTTCCAACGCAGTTGTGTTTTATAAGTGGAAATTTATCAATTTCATGTATAACTTTATCAAAATATAAAAAAATGACACTTAAATTAGCCAATTCCATTTTGAAACATCAAAAAGCACTTAAAACACACCTTTTTGTACTTACGTAAGCTCAGAAGAAACATATGCATGCAATTTATCTATTTAATGTATCGAAATGCTCTTTAAATTACCCTATTCAATTTTGAAACAACAAACAGCATTTAAAACATGACTTGTTTTTTAATATATTTTGATTTTCGATGGAGCGTGGGTATTACTGCATTAAGAATTGTAGGATAAATAACGCAGTTATTTTGCTTTGAAAGCATTTTATGCAGGTGTGAATGCGAACATTCTATTTTTATCTCAGTCACCAATTTACATTACAACTTTGAAACGGGATTTGTAAATGTATGAATGCAATTGTGTCATTTGTAGATTTTAAAATTCCGAATTTATTTAACTGCTACCCTTTGCGCTGTTATTTGTTTAGTCTATATACAAAAATTCAGAATTTTTGACCTAACGATTAAACTGCTATGATAAAAAGAGTATATTTATTTTAAAACATATAATTTTTGTTTACCACGACATTTCATGCACTAGATGTTATTCACCTTTTCTTTGTAATAGTTTTATGTGATAATTATAAGGTTACATAGCAGTTTAATCGTTAAGTCAAAAATTCTGAATTTTTGTATATAGACTAAACAAATAACACCGCAAAAGATAGCAGTTCCAAATTTTCTAAAAATTTTTCTCACTTTTAACTGTACTATATTTTCATACTTTATTTATATGCATGATATTTTACAATAAATACATTTGTAACGCAACATGCACTTAAAATTTGCAAAAAGGACTGCTTTACTTTGATGTAGAAATTTATACATAAGTAAGTCAGACTTCCAGATGTTTTCAATTTTTTCCTTAACGTATATCATTTCACTTTTCTAGCGCAACTTGAACTATCACTCACATTTTTTAGCTGTAGTAAAATTTTTTGGATAATGAGAATAATTCACGAAAAATAATAAAAATATAAAAAAGATACAATAAATTCCACAAAAAAAACATATTAAACACATCACACATCCATCCCTTCCAACGTAAGCAATATATTTTCAGTCTTTAGTATATTTTGCCGCACACAATCTAAATATTGATTAGCCTTTTTCAGTTCTTTATTCAGTCTTTCCACTCGCCCCATCCTCACCACCTCACTATTCAAATAGTCATTGTGAAGCTTTCGTAACCACCGAATACTTGTTTCCCAAAAGGCCTGAAGGGTTGGTGGATCCTGCTCATCATCCTGCTGTGTGAGGTGCCCTTCTATAAGAGCCAATTTTTTTCCTCCATATTGCAGGTTTCGCAACGGTGGTGGTTGTGGGGGTGTTGCTATAACCGTGGTTGCTGGCGTTATGCTGAAAAAATGAATAATTTTATTTGCACTAAAAATTCTCTATGAATTAATGAAAGGAAACTATAATATTAATTAAAATTGTACATACCTCTCGAAATACTTCGAAAATTCATCCTCTACATCACTATCCCTGATGGAGATGATGGGGATGGTCTCTTCGAAGGGTGCTGGTTCTGCGGTGTTATTTGATGGGCGCACCAAAACATCATGTAAAATACAAGGTTTTGCCTGTCTTTTTAGCGAAAGTTTAGATTGTTTGCTGGACGAAGCCATTACTAATGGTGAGTAATTAATGAGTATTCAATTAAAACTTTAACGTTATATACACATAGATCTGTTAACGTTAACAAAATTGATAACAAGTGGAAGTGGTTAGTACAATGAACTGACCTGAGCAAGCAAAGGTGACGAACTCTAATGAATGCAGCATAATCTAGACATGAGAAGGCATTTCGCATGATGTCAGCAAGGTTAAGTTAATGCATATTCTTAGTAAACGCCACAAAGTGCAATGTATGACCTCTGCAAGCAAAGGTGATGCAGCATAAGCCATGAGAACAGTATTGATGTCAAGGTTAATAGATGTTCCCAGTAAACGCTACAAAATGCAATCTATGCATCTGTCTATGAACACTGAAGCTCTTGCAACAAGTTATATGCAGTTTTGACCTTGAATGCTGGGTTTATATTACTATATAAGGAGATAAAGAGCAGTTATGTACCAGTCAGTATATTCCACTCCCGACTAGAATTGCAATTGTATACCTAAAGTACTTCTATAGTTACTTAAATTTTTAATTTTTACATATCAGTTATAATAAACATAATATTTGTTTCCATTACTACATAATCAACAGCGCGTGTGCTTCATATTTTCTTGCAGTGTTGGATACAGTTTTGAAGGTAACTATGAGTAAGGGTATACCCAGCATTAGTGGTATTGTTAATTTAACAAGAAGTATTATTCCATTGTTGAAAACCAAAAATGAATTTGTAAAGCACATCCATATAATTAACACTAATATTAAGCTATTGCAAGATATGATTCAAAATAAAATTTGTTTAGAGACATGCGAAAATCTGCTTAAACTCGAAAGTAATTTATCATTGCTAAAGTGTTATCTTATAAGAGTTAAACAGTTAAAGAGCGCTTCAGAGAAAACAGGTAGTGGAAATGTCAATGTCACTAAAGGCGTACACGCAAATTAAGTTGGTACTCTCTAGATTCATGTTTTAATGGTAGGTTACTTACTGGAATTATAGTCAATATAGCAAGCATCAAGGACCCTCTTATTTTTTTACAGAATGCATACAATAGTTTTGCACGAAAGGTTAAATTAATGCTAAGGTAATCGATGCTAAAGGTGAATGTCCTTTTAGTCTGCAATTTTGTCCATCCTCAAAATCACGTTACCGAGTCGAAGACATTTACCATAAAATATCATGCCATCAATATTGCGACCAATTTACGTAAGTGGTATAATGAAAACGTTTATTATAAATTACAGAAAAAATTAGAGGAGTTTTCCGAAAGGGATTCCAGTTGGGCATTACATGAAGTATTACATTTAAAGGTGAATATTAATAGCTATGTCCCATTTAGAGGCGGCCTTTCAACTTACGTTAAAGTTCCCTACTTTATAGCAGTAAAGCGTGCGGTAGTAAATGTTAAAAATGACGATGAGTATTGATTCCTGTGGGCCGTTGTATCGGCACTATATCCCGTGCAACATCATTCAGATAGAGTTTATAGTTATCCTCATTTTAAGGATGTTTTGAATTATGATTCAATTCCCTTCCTCATTAAACTAGATGATGTAAAAAAAATTTGAACAGTTAAACAATCTCTCCATTAATTTGTTTTGCATTCAGGGGAAAGTTATATTACTATTTGTATTAAGTGAAAATCAAAATAGTGCGAGGGAACCCATAAATCTTTTAGTACTTTCTGCTAATTATCAAGCTGCGGGTGATATTAATACAAAAAATAATACTGTTTATCATTTCACATGGATTAAAAATATGACAGCTCTTTTTTCTAAACAACTATCGAATAAGGAGCACAAGGAATTCATTTGTTATCGATGTTTGAACCATTTTTCTTCAGATCACGTTCTACAAAACACATCATTCACTGTCATCAACTTAATCGATGCTCTGTTAAGCTACCCACTGAAGCAGAAAAGTTTCTACAGTTCAAAAATTTCACATTCCAGGAAAAGGTGCCGTTTGTAATTTATGCAGATTTAGAAAGTATTTTGGAAAAGTGTACAAATTTAACGGACATCGATAATAATACAATATTTTACTCCAAACGTACACCCTTCAGCATTGCTTACTACTTGAAGTGTTCATACAATGATTCTTTATCACGATTTAAACTTTACAGAAGAAACGATTGCATTCAATGGTTTGTTAAGGAGCTTCAAAGAATTGCACATTGGACCACCGAAATAATCAATAAAATAATACCTATGGATACTTTAACTCCCAATCAGGTTGAGCACTTTGAAAGCACCGCGATTTGCCAGATTTGCGAAAAACCATTTACTGATTATGATATAAAAGTTAGGGATCATAACCATTTTACTGGTGCATTTCGAGGAGCATCACATCAGAATTGTAACCTAAACTATAAAGACTTCACATTCCGCCAGTCGTGTTTCATAATTTGTCAGGTTATGAGAGTCATTTCCTCATTAGAGAATTGGCTACTGTTCCCGGTGAGATTTCACTGCTACCCATAAACAAAGAAAGGTATATTTCTTTCACGAAAGTAATACAAGGCACTAAAATTAGGTTTAGATTTATTGACTCTTCCAGATTTATGAGTAGCAGTATTGAAAAGTTGTCGGACTATTTGGAAAATAGTAAAAAAATAATTACCCACGCTAATTGTAAAAATGCCGACGAATTTTCGCTACTAGTTCGCAAAGGTGCTTTTCCTTATAAATATCTCGATTCTTGGGAAAAATTAAGCGAGACCAGACTCCCTCCCAAGGAAGCGTTTTTCAGTCATCTCACTAATGAGGGAATCAATGATGCGAGTTTTGCACATGCAGTTAATGTTTGGAACAGATTTAATATTAAATCGTTAGGGGATTACTCGGATTTGTATCTAAAAACGGACGTTCTATTGTTAGCAGACATTTTCGAAAACTTTCGACAAACTTGTTTAAGTACTCACAAACTTGATCCTCTGCACTATTATACAGCCCCCGGTTTGGCATTCGATGCTATGATTAAAATTACACAAGTACAGTTAGAACTATTTACAGACATTGATATGCTGATGTTTATTGAGAAAGGAATTAGAGGTGGTGTTGCTCAATGTTCTAATCGATATGCTAAAGCTAACAATAAGTACATGGGGGAAAAATTTGATCCCACTTCCGAAAGTGTCTACTTAATGTACTACGACGTAAATAATTTATATGGAGCCACCATGTCAGAATTTCTACCATTTGGTGATTTTTATTTTCTTGATAATTTTGAAACTTTAGATTTAATAAACCATCCCGATGATTCGGAAATTGGCTATATAGTCGAGTGTGATTTAGACTATCCCATAGAATTACATGAGAGTCACAGTGATCTACCATTGGCACCCGAACATATGGTACCACCCGTATCTGATTCCTAAATGAAAAAGTTATTGCTTACATTGTATCCTAAACATAATTATGTAATTCATTACAGAAATTTGAAAGTATATTTAAAATATGGATTAAAGTTGGTAAAAGTAGGCCGTATATTACGTTTTAAACAGTCCCCATGGTTAAAAAAATATATCGATTTAAATACCACAATGCGCCAGCAACCTCAAAATAAATTTGATAAGAATTTTTATAAATTAATGATTAATAGCGTTTTTAGGAAGCTGATGGAAAATGTACGTAAACATAAGGATATACGTTTAGTAACAAAATGGGAGGGTCGCTATGGTGCTCGTGCTTACATAGCAAAACCAAATTTTCATAGTTGTACAATATTTGATAATGATATGCTTATCATTCAAATGAATAAGCTAGAAGTATATTTTAATAAACCTATATATGCAGGATTCAGTGTTTTAGACGTTTCAAAAACTTTTTTATACGATTTTCATTACAGTTACACGCTACCCAAGTTTGATAATAATGCTAAGCTCTTGTACATGGATACGGATAGCCTCATATACGCCTTTTCAGTTCCCGATATCTATGAATACATTAAAGAGGACATTGATAAATTCGATACATCTGATTATAGCCCCAACAATATCTTTGGAATTCCATTAGTAAATAAAAGTCCCTGGCTTAATGAAAGGTGAAAATCATGGCGCGATTATGTTGGAATTTGTAGGACTTCGTGCTAAAATGTATGCTTACATGGTTGATAAAAAGTTGTAAAAAATCAAAGGGTTCTACCCGCGCAAGCGTCAAACAGATTACGATAAATGATTATAAACATGTTTTGTTTGATGGTGACGTAATAAGGCGTTATCAGCATCTGATAAGATCAAAGAAACATGATGTGTTTACAATCAAACAGAATAAAGTAGTACTTAATCCTTGTGATGATAAACGATTAGTAAATTTAAATTTCACTGATACTAGACCTTGGGGATTTAACTTTACATAGCATTTTATTCGTCTTCTGTTTCAGAAAACAATTTTATCATTATGAACAGTTTTGAAGACAAATTGCAGGAAGAGCTATGGTACAGTAGTGATAAAATTTACAGAAAATACCTGAAGCGTTCTTTGTTGGAGAAGTCCTCCCCCAAAAGCTATTTATTTGTACTGAATATATTGCAATATATTGTTATTCCTGATCAGTGTTTTTACTGGTGTGCTATAAACTCAAAGTGTGCAAATGAAATTATTAAGACATTATTTAATAAAAAAATTAAATTAGACGATACCATTAAAAGTTTTATGAAATTGTGTACCGATAAAGGCTACAATTCATTAACTTTTGATAAAGTAGATAGGATCTTAGACGATATGAGTGTACTTGGTGACATACCGCTTAAAATGTATCTATACGATTTATTAAGGATTCATGATTCAACAAATGTTAAATCTATGTACGTTAGAAAATATTGCTTACAAGGACACTGTATTTATTATAACTGAATGTATTGAGAAAGCGACATATTATGCTAACTACAAGTGCCTCGATATTTTGATTGAAATATTATTAGAACAAAATATCAACTATAAGTTTCAACCGTGGGAAAACGATGAGCACCACAAAATTTATTACTGGATACTAGACATCAATAAACGTGAAGCAAATTCAAATTCCTGCTTGGGATGGAGGTGTGGGCTAGATTCGGGTATATGGCCATCCAGTAATTTAAGTGATTATAGAAGTACTTTAGGTTCACTTTATAGGATAATGAAATTTTAAAAATAAATGTAATATTTAAAAAATAAAATACTATTATTTGTTTGTGTGTTTTATTTCATCTAAGAGCTACATCCTTTTCTACAAACTATATAACTAATACAAGTAATTTGTTTCACAAAGTACAGGTTAAATGTTATAAAACAATATCATCCTTATTGATCCATGATCTTTCATCCAATCCCCACCACTTTACGAAGAACGTATTATTCTTGGAGCGAAGCACTTTTTCTACTAGTTATACATCGAGATACTTTGTTTTTTGTAATTCATGTTCATAAAACCCTCCCAGTACAGGCTTTCCCTTCATGTCTTCCAGCATGTACGTAGTAATGCGAACTTTCACAATCTTAAATAGTTCACTAGACCAATTGAGTGTGTATCCTTTTTCGAAAATATCTTTAAATTTACTGATTCGTACTATGTCACCCACAGAATATCGATTTCTATCGAATATTTTTATGTTAGTGTAAGCCTCTAGCTTTGTATGATTACCAACATCTTTGGGCTTCATTCCGATAGTTCTATGCTTACGATTGTTATAATACATGGTTATGGTATCAATTGTATCAATCCATTTGTATTTACCTTGTAGGCTGAATGACTTATATAGAGCACTCTTAATGGTTCTGATAACACGTTCCGCAATTGCAGCCTTCTTTGTGCTATAGGTGGAGTAATGATTGACTCCATAAAGATGCATTAGTTTAGTAAAATCCTCATTGTAGAATTCTTTTCCTGCATCTGTCTGCAAATTGGTAGGTTTTCGTCCTTTTTTGAAGATTGTTTGCATGGCCTTGGTAACTTCTTGACCTGTTTTGGTTTTAAATCCTTTAGCCTATAAGTATTTCGAAAAACAGTCGATAACCACTAATATATACTTATAGCCCTTATTTTGTTTGGCATATGTGTTAAATTCAGTCAAATCTGCTTGCCAAAGGTCATCGAAACCTCTAATTATTGTGCGCCTTCGTTTAAAATGTTTTCGTGCAGGTTTATGCAATTCGTTGACGAGTTGTAATTTGGACATGGTACTAATTTATCCACAATTTCTTTAAGTCGATATAGTTTTTGCTCCAACACTGGATAAGCGTTAGAGCTTCCTTTAAAAGCTTTCTGAACTGCTTGTAGACAAAAATCAAGATATACTTTACTTATAGCATCACCATCTTCTTCCGAGTCCGCCAACTGTGTCAAACGGTTTCCATCCAAATTGAACCTTGTTGATAAATAGTATTGCTTAGTGATGACATCTTGAGGATCTATGGGGCTGGAAACATTGCTGAGTCTCCTATTCTCGATATCAAATTGATTATCATCAATCAGTTTAAACTTAGGGGTTAATTTCTTGAAATGATACTGGACATGTAAACGTCCAAATTTGTCAAGGGTCATTTTAGTTATGATATGTCGACATCAATGCATTCTGATTTATACTGTTTAAAAAACGGCTCTTTGGCTTTTCAATGTACCCATCCTCATACAGTTCTTCTACAATTATGTCATTCACAACACCTGTATTCCCTGCCAATTTTTCTGCCCACAATACCTCTAGATCCCGAGTTAGTTCATGTACATCATTCCAATATTTATAGTCAAACGGCCTGTTTGTTAATTCCTTAAAAAACATAGCTCCACCTCCCTTGGTCGTGGGTGATGATGATGATAGCAAGGGTTTGATTATTTGCGTATACTTTTTGCTGCGGCTCCCTCGAATTTGCCCACTTACGTCATAATCTCGCCTTACAACATTAGTAGCTTCTAAAATACTTCTATAATCTTTTCTATCTTTTGAATTTACTAGATTTAAATTGGGTTCATTCATAATAAGCAGATCATATAAACCTGGAGTCCCTTTATACGTGACACCTTTAATAATCATATCGTTTCCTTTAATTGTAACGGGAGTATTACCAATTGTCCATTCGTCAGTTTTGGTATCATAGTGGACTCCATAAATATGATCAATAACACCTTCAGGATCCCTCATAATACGTTCAACGTATATACGAGGTAATTCATGATACTGTTCGAGAAATTCTTCTGAGATGGGTCCATCACGGGTAGTAGAATCATCTATGACACTAAGAGGTTCTTCTTCTTCCTCAATATTAATCTCTCCTAAAACAGATGTATCTAAGAATAATGGTGTACGAAGACCTGGAGGAGGATTTGTTTGAAAAAACGGAAGCTGAGCTAGTGGGCTAGTAGCACCCTTTCTTGAATCACCTAATGGAGTGAAGCCTGGAGTCCGTTGAACTTGAGCTAGCGGGCTAGTGGGGGTAGTAGCGTGCTTTCTCGGAAATATTAGTAGGGGTGGTTTTTTGGGTTTAACGCCAATGGACTCCTTTTTAGGTGTTTTTTTATCTGGATTGATTTTATCTACTATTTCAGTTAGAGGTCCTATTAGGGGTTTATAAGTACTTTCAAATGTTCTTTCATTATCAATGCGAGCAGTTTTAATACTGTTATACTTCTGCTGTATTACTTTACGAGCCTGAATAATTTTTTTCTTTAATATCATTTCCTTGTTATCCATTGTAGTAAAGCGGGTTTGCTGAACAGATACCGGTTTACCTCGAACAGATAGCTGTTTACACAAACAGATAGCTGTTAATACCTAAACAGATCAGTACCTACTAAACAACTGTAAGCAGTTTAAGGTATTATATATTCATCAAATCTTTTCCTATAGCAACCATTATTAACTTCAGCATCCTTGTTTATGATCATGAAACCAAACGGATCTACCCAGCATTTTGAACACATGTCCCGAAATGATTTCATGCTTATGATGGGACTTATATGATCCTCATACACATGTTTTAGGTTTAATTCATCTTGCTCAAATAATATAATTAGATTCGCATTGTCACGAATTAATTGCTTTGGAATTTTACTGTAAGTTTGACCCAAATAGAAACAGTCAATATCGTTATGCCTACCCATAGAAAAATATGCCCTTATGTTATTTTGCTTTTCACAAGCAATATTATCGAAGATAAAAATAGAGTTTGATTTTGCACAATTAGGCTCAATTACATCTTGATTATCACTGAAGGTAAAGTAACCTATATCCCTCATTGGAAGTAAGATTTCCTGTACAAATTTGTACTTGTTTTGACTTAGAGTATACGTATACATGTTTAAATTTCATGCCATTTTTCTCGGTAATCATACTGATCATTGCGTTTATTTTACCACAATTGGAGGGGCCGCATATAACACAACGTATACTACTAGGAAGTAAATCACCATGTTTTGAAGTAATAGACTTTTCATCAAAGTCATGATTTTGAATTGAGAGTTTTTGTTTTTGAGCAACTACTTTCATCGTTAGTGGATGAAATAAAACTAAACGCATAATTACAACATTTTTATTTATATACTAGGCTATATTACAATAACTATAACTTTTTCACTTCCCCAGTGAGTGGGCTGTACTGCACAATAGCGTCATGGAGAATGAGACCATACACAACAATTCCATTATCAAAAGGTGTTAGAGATTCCATTTCCAATTTGATGTCTACTGTTGAGTGTTTTAAGGATTCATTTTGTTTAGAGCAGTCCATTACAAATACTGGACATGATTTGAATTCGGAATAGTTGAATAATGCATCTTTATCATCTTCACCATAGTAATCACATCGAAATTTCAAAAAATTGCGATAGGCAGGTTAGCACTGAAGTTCAAATGCATTGCTTCATATGGATAATACTCAGAATACAGATGTACTTTAAGATTTCTGATGTTAATGTGATCAAAATTCCCGGCCCTTGCTGACTTTGTATACCTTTTACCTTGTTGGAATGCAACAATTATCCAACGTGGTTTTCCAGTTGCGTTGATGTTTTTATTGGCCATATTTCTGAGGTTGCCTGTTTTAAAGAAGGTAATTCATATAACTCCCATTGACGAAATGGAACAGTAATAATAGAATTTTTATTGATTCCTTGAAACAAGTAAAAGTTTCGCAGCATCACTAAGTGTTAAGTGCGGTACTTTCCATTGAATTTTATTTAAGGTTATTGCGGCATCAACTTCACCATAGTAACAGTTTGTATCGCTTCTAGATCGAATTAAAACCAGCTCTTGGCGCATATTCACGATTACCTGACGATAATCCTCCATTATTCCAAATATGTGGTTCAATGGTATACATACTGTGAAAGATTTTTCTCCATTTTGCTCATCGAATTCTACTTGTAATGGTTCTTCATTCTTTGGTGACCATCCCAAATGACTTAGTGCTTTGCTTTTGCTTGCCGTATAAGAAATATATCCCTTAAGAGTAGATGTTATTCCTGGATTTCTACAAACATCCACTCTCTGACCACCTAACTCAACGAATTTCTTCGAAAAGAAAGTTCGGGAAATTGTTGGTTAAGCTGCATGCTTTTCTTTCATCTTCTTTTTTGAGCTCAAGTTTACCTTCTATGTACAGAAAACTATCATAAGTAGCCGTAATTAGATCTTGACTTTGAATTAAGATTCGTATTTCTTCGGAAGGTCCATATTTAGAAGATCCATATAGAAGATAAGTGTGAATATCTGATATAATTATAGTATCATCAAAATGTACGTCTTGAAATAGGTTTAACGATTCTGCCATTGTGGGTGAGAACTTTTAAAACAATTGACGTTAAAAAGTATTTGTCTGCAGATGTTAACTGCAATGAAGGTTGATGACTAATTAATGACTTAATGTAGGGATGATGTCTTTTATATGAATTTTTGAAAGATGGAATTGGTCCTGGATTAATTCTCAGACCCATGTTCTTTTAGTTCTAAGCGTACAGTGAATGGTTCACTTTCACCAAAGTCTATTAACTCACCCTTTTGATTAGTCAAATTAATTGTTATATTACTAACTATGTCAGTGTTTACTTCTAAATATTGAGTATTGCTTGGAGTTTTATCTAGACGATAACCTGGAGGAACTAAAACATCAATCTCATATAATACTTTAGCAGGTTTCCCGTTTCGATAAGATCCCTTTATAATGTTGCACTCTACGTGTAGATTAGTGTGTATAAGTATTTGATGTCTAACGCAGATGTATGTAAAATATTAGGTTCTAATATTTTAGACTCAAACCCTAGCATGCGGCCAATGCAATTTTTCTTTAGTAAAATCGATCTCAAATGAACTGTTTATCTCACATTTAGGTGTATTGTTGTTTGCTCTAATGATAAACTTTTCTGTGGGTATTTTATATTTTAGATAATCGCTAATTTCATCTAACTCATATGCACCGTGTGGAATATTATTCACTCACAAATGTGACGGATTTGTTCTAAAATAAAATCTATCGTTGTCTGTATAAATGTTTCGAATGCTGTTGCAGCCATAAAATCCAACCAATCCAATAACGTATTTATTCCCCAAATCTAGCTCTATCTGTGGATAGAAGTTGTAGCTAGTTGTGTTACCAACACCTTCTAAACTGAATGTTTTTGACATAACTGAGAAAGTTTGATGTTGTGCTGATTATTTATATAAAAATTGTAGACATAGATATCCGCAAATAATTGTATTAAACTCTTGATCTTGGTTGTAATTATAATATATTTTTCACCCCCGAAAGTAGTTAATCACTTCGATTGGTGGTCGATGATTACCGAAACTATCGTAATACCATACCTTTTTACCACGCTTTTTGTAGCAAACCCAATGGGTACCTGGTCCTCTTTGGCTATCTAAGTTAATAATTCCAGATTCATATTTCCGTGGTAATTTAGGCATGCTATCTCTCATAAAAATATCCCTAAAGTAGGGGACATTTTTGGTGTATTTCTTTAAATCAATATCCGTTAACGGTCTTTCGGGTAATCTATTCAGTTTTTTGGAAACGGTTTCAAGTATAATGCACCACCACCAGATTTGTTTGGTTTTAGATACAATGCACCGCCTTTCTTATTCATGGAGCCTATAGCGACCGATTCCATCGTGCGATTATGGCGCGATGTCTCTTCCTCAATTTTTAGCATTTTAGCATCATTGACTGCTTTAGCAATTCCTGATGCACCGCCAGCTAAAGCACCGATTGCTGATAATCCTGCGAATAACGGAATAAGAAATGGTAAAAACCCTCCTTGTTTAGGTAGGGGAATTATTCTAGGAACTTTAATGTTTTTCTTTCCTTCTAAACTTTTTACCACACCTTTTGCCGTTGAAAGCGCTGACTTTATTGTGTCTGTGAAATTTCCGTTAGGTTTAATTTTTTTAGCTATTGTTTTTCGTAAATGCAATAAATTTCCACCATTGCATTTTTTCTTCTTCTTCAGATTAGATCGACGTTTACACCCCATTCCTAATTTTCTCTTTGCTTTCATGGCGGTACTGACTGCTAAAGCTGCAGTTCGTTCACCTAATGTTGCGTCTGATGATTTAAAGCGTTCCCAAGCTTTTTTTGTAAAATTTTATCCGCTTTATGTCTACTATCTAAATCTCTGTAATCTCTGTAACTGATATCGTGAAGTTTGCACTGAGCATCTAATTGATTAATACGGGGTCACCGCGTGCGAGTCGTTTTTCTAACTTTGTACCAGGACCGCAATACTGGTAACCAGGTAAATGCAATTCAAACGGAAGTTTATTGATTAGACCATTCACTAAACCACCCATCACCTACACTCTTTCGCTTCTTAACTAACATTGTTTACCTGGATGGATAGAACGGGGTATTTATACCTAAATTGAGAAAAACAAATCATAGTTATTTCTTTATTCAGTAAATGCTATACATTAGATAAGCAGGACGATAATACAAAATTTCCATTAAACATACAGTGTTATGTGAACTAATATTATACTTAGCATTTATAACATCATCAATATCTTTATAAATGTCATCATCACCACCACGGAATTCTTTCTCACGAAAACGACGGTAGTCAACAACTTGTATGAACTTTTCATAAAAACACACCAGATTGTAAGATTCAAGAAATTCCAATCTATAGCTTATTATATCCTTTAAATTGAATAGTTCTTCTATACTATGTGAGTTGAATGTGCAAGAACATCTAGTTTTCTATCATAACAGTTTTCACAATTCTGTCATATCCTTTAATTAATTCCCAATTGTAATAAATACCAAGATTGCTAGATAGAGATTCATAATATTGATCATAGATTATATCTTCTTCTTCGTTTACATTTGACCAGTCAATTTTATTTTCAATTTCTTGGGATCGGAAAAATTGTAATTCTACATATGAAAGCCATCTTAGAAGCTCATTCCATTCCTTCATATCCAACACTACTTATTGCTTTGATCACAGTTAGCACACACAATACGCACTACTGGTGCAAGCTTGAGTTGCGTACTGTATCCAATTTCCATATGTTTTGCATGATGAGTATCGTTCGATAGTTTATAATAAATACAATCGATTAAGTATTCATTAGCTGCTTGTTTATACACCTCAGATAAATCATATGGCTGTCTGTCAGTGTTAGTTCATAACGTTTCTCTTCATTTTTACTTCTATTACCACCATCACTATTTTGACAGCACCAACAACACAAGGTAAAGTTGTTACTGCAACTATGTGGGGTATCCATATATAACGGTGAACTTCTGAGTTTGGATCGTTCCAGAAATGATGTTATTGCTGCCTGCATTATAACGACCGTACTTGCTTGTAATTGCACTAGGACTAAACGCTGTTTAAGAAATGATTTTAGTTAAATCATGCGGGTGGGGTTGTGGTACTACTATTAAAAACTAAATGTTATGTTTGTTGTTTTCCCGACTGCACCCAAACTACTCATGAAGACATCCCTCGTGTTTAGCTGCGTTTTAAATCCTTCCATTCCTTCTTTCAAATACTCATAAAATCGTTGAGGTAATATACATTTAAAATCATCCGTTTCCATCACTATACGTTCACCATACTTTGTATTTATTACTCCCACATTAATCACTTTAAACCTTTTTGATATCTCGAGGTCACATGCACTTTTATAAAGTTTGCAGTGGGTGCTTTGGTTTAACCCTGCTAATTCCATGTTTAACAATTACAAGTTGCTAACTGGCTGATCTCAACACACCTCGCTGTGGTTTATATCACAAAAATGTGTCCTTGACTTAAGTACCTATGGCAACATGTTTAAACTTGTTAAATACACACCTACTTTTAGTTTAGTAAATTATTTCACCTTGACCCAATTTAGTCAATATAAGCACCATTTGACCTTGGTCTACTTTTTAGCATAGACAACGCATTCTTCTTGTTTCCATGAATTGATTCTATTTTTATACTTCTAAGAAATCTCATACGATACCCCTACAGGTCAATAACCTTTGACCTTGACCACACTATTTTTAGACTTCTAAGAATTGTAATATGATGATGACATTGCAATTTCTATTTTTAGCTTCTGACCTTGACATATAAATTTCCCGCCTAAACCTTGTAATGAGGATGGTGACATTGCAATTTTTAGCGAGATCCTAAAATTTAAATTTCCCGCCAAAAGTTTGACCTTGAAGAAATCCAAAAGCTTACATTTCTCACCACCAGAGGCTGAGTGACCTTGAACTGATCCAGAACCGGCCCTTAATCACTACTTACAAATAGTACAACAGATTCTACAGCCAAGTGCAATACCCAAAACCTGAACTCTCCATCATATTCGCCATCTTCTTCTTCATCTGACATTTCTTAATTTTTTCATGCTGATATAATTACCTTACCATCATCGCTTGAGGCAATTATATCAGAATAAATACACCTACATGTAATATACTTATTACACTTGTACAAAATCAAGCTTTTCTTGTTCATAAAGCAAACTGTAAGTAAATACACTAACTTATCATTTCCTTTTTTGTCTACTATTATATGTCAAGGTATGTGTGAGATGCATGACCTCACGATGTGATAGACGTTCTAAATCTCACTTTCTAAATTGTGTGACCTTAAGACGTTTCAATTGTGCCAGTGTTGAAACCTGTTTCAAGGTTTTCAATTCAGCCTAAAGGACCTCATTTTACGACGCTGAACTGATGTTATTAATAATTTCCCAAACGTTCTAGCACCGATGTATTAATCTTAACTATTTTCAACAGGTACTTCGGATTTATGTTATTATTGAGGGTTCTGCAAGATGCACAGTGCCATTAATTATTCCGATGCGTCCTGTGTGTTCTACGGCATATTTAGTGTTGTTACATTTTACGTCAATTTGTTTTTACGAATGCCGACTGGAGCTGTAAGAATTTTTTATCAATTTGGTTTTAATGAAGGCCGCTTGATCCTATAAGATTTTTTTGTATTAATGTTTTTTAGCAAATGCCTTACTGCATGAATGCTCTTTAGCAAATGCCGTACTGTAAGAATTTTGAATCAATTTGTTTTTAACGAAACATTTTTCACTGAGTCTTGTCGCTTGTTTTAAGCTTGACGGGGCTGATAAGACATTGCGGGTGAAAGTAATCTCTTTCGGAATTTGATATAATTAATAAGACGTTATGTGAAAATTGTTTTATCTGCAGTAAAAGTACAGTACGAATTATGCATCAATATGTTTTGAATAAAATGTTTTTAACGATTGTCATATATTTAGAAATATGTAAGAATTCCATTTGTTTTGAACGTATATTTTTAACAAATGACGTAATTTTGTCGCTGTAAGGATTTAATTCGTTTTTGAGTAAACGTTTTTTACAAATACTATATTTTTTGATGTTGCAAGAAATCAATTTTGTTTTGAATAATTATTTTTAAACTTGTCGTATTTTTGGCGCTATGAGAATGCTATTGCTTCTTGGAGTTGTAAGAATTCAATTAGTTTTGCAACATACTTTTCAACGAATGCCTAACCAGCAATTCATTTGGTAGAAATCTCTTCTCCAGTGACCTTATAGGTAGGTAAATCACCCACAAATCAATTCCTTTGGTAGAAAACTCGTCTCATGTATCTTCTCTCACACGCTAATCTCCTTCCCATGGTAGAAAACTTGTTTCAGGTAACGCTGCTCTAATGGCATACTATAACGATGATGGTTATTCTTAACTTACATCACACAGCAATGAAAAAACATGGCATAATCATAATTTTAAAATGTTTCAAAGTTTCAGTACAATCAATCCTCTTTATATCTAAGTCTTGGTATAACTTGAACCGCTCATATACATGGCCTCCAACTAATACAGTTTAAGTTATTTTAGACCATATGACGTGGAATTTTTGTAAAAACTTGATTAGCTACATTTTTAAATAGGTATATAGACTTAGTTAAACTATTCTCAATATAACTTATGTTGGTTCCAAATCATATTTTCGCCATACTACTCCAAGGAATGGAATGGAGGATTTTCTAAGGAGTATAATTTCTTTATACCAAGATGATTGATTGAGTTTTCTTGGTAATTAGTTTTCTTAGAACCAATTCGTTTCTTTCTCAAGAGCACGTATTGCAACATTCAGGTTTTTGTAGACAACGGTTACAGTTGTATGGTTAGCAAACAGCAATAATGATAATCATTTAATGTTGCGGTTATGTCGTTAACGTATAGCACCCCTATTACTCCATAAGTGATTGGAAATGACGATGATCGACTATGTTTAAATTTTACAAAAACTGCAAACTGAACGCTTCTCACGAAAAAACACTAGCCCCACGTGTGTCGACCTAACCCCCGGTAACTAGAATGAATGATGTGCTAATTTTATACTGGCTCATTGCAGTTTGACAAGACTGTAGGTACTGTTATGGTAGGCAAACGCCAAGCTTTGTGATTTGATGTTATTGGGCAGCAATTATAATAATCATTATAATCCTTTTGATTGAAAATTTTTTTCCTCTTTTCTTCTTTTCGGATTAATTAAAATGTTGCTAAGTGTACTATATTGCTCTACAATATTTAATTGACATTCGCCTTCGCCCAGTGGTATATATTTTTCAAAGTATACTTTATTTCATGGTCCGCATAATAAGGGTTAAACATTCGTAACATATTGCTTAGGGTACTTTTATAAACGTTTTTTTCTAATTGTATTTCACAGTGGAAATGACCAACAAAATAGGAATATTGCATGAGTTAAATAACAGATGTTCGTACTTTATTTAAAACAGCACCAAAATTACACTGAACGAATGAATAATTGTTATAAAAAATCTACTGTAAAATTAATTGTATTCTTAATTGAACATTATTGTTTATAACTTTTTAATTGTGGCATGCCTTTACCTAAATCCCTTTATTTTTCATATTTACTAGCTAAATAGTTTGGGTTGTCTCTCAATTTGTGTTCAATGTAGCTGCAAGCAAAGTATTACTTTTAAATCGACGTGTTTTAGGATACAGGTTTTTTTAGTTTAATTTCATGATCAGCATTATACATTCTAACAGATTCTATAAAAGTGTACGTTGAAGTTTGTACACCGATGGCTTACCATGCTCTTACAGCAGCATAAACCATTGTTTATCAAAGTATGGTTGATGAATGAGATTTTCTTTCTCAATCTAATACATTTTAAGAGCATTAACTTAATACAATGCATGCTTATAAAAGATGATATATTTTTTTTTAAAACAAATTTTAGGGGTAAGTTCACTGCCACTATACTTAACTCGTTAAGATTCGGTTAGGCTCGTAATACCAAAAGCGGATTCTGAAAATATTTTCTTCAGTATACTACTCAGTCGAGTTGTTTGATTGTAGGTTGTCGGTGTGTTCTTGTGCTACAACTCGCTAAACTCGCCTAAATCTGTTTTTAACGAAAGCATCAGTGAAAAAATTTAGCAAAAAAAATTATAAAATGTGTGAGAATAACTAGGTATATATTTGGAGTAAAACGTGTGGTTTGAGACAAAATCATCCTTTATTTACATTCGGTTGTTTTGGCTACATGTGTTAATATGGATTAAGATCTGCTTGAATAATGGCTAAAAATTCGCTAACGATTCATTTAAACGTTTGTTTATTTATCAAGGTGTACCTAGTGTTGCAGTGAGCAGTGAATTGTGAATATATACAGTATGGACAACGTGTTTCAAACGTGCTAGAGCTGAAGAAGCAATTCAAGGTAGATTTTGTTCTATTCATTTCTCTCCACGCATCCCTTTCTACATCTAAATCCCGTTTTAATGATCACAACCATCTGTTACCTGTATTAAGAAAAATTAAGTGATCGGCGTTTCCTAAAAGTGACTGAAAGAAAACATGTCGCTTGAAGGCTTTAGAAATGGAATGTTTTTTGTGTTACAATACAGTTTAGAATGTTTGTATGAAAATGTGTGTAATTAGTTTATGCTCATGTACAAATTACGAAATGTAAAAATGGCGGCCGCCGGGAATTTTTCTGATCCCAGACATGATGTACCTGCATATAAAAACGCGCTTGTAGACATGAAACAATTTTTTTTTCTCGAAGTGTTAGACGTAAAGATACATATCTACTGATTTAATTACTAATGTGTTTATGCAATCAAATCATTGAATCAAAACGCGCAAAAGTTTACAAATTTTCGACGCTTCCATAATTTTTTTTTTTAATATCTACAAAAAATTAATCTATCAATGAGAAACGTTAATTTCTCCTAATTCACTCCACTGTATTAAAAAAGAGATTTTATAAGCAATTACGCCAAACTTTACAGTATATTACCATGGTTAATTTTGAAGTTTATTAGCAAAGAAACTGTATAAGCAGTTACGCCAGACTTGACAATATATTTGCACCATGGTTAAATTGGGAATTAATTGGGTGCTGTAATAGTTGTTTCGGTTAGAGCTCTATTATTATTTTATTATTGTGGATGTATGTGAATGTATAAATAATCCCAGCACTAAGTTGGCATAGAGTGTCTTTGAGAGAACGTACATATCAACAATTTAAATTACCTTTTTACGGATACTGATACTTCTCGGTCACCTGAATTAGATTGAAACGTAGAAACATCTGTATTTAAACTCATTTAAACTGAACTACCTACAAGATATACATTACTACCTAGATTCATACGATATTTAAATGGTCCACATCGCCGACCAAGGACACTACATCGACGGACACTACGCCGAGAGTGCCCATATCGCCAAAAACCGTACATGGGATACTTCGCTTACTGTGACCACAACATCGACTTTATAAAAAATATTTAACAGAGACAATATGCAGACAGTGTCCACTACGCCAAATATTTATCAAAGGACAGAACGTCGACCACGTCCACATCGCCGCTTGTGACTACGCTGATTGTGGACATAACACCGGCTATTTCGTAAATGATGGATCACCGCCCATGCTCATATCGCTGGCTGAAACTACGTGGACTATGTCCACACCTCCGAATATTTAGCAAAGAACAGAACGTCGACCATGCCCACTTCACGTAGGTAGAATATTTCTTACAAAACATAAATTATAGAATAAATATGTTTAATGAAATTTTAAATAATAAAATTCATCTTCCTCATAACGGTTGATTTAATCATACAAGTATAAAAGGAGTTGGTTTTTGCAAATTAAACCTAGTTTTAAGAGCAACCACCGAAATTCGTTCAGTTTGATTCTCATAAAACTTGTAGAGTATATGTACCACGTGCCAACGTGTTACCTTGCTATTGCGAGTAAAGAAAGTCCTTAATGGAGTAAAAGTTCCTAACAACTCATATTAAAATGCTTGAATCGTTATTACGCTATTACAAAAAGATGTCCAACTTTGTTAGACTTAGATCTAAAATCTAAAAGGTTTTACCTAACTTAATTCTGGCGGTTCTATAAGTTTGTCTTGAGGCACCATTAATTAAATTATCTAATTTAGTAACTACTTGTAATCTATATTCTTTTTTGGAGATGTCAAAAACACTACATTTTAAATCTACCATGACATGACTTTGTTGGGCTGCACTCAATTCGCCGTGCACATCTCATCAAGATCCATCACCCTATGCTCGGCTCACCAGTGTATAACCCAAATGGTCGTCCGGAACTCGCCGGGATAGTTCTCGTCATACACATCTCGTCGGGATAATTCTCGTGGTGCACAACTCGCCGGGATATAAGGCGAGTCACGTGTCAACTTTCCAATGTACAATTCGCAAGAATATTTCCATCCAAGGTTCATTAATCTAACGTAATGATTTGAAAGTAGCAATAGTTAATATGAAGACATTGTTTCTTCAATCGTTTTTAATTGGAACAAAAGCAATCACGTATTCCAATCCTACTAAACTAACAAATTTTCTTTGCATATTCCAAAGAATCCTGTGGTGAGTCAGTTGGGAAGTTATTAATTATAATTCGAAATCAAAACGTAATTGCACATATGAAGTATATTTACATAAGGTTAAATTTTTACATAATTTTTTTTTGCTACTGCTGAGAAATTCTTCAATATACACATTTTTAAATATGAGTTAAATGCTTGTGATAGCAAATATATGGTCACACATTTAACGGCCAGTTTTGTAGCGATATAGTGTGACGCGATGAAGTTTGTTACAGGTTATAGGTGTAGTCTAAAAAATCAGAATACTAAAATAATTTGTTAAACTAAATTAATAATAATTATTATAACAAACTACGATTGACACGTTTTACGCGTTTGATTAGTTCACTCCGGTTTGACGTAATTCTCTGTTATTTTTATTACTCCGCAATCCCTACATCGATCGGCACCAAATTTCACTTGAACATTTAGCTATTAAACACTTATGTCAAATCTAAATGTAAGTACTGTATAAGTTTTTTGGTTATTACGGCCGAAAGAAAAATCACATTTACCCCTCTTACTCTATACCCCGTAGCTGGACAAAAAATCACTGGGGTCTAGACATTTAAACCTTACACATTTATGCCAAATTTTAATACAATCAGTTTTCTAGGTTTTTAAATATCGGGTCCGAAAGGCTCTTCACAAATACATACACGTCCGCGCGCGCGTACACACACACATCAATGTTGTCAGCTTTAATTATTTTAAACGATTCCATAAAAAGTTAGAAAGGCCCAGACTATTACATCTTTGGGCATTGAATTTTCGTAAATGAATGAATTCGTTCCATTAAGGTAGGTATATGTTTTAGATACAACACACCAAGAATCTAGTACCTACTAATTGCTGATTTGAGTTCTGAAAAAATTAAGTCCACTCACTTGCTCTACCCCAAACGTCGATCAATACCAAAAGCATATACGCATATACTGGAACGTGTTACTTTTTGACTTCCGTCACCTATCTTAAGGTTTTGGATTTTTGTTGCTACTTACAAAATTCATTGCATTATTTACGGTACATTTAAGTATATTCTAGTATTTTTTTCTTAATAATTAAATGTCGTGTAATATATTCCTATTTACTCGTTAGCATTATACGTCAATGTAGAGCACCCGTAGTCGGTGTTTGGTCGCATACCAGTGTCGGATATTCAAGTGAAGTAGGTGAAGTACCTCTTCATTGATTTATTATAAAATAATGATCAAACTGCGTTTGCCCTAAATCCTTAAGGAAAGAAATAAACTTAAAAGAAGACTGATTTATTACCGATAAGGTTAAGGTTAAGTATATGAAGTACATCACTCAATACAGGACCAGGTAGACAATTTACTCCTGAATGTAATGCAACTAAGTAAAAAGCTTAACAGTCGCATGTATAAGTACGCACGGATGCATGACAGCAATATTTACGTCACTTTTGATAAATTTTCATGGCGTTCCCCACTTATGTAAAATGGAAAAACGGTCACTGGTCTCTCATCAGCACCTGCAAATGAAGAAATTTATTTTGATGTCCGATTCGGCTAATATAAAGGTAATGTTTAGTTTTTTTAGGTATTCAATCTAGTAATTTGAAGTCTAATTTATGCCGGCTGCGAGCAAGTTTATTTTTTATCATTTTATTAATATAGGCGATATAACCATGACTGAATCATGTCTCTAAAAAACATTTCAATTTAAATTTAAATATGAATGATATTGTTACTTGTTAAGCTATGGTCATTGTAAGACCGAAATAGAAAGAGTTATATTGTGTTATTTGAAAAGATGCTATGGAGTAACAGTCACTTTTTCAAGTTTTTTCTTTAGTTGGCATGTTCACGGTATTTTGGGATGAATATTTTTAAGTGGCATGATGTCCTTCGTTTTACTGAAAAATGTTGCTGTTACCGTACTTTTACCTAACAATATGGTGAAGAAATAATACTGTTTACCATCACATCTTAGTTACATTACTGTGAAGAAGCAAGTACATTCTGCAGAGTTGTATATCACAGTGGGCGCAGTGTCTCATGTACGTTTTTCGTCGATGTGGGCACTGTCATCGTAGTGTCCGTCGAAGTAGTGACGTGGGCCATCCAAACACCGTATCTACGTGTGGATGTTCTACGTAGTGTCATAACCACATTAAAACACACAAAACTCGCAAAGCTCATGAAAAGCCCAATATGGTAGTATTGGTAGTTCGCGTTTCTCCAATACTATTATTCTTAATATCAACCAGGAAGATTTTCGCAAAGCAATTCTGGTTGCGGTTAAAATGCTCAGCAAAAGAGAATTATCATACCGCGTTGTAACTTTTGAATGAATGTGGCACAATTTGATTTTATCTGAAGGAATTTTTGTCTGTTATGAACGTCCGCACTTCCCGGACGTATATCATTATCTCTTTGATAATTTCCATTCTTTAATAAAAGTGATAAAGAATTTCGTAAATATGATACAGTTGTTATTCTCTTTTCGTTGTTGATATCCACAGATTTATGGTAGGTTTTGTATGTCTGCAAACTCATTATTATTTTTAAATCGTCTGAAGTCCCAAAATAGATATGTAAAACTCTGCATTTACTCGTTTGAGACTCCCCCATTAGAGCACTTGTAGCTCTGTCCGTTGAACAACTCATAACTATTTCTTTGCAGTGTTTATAATGTATTTCAAAAACATAAGGTTTGTTCGCGTGTTTTTTTTACTAAAACGCATATTGGGTATGGGCACCGTTTCTTACATAAACAAAACACATGCCCCTTTTTAACACAATAAGTTCTACTCGTTATCTTATTGTTTAACCAGTTTTGACTTCCAAAATGTGTTCAATAAGTCATTTTCAGAGAAGTTCAACGTTGACGATTGTATGCGCTTCTCTGTACAAGGCTTGATTAGTTACTAGTCCACTCCGATTGTCCACGGTGGGGTTTCATGGACAGGTGAGGTGCAGTTTCCTGCACGGATTGCAATACCACTTTATCTGGCTTTTATTGTATTACTAAGCATAGTGCATTGATTCTTTACAGTATGATGGATATAACCTTTTAAACCAAAAACTATTCACACCAATTTGTGCCTAAACCACCAATCCAGGAATGTGACATAAAGTATAATTAACCCACAACGAGAAAAGCAATCACAAATCAATAACGACAGTAAATATGTACGTCAATTAAGTTATTAATACATTGAAACGGTCTAGTGACTTGTACGATAAATTGTTTTTTGTCTCACTGACCCAAAATGTGTGCAGCTATTCTCGAATTACGGTAATACAATACGTTATTTCTGCTATTACCGTTATTGCTGTTATTTCCATTAGTCATTTCACATTTCCGACTGCCGGTTTTATTACCTTGATAATACCTTTGCTTTGTAGTAGCAACGTCCATTGTTCATAACGCTCACTTGATATGGACGGTGTTTGTAATATCCACTGTCATCATAACGGCCACTTACAGACATTGTTTACGTTGGCCACTTCGTTCGTAACGCGCACTGCTAAACTTTGTTTACAACGCTCGTCTAGGTCATAACGGCCACTACATTTTACGAACTCTATTGATAATGCCAACATAATTGAAAATGGCATTAAACACTAGGTTATGTTCTTAATGCTCACATTGTTCAAAACTCCGACCAACAAGGCTTGTTTACAATACAAACTTTATCCATAACACCCACTATCGATCCTTGTTCAGGATGGCCACATTGTTAATATGAACAATTAGTACAATCAGTTAAAATTTTTGTTAATTATTTTATTACAAAAAATGCTATGACGTTATAATGTTGTTTTTGTAAAACCGTTTGTATAAAGTTTCATATTATTCAATGATAACAGCACCACGACTTGGCAAAGAATTAAAATATGGCAATAATTTCAAGAATATATAACAGAAAATGATCGAGATAGAATATGCGACTGCCAATTAAAATTAAAGTTTGTGAAAAATGTGGTGAAAATGACCTTCTGTTGCATGTTTAATATTACTGAACTTACTACTTTTTTTCTGACAAACTGTAGATCAGCTACAACCTTAAGTGATTCTTGATAAGTTTAAATTAAGTCCTGCATTCAGTCAAATTAGCTATCTGCCCTGTCTCTACTTTGTCTCCCTCTCTGCTTTTCTGTTCCATAAAGTTCTGTTTCTATATTTAATTCTTTTCTAACTGTTCAGCTATTCGATACCGTTGAATGATATGGAATAGATAGTCTTACCAAAAAATGTCTCAGCTCTTAGCCCATTTACTGATATGTAATATCAATATTTTTAACTGATTAGAATTTATGAACCATCTAGATTATTATTTGCAAAACTTAAGTGTAAAAGTCAATAACATAATAAGTTTATGCTTTAATCTTAGATTGTAATTTTAAAGTAGGCAAACGCCAATAAATTAGACATGTAGGCGTTATGAATAAGGTGGGCGGGGCGACAAGTTCAACTTGTTACTGTATCTTATGAACAAGGTGGCCGTTCTGAACAAAGCTCGTTAATGGACGTGGTGAACAATATAGCAGTTGCAAGTAAGGCGGACGAGCCTACTTTTTAATGGCATTGTGAACACGGTCTGCATTATGAACACGAACACAATAAAAAATCAAGTCAGAGCATTGAAGAGTGGGCGGTGGCCACACAGAACACGTTGCGCGGTTGAACTAACGCACTGATGACGATCGAATAGAGTAAAGGGGGGCTAACTTTGTAAATATATTTTTCAATTTAACAAAAACGGTACACCTTACCTTACACTTTGTCTAAAACTTACACTTAGCGTATAGTAATATTTCCTATACCCCTAGAAAAAAGAAAAAAACTACTTATTGCGTGAAAAAAACACGGGAACTGTGACAAGATCTGTAGGCTACTAAAAACTCATTCAGCTTTCATCACTTTCATATTCACCAGATAAGCAACGAATCGTTACCCGCTGATGGTTTTTTATGTTTGTGTGGTACGTGGGTGTATTTGGTTGTTACTTATTGCGTCTAAAAATTTACACTAGCGTCTGATGATTGCTGATCGTTTTTGAGATATTTCTGAGTTATTTCCGTTTATTTCCCATTATTCGTCGATATTTCCATTAATATAGTATTTATTCCGATATATCCTAAAAAAATGTACACCGATTGCCTTCAGTGAACTCGTTTTGTATCTAAAAGGTAAAGAATAGCTAAGTAGCAAAGAATACTTACATTATTCATGTATGATACAAACTTTGCTGTGCTTTAAGAGTATGTATATACCCAACTAGTGGGCATGCCTTACCTAAATTCCCAATGTTTTATAAATCTTCTACAATTACTACTGAAAGAATAGCTCCTGTGGCAATTAAAGTTGAAATGGTTGGTGTCGAAAAATTATTCATTCAAATAGTAGAATTGGCAAGATTATCTTCATTGAATTTCTGTAGAAATAGATGCAGTATTTTTTCTATAAATAACCCAAATGCACTAATAACTGAACATTAAATATTTTGAATTAGTATTCTAATGCTACGCTGTGTACGTATACGTCGAAATTTGAATAAACAAAAAGACACAAGAGTAGACTACGAAATATTACTAATGAAATAAATATCTGACGTTTGTGTTATTGCTCTTAAGTCATAGCAGTCAGTTTTGTAAGTATTGTACTTTCATACGGTTACAGGTGCATATCAGAATATTGGGTTTAGAAGGTTTTGATTTAGAACAATTAACAAACATACCATTTGCGTATGTATGGATCCATACGATCCATATTCTTGTAAGCCCATATACCTATACTAGGTGAATGGTATGTCATGGTCTAAATGTTTTTTTTAATATTTATTCACTATTCTTAAATTTGCCCGTTCCAAAGTTGCTCCAAATTTTTTATTAAGCAAAATTATTTAAGCTTGTTAATGTCAATATTATTTAATTATGAATTATTGACTCAACATTTTTATACAGAGAGCTAATATTGCTAACAACCTTAATCATTGATTCATGACAAGCATTCCTCCAGGGTGCATGTCTAGCGTAAGGTGAGTCTGTGGGGTATCAAATACTCCTCAGCAAGGGGAAAGAGAAGGAGAAATTTCTTTTGAATTAGATACTTAATTATGATTTTGTATTATAAGTGTTTGTAAATGTGGTTTCCTATTAGTGGAGTTGATCGGCCTATTTCCACAGTTTTTGTAACTGTGGTTCCTATTAGTGGAGTTGATCGGCCTATTTCCACTTAATTATGAGTTTTTATGCTCTCTAGTCTAAGTGACAAATGTAATGGTTGTTTATGGTAAGTTTTTAGGTGTTCCATGTCATAATGTAGTAGTGGCAAAAAAACTGTTTAATTCTTGAAACTTCAAAAAAATTGTTTTAAAACTATTAAGAATCAATGTGGAGAAAATAACTCTGTTTTTACTGTATCTCAACAGTGTTTGGTATTCAACATTAACCAACTCCTGCTGCTAATCCTAACTTGTAATTTGTGTTGTCAGCGTACATTGGCATTACTTTTGTTGTTGTATTTGTCAACCGTTTTAATAATATATTCGGATATAATGTCTGAAGTTTCACCTTCAAGGTCTTGAACTTCCAAAAGTTTTATTTGAATGCGCTTGTCTTTTAGTTCAACAATCGGTATAGATTGTTACAAAATTGACCGGTCCGAGATAATTTTGTACGGAGCTTAATGATTCTTTTTGTAAAATGTTCCACAAGATACTTTCAGATTTGGTTCTAGCATGTGCAAATTTTTATTGGTAGGAACTTTTTATTAGCTTACTAGTGCAATCCATAGAACGAAAGGACTGATTATGGATCAAGTTGTGGTATTACCAAGTAGATTCAATCGCTGCTAGCTTTTGTTCTTCACTTCCAAATGTGGCCTTACGAAAAAAAGACGAAACTTCGCTACTGCTAGAAGCAGCAATATCTGCCTTTCTATGCTTAGGGGAGAGGTGGGATAGTTGATCACAGTTTTAGTTTTATTAAAAAGAAGTATAGATGAATAATAAAAAGGTTTTAAATAGAATAATATCTCTGGTATTAAATATTAATATTATTAGCTTACATCAGTCTCTACCAATATAAAATCTGTTTGTTTCTTGTCCATATACTTGAGTGACATTACTTTACATTCCCCTCTTCCTCATGAAATTCATCAATAACACATACATATCTATAATCGGTAGTAAGTCTTTTGCCTCCTTTAAATAACACTACAACAAATTTCCCCCTTTTTATATCCTGTACTGAAGCTGGAGCGAGATCAACATATTCTATTTCCGCATCAAACTCATCTCCAGAAGGGTCCTCATTTTCGTCATAGGAAATGTCGCCGTCATCGCTTCCACTTGATGATTAGCACAAAAACTTTTCGTTTTACTCGCTCAATTCTTTTCTCTTTTTCCATTTTCATTTAGGTTCAGTTTTTAAAGACTTGTTTTTCTTTGCTTTTTTCGTCCTTTTGTTGCTTTTTTCCAGCTCCAGCTTTTGGAAACGGTAAAAGTTCCTTAGGAGAGATAAGAAACGATGAGTTTAAATAAGGACTACTTTCCATTGTCTTTTGAATAATCTAAAGATTTCATTTTAATATGGTTTTCATAATTATCCATAACTAGTAAGACTTTTTTCTCTTTGGTGCATTTAATATGGCTTACAAAATGTTTCAAAAATAAAATAAAATTGTCTCCATTCACCCAAGCAGATATGTGTGCAACACTTGTTCTGCCCTTTGGGGCATCGGCTATCATGATGGGCTTGAAATTGACACGGGAAAATATCATAAAGGGTGGTACTTTCCTCCCAGAGCCACTAATTGCGCAGCAAATTGTTACGAGCTGCCCTCGTTCCCAGACGTTGCTTGACCCACTTGCTTTTCGCCTTTTGTTGCTACCACTTGTTTAGTTGCTGGACGGTTGTATAACCCGTTTCATCTATATTCCAGATGTCATCTTCGGCAAAATTTGCCCTGGTACTCACAGTCTCCACGTTGTCAAAAAATTCGGTTATTTTTGTTTTATTGAAACTAGTGGCCTACTTAGACTAGTTCCTTCAGGAGTCCTTAAAGACAATGACGTATTACGTTTCATATATCCCTTCATCCAGTCAATTCCACCCAAGCGATTATTATCCCAAGTTTTTGGTCTTGAGATATTATTTCGTACTGATAGTTCATATGTAAGTTTTCTTATATTGTATAAGTAAGTCCATGATTTAATTTTGAGCACATTTTGAAATATTCTACTAGTTCCTCTTCTCTTTCTTTCGAAAATATTAGTTTTTTTTGTGGTAATCAGACGTAATTTTTGGATGGTCAGTATATTTTTTTATGTGCCTCTTCATTCTGTTTACGTCATATTTCTTTGCAACTGTTAATATTTTACTTCCATCTTGCACTGCCTCTAATACTGAAAATTTCATACGTTCTTCATCAATCTTTTTCTCGGTTTGGCATCTACCTTTCTTTTGTAATATTGCGGCATCTGAAATATAATTAATTTAAGAAGCTTCAAAATTTGAAAGACTGATAATGTATCCCACGAGGGATACTTGATCAGTTCAAGTATCCCAGCGTGCTACTGTTCATGTATCCTCCAAAAGCATGCCCAAACAAAAATAAATTTAATGAACATAGCCTAACTTTCCAGCTGGGTGAAGCTGCTCCCCCCAAATTGCATATTTCGTAATTAATTAATGGCATTCGATTGACCACTTATTGACCACAAATGACCACCAACAACTTTCATTGACCACCCTCTGTTAAAAAGTTATTGCAAAAATAAGATTGGGGGGCCAACTTCACACTTGCCTCCCGAAATAGAAAATCGCCAATTCTTATTACTTTATCTGATTGACCATTGTTTGACCATGATTGACCATGAATACGATTTGTTTGACCACCCTTCAAAAAAAAAACTAAAATATACTTTTATATTCATTATAAGGCATGGTCAATCCTGGAATGTGCTTTTTAAGGATTGACCACCCTTCATTTCCTATGAATAATCATCCAGAAGAACAATTAGTGCATTTTGTTTAATAATGTATTATTTCGAATTTTAAGACATGGTCAATCCTAGAATATGCTTTTTGAGGATTTACCATGTTTTATTTCTCATGAATAATTATTCAGAAGAACAAGTAGTGCACTTTGATTAATAATGTATTACTTCCTATTTTAAAACATGGTCAATACCCGAATATGCTTTTTGAGACATGGTTCACCCTCAAATCAGCATTTTGGGACATGATCAGTCCGAAATAATACATTATTAATCAAAGTGCACTACTTGTTCTGCTGGATGATTATTCATAGGAAATAACATATGGCCAATCCTTAAAATGCATATTCGGGGATTGACCATGTCTCAAAATTCGAAATAGTACAATATTAAACAAAATGCACTAATTATTTTTCTGGATGATTATTCACAGGAAATGAAGGGTGGTCAATCCTCAAAAAGCTTATTCGATGATTGACCACGTCTCAAAAAGCATATTCGGGTATTGGCCTTGTAAAATAGGAAATAATACATTATTAATCAAAGTGCATTACTTGTTCTTCTGGACGATTACTCATAAGAAATAAAACATGGTCAATCCTCAAAAAACATATTCTAGGGTTGATCATGTCTTAAAATTCGAAATAATACATTATTAATCAAAGTGCATTACTTGTTCTTCTGGACGATTACTCATAAGAAATAAAACATGGTCAATCCTCAAAAAACATATTCTAGGGTTGACCATGTCTTAAAATTCGAAATAATACATTATTAATCACAGTGCACTGCTTGTTCTTCTGGATGATTATTCATAGGAAATGAAGGGTGGTCAATCCTCAAAAAGCATATTCGAGGATTGACCATGCCTTATAATGAGTATAAAAGCATATTTTAGTTTGTTTCTTTTTTTGAAAGGTGGTCAAACAAACTGAATTCATTCAGTCGATCAATGAAAGTTGTTGGTGGTCATCTGTGGTCAATAAGTGGTCAATCGAATTCCATTAATTAATTACGAAATATGTAACTTGGGGGGCCAGCTTCACACAGCTTAACTTTCCAACAACTAGTAATATGATTAAAATCTACCTTAATATGCACACTTACCTTTGCAATATTCAGATCCCTAGCCAACAGTCAAATAATACCTAATATAAACTCTAAAATAAAACAAAAATTACTTTCTTTTTACCTCCAACACAAACACGCGTGACTTACGAAAAAATGGCGGGCCGTAAACGAACGCCATGTAGCGCGTTGTTGTCAAACCTTCAATAAATTACTATGTCTGCTATAAAATAAAAGTTTTGAAGATATTGACGGTTGGTAATGAACAAATATCCCTTTTGATCGAGTATCCCACCTCTCCCCTAAGTGTCGATATGCGTTGAACAATATCCGCCTGTCCACCTTGTGCAAGTAAAAACTGTGCACAACATTTAGGCACTTTACATCACTATCCGAAGTTGTCTTTTTGATAAATGGATGTTCATCATTCATAATCTCTACTAAATATACACTTTTTTTTTCATTTCCTGATTTTCTACCGTTCTAGATACAAACTACTCCATAAAGATTATTTATTTAAAAACAGTTATATATTCACACTTAACCTTAAGTAATAAACTATTTACACTATCTTTTTTTACACGCACGGGGTATATTTATTTTCCACACGTACAAGACACCGTCGTAAGCAAATTCTTTTCACGCTAGGCTTGATACTTAAAACTGCCTTATAAGCGGGATCGCGCGCTATTTAAGTCGAAAAAACTGCTTGAATAGTCTCGTAGAACTTGTGTTAGTGATGTCATCCTATTGTGCCTTATCTGAAGGTCGAGTTATTTTTTTCGTAGTTTCCAAACTTTGATTAATTCATTTTAAACAATGAAACGTCAGAAAAGGGACCTCCTTATTATAAAAACGACACATTTACATAATTTCTTAAAATAATTATATATACGAAATGACGTATTTAAAAAAAGGACTGCCCGTATAATACGGGACGAATGGTGGCCCTAGTCTAGCGAGACAAAGGGTGATTAAAGCATACTTGTGGAGAAACGATACCTAGTGTGCGACATTTTTGAACAAATTTTATTTTGGTATAAGTCATCTCATAACGAGAGTAAATTAATGTAAGTGCAAAACTGCAAATATATAGCTCTAATAGATTTTCCCTTATTCTCTGTCATCGGGCCTCTCCATGGACCCCAGCCCCGGAGATTTACTCCCTGCCCCCTACCCCGCTCGCGTTAGTCCAGAAGTGGTTGTGTGAGCTTCCCCCGTCCAAAAACTCACGATGGAGTATGAAGTGGACCAGAAAACTTGATTACTTCAACTTTATCCATTTTTTTAATACACACAATTGTTTTATCCCGAGCACTTATTAAAACCATGCTATTTGATAGATCCTTTTGCCATTATTAATTATGTATAGTTTTTTCGCTGCAGTGACTTTGAATACTTTTTAACGTATCCTCGTAGATTGTCCCATATCTTAATGATTTGCTTAATGGCTGTTTGTGTGAAATTTTTTAAAAATAATCAGCGATTTTTATATTTTAAAAGTATTCTTTGTTATTTGGGCATTCATCGAGATACACTAAATCAACTTTGCTTCTGATTACAATCTGGTAATGCTGGTTTTTGGAAGAATTTTATGCAACAACGTGATCATTTTTCTTACCCTAAGAATTTTAGCTTTCTCTTACTTTTTGGTTTAACAACCGACATAAATACATACCTAAAAAACATAACAAACAAGGCGAAATTGTTTAGTATATTGTCGTTTGAATGTCACTGCAATATGCTAAAGTGGAGTTACACAGATCGTAGATCCTAGTATCTATTTTTGTACGTATCGGAATCCGTACCCAAACAGAACTCTTTTACAGTTCGTATTTAAGATGATTTAAAATTAAATGAGTTTTACTCAATCTGATTTTAAAACGTGTTTTGCTAGTTTTTTCGGGAATTTAACATCTTTAAGAAGAATTCTCGAATAATAAAGTACCTATGCAGTAAACGGATTATTAAAAATTATTACCTACTTATTTGATACGAATTAAAATTATTCGTTTCTAACAAAAGTACAAGTCATTTGTTTCACCGTTATCTCGAGAAGCATCGTCGTCACTATAGGTAATGAAAGATAAGATTAAAATCACTTTATTTTACAATTATATTTACAACTATTCGTGATATTCGCTGTAATGAATTCTCCTTATATGGGTCGGTACTTAAATTTATGAAGATTTGTGTTTAGGGACGGCAACGCGTGAATTTCTATTAACAGTGGGTTTTGTTATCGGCGAGTAAGGCCTAGTGAGCGGCTTTAATCTAGCATGGCATGGCTGCCTCTCTTAAATCTAATAACCCTAATTAATATTAGCGGTTTTTTTTTGTAAATCTAAATAAACGCTACAACACCCTTCTTTGTTTATTGCTACCCCTTAATTAGTAAATCGTCTTCACTTGATTCGTTGCTAATTGTACGAAATAAAAATCTCACGCTCGTTTTATAGTCGCTTGCTTATAATAGCGTATATTTATTCTTTTGAATTGTAGTGTTATTCGATATTATTAAACGCAACGGACCCCTTAATTACAATGCGGTTTGCAATCTATTAATATGTCAGGTTTTTTGTATCATTATATACATTTATAAGCATAGCAGATAGCCGTACCATAACGTAGCCTAAAATTTTCCATACGCCGTAGGCGTGTATAAAAACTATTAAAATCATACACTTAATACATCCGATTTTATTCGCCTTCGATTATTCCAATCCCAAATATAATATGAAATCCTTTTATAAACCATAGCCGCAAGACATTTTAGTTATTTTACGTTAATTTTTTTACCAAATCTTACACAAAATAATCGTACGGCATTACTGGTAAATGTGGCAACGTGGTTAACATAAATTGAATTCGTTCCAACTGTACGTATGTACGGAAGTCGAATATTTTTTTGCAAGACAGATAGATTATATTGGTTATCAAAATTTTTCTCAGCACTTTCCTACATTTCAATGGAATTCGAAAAAGAGGTAAGTGAAGTCAAGAATCAAGTACCTGTTATGTTAGTGTCTTGGTTTGACTTTTATGAACATGACACAATGAAATAAACACACATTGACACACACTTGCTCGCACGCAACTCTGGCGAATACAATTCGAAATTCAGTTAGTGCCATTCTACACGAGCAGCAGAAACGCGTCCGTTTAGACGCGCGAACGATTGAAAATTTTTCCTCTTCTACACGAGCGCTTGACTGTCCGCCGGTACACAGCGACTGACACGCGAGTGAAACGCTTCCTCCATTCTACACGAGCGACCGAATCGCCCCCTCACTGTCCAGATGAATTTCATCCAAGTTGGTTGTATCGTTGCAAATCATTCTGCAATTATTAGAAATGTTGCGGAAAGAACGTAAGAAAAGACGATGATGGACTCATCCGGTAATTTCTAATCGCCTTACGGTTGGTATTTTTCATAACACATTTGCTGAACATCGCAAGTAGTTTTTCCAATAATTCCGAATGTCCGTATCATCATTTGATAAGCTTTTGGAATTGATCAGGCCTAGTATTACAAAATTTGACACAGTGACGAGAAAAAGCATTGATCCAGAACAAAGACTTGTAGTGATCTTAAGGTAAGTTTAAATTATCTTCAAATATTTTTAAATGCATACTAAATTGTGTAGTCTGTTTATATTTTACACATTTTCTTTAAAAATATTTTTTTATTTGTTTAGCATTCAATGCATTTATACTATTCAGCTTATGAATTCTTACTTTAAATAGTAATTTTTCTTTTAAGAGGACCTTTCTTTAAAACAAATAATCCTAAAACAAATTGATAGGACGGACTATGGTGTTAGTCATTTATGTATCATATGAACTAGTTATTAAGAATTTACTTAGTTGTTATTGAGCTTCTAAACATTAAATTCTTATTAGTTTATGTTTGTACTAGCTGAGTACCCGTCTGTATTCCAAGACGCAATGCATTTTAAATAAAACAGTTTATACAGAATCACTTAACATTTATTAATTTTCATTTATAAACTTATCATTATTAAACTATAACGCACAAGTTTTCTTTAATATTTAACATAACTTTGAAATTTTAAATTACAATTTTAAATAGGCAGAAATATTATATTCATCACAATTAAGATCACTTGCATAGCTCATCGGAGTTGCTGGAGCTGAAACTGACATTGACGAGTGACTTCATGATGGGTTGTCCATTTGTGAGAAGTAGTTTGAGAATCTTTCGGATATTTGGCCCTCAGTTGCATTGAGGCACTGTAAGGCAAGCTGCCAAGAACAGGTACAAATGATAAAAGAAAGGCCTTGTGACCAAATTGGTCAGATTTGTTCTGCTCCTAAGCTTGAAGCCAATATATTGGTCAAAACTTTTGTTAAAGATATTATGCTTTTTTCAATTACTGATGTTCTTTTAGAAGAGTGGGGTGCATTGAAACTACTCTTTCTTTTCTTGGCAGTACTTTGAACAATCGTAGACTCGTTGGAATAATTGTTATCACCGAGTGCATCTTCTTCATCAATTGAAGTTAAATTTTACATCTCCTCAATCTGCGTCTCTTCATAGTTTTCTTGAACCGACAACGGTTCTATGTTAGATCGTGTTTTCACATTTCCCTTTACGTGGTGCAAAGGAAACTGGAGCTGGTCATAGTAGACGTAACGTTTTTTTCTTAATTGCTGCCTGGCCAGTTTCGGTGGCAGTGATTGTACGTTGATCCCTTATGAAGCTGTCTCGTATTGCCTTCCATTTCTTCATAAGATCTATAACTGAAAAATAAAACGACCCGTTAACTTATTTATTAACATTCATTCCGTGTGTGTTAGCTAGAATACTAGTTTAGAGTAGCTATGAAGAGAGGGGGGGTTTGTTCTCCTGCAAAGAAGTTAATAATCGATTATAACTTGTTAATTCGTTCTTATTTTCAGGTATTTGGCATCTGGTAGGAATTTCGGGAATTTGGTGTTCCAGCTCAAGATTTCAAGAAAAACTATACCCAGAATTATTAAAGAAACTTGTTTGGCTATACGGAGTGTAATACAACCTCAAGAAATGCTTTTACCTACTAAGGAACTGTGATTACGGAAAGCTAATGAATTTGAACACGGTTTCCAAACTGCATAGGAAGCTTAGATGGGAAGCACAATAGAATTATGTGTCCCCCTAACTCAGGGTCAGTGTATTTCAACTACAATGAATACTTTTCTATTGTCTTGATGACCATTTCAGATACGAATTATTATTGCACTACAATAGATGTTGGGGCATTTGGACCTGAAAAAATCGAACTTTGGCCAGAGACTGAAAAACAACGAAATAGATTTGCCATTAGATAGTCCTTTTCCAGTACACGACAACTTTGAGGAAGGACCCCCAATTCCCTACGTCTTGCTTGGGGATAAGGCTTTTGCGTTAACTAAACATATTATGCGACCTTACCCATCGAAAAATCCGTCACAATAAAAGAGGATCTGCAACTACAGGCGTTGTCGAGCGCGGCATGTCGTAGAATTTTCTTTCGGAATTCTAAGTAATAAGTGGTGGGTACTACATTCTTCTTTACTGATACACCCAGATTTTGCTGTAATCGTGGTACAAGCCTGTTGTGTTTTATTCGACGAAGGGATGGATATGTTTTTGAAGATACTCTAACATGTTCGCTGAGGCAGCCGTTGTTAGGGGACTGTCGAAAGGAATATAATATTCGGGAAGTCTTTTGCCAGTACTTCAACGGCCCTGAGGTACTTTCGTGACAAAACCAACGTATATAAAACTTAAGTAACTGACTGCAAACATAGTTGAAAATACATTATAATGTTAAGGTGCGAGTTAATAAAAAATGTTATTGAATTAAATTGTTTTAATACCCTGACTATTTTTTATTTATGCAATGTAGTTTTTATTAATTTTGTAATAATTTATAAAAATTACGTTTGTATCAAACATGAATCTTACCTTTTTCATCTTTCGTTTTGACATCAATCTGATCCCAATCTTCAAACATCACTACAGCTACCTTCCCTATTAGAATATTCTTTACTTTTTAGCATCATATAAAGGAGGTTGAGTCTCGATTTCACATAAACTTTTCGGTATCAAACATCTTGAAACGCTGTAACGAATACTACTGCAACTGGGTACTCCAATACTACGATCTGACTGACTGACTGCCGCGCCGGTGAACAGCTTGCAAGGTGCTACGTATAGAGCGACTCGCCGTTCTCTGGCGCGCGACTTTTTCGCGTCTTCTGGCTTTCGATGCGCCTTGTCGCTAACTAACACGTCCACACGCGACCAACAAAACGCCCATGTAGACACTCCCATTTGGTCTCTTTGGTTCTGTCACACAGGAGTTTTTGTAGCCGACAAACGGTCGCGTTTCAGCTGCTCGTGTAGAATGGCCCTTACTTGAATGGAATTTCTTTCTCGTTTGTTTTGTTAAAACTCCACAACACTACGCTATATTGCAGTAATTTACCACCAAAGGTTTTATAACTGTAGAAATTTTAGACACCGCAAACTAGCTTAAGATACTGCCAGGGCATTTACGACCGTAGCTTTTATTTTAAACCCACACTGCACTTTCCGTAACCATTCATCAACTATCTTCAATGTTTACGCACTTACAGAATCACTGATCGGTAACCTTAGCAGTAATAATTTAATAGACGCCGATATCCACCATTCCACCTCCCATTCTAATTAACCCTTTTTTCACTGTCTAAATGTCACAAATTCATTTAACATTCGTCTTTGAAATTATTGTTCTGGTTCAAATATTAACCCTCAATTTTATAATTATCACATTCTCTTTGTCTACTACGCTGAACTAAACCTTTTCACTGCCAATCGATATATATATATATATATATATATATATATATATATATATATATATATATACATATATATATATATATATAATATAATCTTTCGACAATTTAATGAATTAGAATTCATAATTTTTATAAATATAAAATTGAAACTTGTGTATACATAAAAAGATTCCCCCGAATGGGATTCGAACCCATGTCCTCTCATTGACTAGACAAGTGCTCTACCAACTGAGCTACGATAGAAATTTAATACGCATATAATTTGTTAACAACGGGATATTGTATTAACTCACATGCTAACAGTTACTGTGTGTACTTTTGTCATGTGGCCCGTATATCGCTAAGATTGCACTCACGACAAGTGGGTAACTGATTGTTTAATAATAGTTACTCTCAGCAACTTAATCTTTGGAAAATGTAATGCATTAGCATTCATGATTTTTATAAATATAAAATTGAAAATTTTATATACATAAAAAGATTCCCACGAATGGGATTCCAACCCATGTCCTCTCATTGACTAGATGAGTGCTCTACCAAGTGAGTTACACGAGCTATGAGCTCAATATGGATATTGTATTAACTTATATGGTAACAGTTACTATGTATACTTTTGTCATGTGGCCCGCATATCAGTTGGTAGAGCACTCGTCTAGTCAATGAGAAGACATGGTTCGATATATGCTTTCAGCTATAAAAACTGCTTGAAAACAAAAGTAGCAGCAAGTCTGTAAAAACTGCTGACCGTTACTTATTTAACGCCCACTAGTTCTGGTACGAGTTTTGCTGGTATTCATAGAATTCTAAGGCAAATTATTATTACCGTAAAAGTTATGCGGCTTTAAGGAACATTGATTTGATGTTATTTAAAGTCAAAAGATATGTAGTCCGCGACCGGATCGCTTGTAGTCCGAATAACTAACTAAAACTCCGCCAAGACTACTAGAACTCCCAAAAAACAATTTTCTCTAAAACAGAAACATTTTTCCAATATTTTTTAATGCGCTGTCTTATCCTTTTTGGCCCCTGCCTTAAAAAAAACATATCTCTGAAAGCTTAATGTAGTTTTCAGTAAAATCAACCGTTTTCGAGGTAACTCATCTTTTTTATATACCGGATTACTCTGACTCGTTAAAGTCCAGTTATATGGTGCGCAGTTTGGCAAGCTCGGAGCAAAGTTCGTAGACTGCTTCGTTCGCCACTCGGGAAGCCAACGCTGAGAGATAATGCGTGATTTACAAAATTACGAGCTTGGGTTGAAGTTCGTGTTGTCATACAACTTGGAACATTTGTTCAGTTTGAATCCACTTTATTACATGAAACAAATTTCTAAAAACGTAAAAAGTGGTAGCGGAAACATTAAATAGCTCACGCGAATCTAAACGATTGTACTAAAACTTCACAGATGCTACAAATATCGTTAAGATGATGTATTTGGTTAGTGAAAATTTACGTACGTCGAATATATCGCGTATGCGTGGCATCATAAAACCAAATTAAAAAATATTGATTTTCAGAAAAGTTCTACATAGTATTACTTAGTCGAGTACATAGTACTAGTATTATATAATATCATATAGCAATACATAATTATTGCATTAACTTCGTCGCAATTACAAAACCGATTACTTACTTGAGAGCTCCAAATCCATTCAAAGAAAGGTGGAACTCTAACCATAAACGAGATGTTTATGTAGGATTGTTCACTTTACATCCCTATTTTTTAGAGTTGACTTATTACCCTATAAAAATTAAAAAAGATCTCTACACCGTTTGCACCAAGGTTGATAATTTTCGATATATTTATAAAAGGTGGTTAACGGGATTTTCTTGAAGTAACTTTTTGTCACCCTACAAAAACCTTTTATATAGAAATATATATAGTTGCATAAACTTTTAAAAAAATTTCTAAACCTATTGCTATAAAGTGAATATTTCATAGATACAAAATTATACGAAGTTATGTAGCTTAGGGCCATTTAAATCCGGGCCTGCTTACACCTTGACTAATATTATATCATAGTTAGTGTAGTAGAGTAAATTATATCGAATATAGCACCACCAAAAAAAAAAAAAAAAAGAAAATTGCTATCATTTTGGTTATTTGAGTGTTCAGGGTAAAATTGTGTTTCTTTGGTAAAAATCACACTTGAAGTTGAAATTTAAATCTATTTTTTCAATTTTATTGTCCATACCTTTGTATTTTTCCTGTATTTCGCGTTTTATCTATTAGTGCACGGACCAAATAAACAGTAAAGCTTTGTCTTAGATTATGATAATAAGAAACAAAGACGTTATGAGTAACTTAATCATAGTTCATTATTATAATGTTATCTGAAATACAAATATAAAAGGTAGTATAATGCTGACCAAAAAAGTGTCAACTATAAAATGTATTGTGAGTATCGGAAACAATTAAATTTATAGCAAAAATTATAGAGACCCGTTTAAAGCTTTTAGTGCGACAAAACCGATCTTTTTAATTACCGGCTAATTGCGATCACTTCCATTTTGTCTAAAGTCATGGAAAAACTCATCAATCAGCAACTACTTTCTTTCCTATGAATCTAACTCGTTAGTGACCACCAATATGGTTTTAGACAGAGCAGATCTTCTTTCATATGTAACCGAAGTTTAAAACAATACATTAGAACTAGCACTTATTGTCCAAGAGAATAATTAATTCCAATTATAGGAAAATTGTGAAAAACATAACTTAAGCAGTGTACAAGTATTAAACATACGTGGTATTTAAATTAACTCCTACCTTCATTTTATTACGTTTGTAGTGTACAGTAATGCAAATCAGTATCATAAGATTACAGTGTTTGATACAAATACGACATGCATTAATAACTGGAGACATGTACGACATATTTTTATGTGATATCGGATACCGGAATTGTGTTCTATAGTATTTAAATTAACTTCTAAGTTTGTTTTATCTTGTTTGTAGTGTACAGTAATGCAAATCAATATCAATAAGGGTATGGGAAACCGGGGCTAAACAGGCTCTGTAGCTCAGACGCCTTTTAATATTTTTGAACCAAAATTACTCTAAATACTCAGTTGGGATGTAGGCTGCCCATTCATATGTTTTTGAAATTTTAGATACCAGCGATTAAAATGGTATGAGTTTTAACCTTCAGTAGGATTTTGGTGGCATGTTGTCGCAGTACCATGGGCAACTTGTCACTGTATTACAAAAATAAAATAAATAAGAAATAAAACGTATGTATTCAAAAGAGAAGTTACAAAGTTACAAACAAGTACTACATACCGTCTTTCGAGTTACAATTATGGCACAAATAAAACGAATTTCCATCAGTACAGTTTGTATGTGCCCATTGTTTGCAAGTTGTACATATTAATCCAGCTTTCAACTGAAGCACTAGAGCTCTCCGTAAACAAGACACATACAGCCTTCCTCGTCCGACGAAATTTCTTCTTTTTTCTTAACCTTAGTCTTCTTTTGGGTAGAGGACAGATTCTTTTTAACGCTTTTGGCTTCTTTTATTAGTTTCTTGTTCTGGCTAGACTTTTTATCCTGCTCAATTTCATCCTTAACCGGAGTATCTGTCAATATTGCTGATTGCCTTTTTTACTTTGAGTGCGGTTGCTCCTGTACGATATCTTCGGGAAAGGACGAACCATTTCTGGAGACAGCGCTGCTTTAAATACTCCTGTTGGTGTCGTTTCCACCTCTCGCATTTTTTAGAAATGTGTTAACTCTTGGTGAGCTGGGAATATATTTTAAGAAAAGGAAATTATTGGTTTGATTAAAAACCTCTTAACGGATTGTTACCTACAAGGTTTTCATTTGGATGATGAATTTCTTTCATGTTTGCAGATTGATTATTTGATGTCCTCTCTGCTTGTGTCTAGATTTTCTGCTTCATCTACCCCCATGGTGTTCGTTTCCTACACCTTAGTTCTTCATTTTTTCCTCTTAGGTTGTCATGTGTGTCCTCTTCAGTTTCATTTGGGTTCTCTCGATCGGTAACGTAACTAGGGAGCAGATCTTGTTCTGAGAATATATCCCTGTAACCCTAAATCCCGACATTATATTACTTGGAGTTAGCGCCATAGGCGGAGATGTTGCCACAATACCAGGTATGTCATAGATTGTAATAGTTTTCCGGGATTTGACTTCATCCATGCTGTGCAACCAGAATTTGTACATTTTTTAACGGACCAAATACACTACGATCGAGTGATTGCATTTTGTGACGTAATTCAATGCAGCTATAGAAAGGTGGGAATCATGATTGTCTAGCAGTAATAGAACGAGTTTCTCCCTAGTGCATTTCACAGTAAATACAAAATGTTTGGGAATGTTAAGAAGAGATCCTCACATCATCAATATGCAGTACAAACTCTAATTTGCCGTACCAAACAGGCGCAATCCACATTCTTCTACACACCTTCTACTATCTGGAATAATCTTCGTAGTTCTTGGGTGGCTGTTAATTATATGAAAAAAATTTAAGGTATCTCTTGGCTGTTTGGAGACCCCCTATATATCCTCATAAGTGATTACAAAAATCTCTAAACGAGATCTTTACTGGTACTGCATTTTTAACAAGCATTGCCTACCTGTAGTTGAGCATTTAGTGCAGTCCTCGGTGTAGACCCATCGGTTGTACCCAGTTAATCAGGGAATATAGTATTTATTTATAACTAACGGCTGTGCTGGTATTATATATACATTATTCACAATATATTAATCGTTTTTCCATATTTATGTATGAGCACGATTGGAAGCGCATCAAACTTTTGAGCACAATTGGAAATTAATTCAATGCAGCTATAGAAAGGTGGGAATCATGATTGTCTAGCAGTAATAGAACGGGTTTCTCTCTAGTACATTTCACAGTAGCTACAAAATGTTTTAGGAATGTTAAGAAGAGATCCTCATTAATCCACGCCGAGGGATTTGCACCCCTAACACTTCCTGGTGATGCCATTCCGTGAAAATGTTCTTTAAAATGACCTCGGGGGAATACGAAGAGTGGTGCCACACTATTACCAGTTGCAGGCGCAGCTATGGCTTATGTAGTAACTGTACCGGTCTCTGCAGATGTCAAGCTTACAATTTGTCGTAAACCTCGCCTGGCAACTATGCGATCCGATCTTTGCATAGTAACAATTTCCGTTTTGTCCATGTTGTCATACAAAATTCCCAAATTATCAAAGAATAGCGCAACATTTTGTCGTATTAAAACATGTAGCTCTGGAAAGGTTCGTGGGTTGTGGAGTCCGCAATGACAAAGTAGAGTGTCTTTTTAGAAAACCTGAAAACCAATCAGCGCCTGCCACTGAGTTATCGTTCCAACTTTGTGGTAATGATTTATTTAGCACCTTTCCACAATCATGTGCGAGTTTTCTTACTTTCATAGGTGTTAAACCTAAGCACACATTGGAAGCTTCCCTCAATTATTTTTCTAGCTCCACCTCACAACACAATTCGAGATTTTTTACAGTCAATTTGTACAGTTCTGTTGGTAGTCTCCGGTGTTTTTTAATAAATCTTGCTAAACTCCGATAATGTATACCAAAATATTTTGCAGCTTGCCTACTAGAGATTGGATGGTCTTCATTTCTTACAGCTGCTGCTGCTCTGAAGAAAACATCCAAGGGTTGAGTAACTCGATTGGTCTTCCGCTGGTATGTTCTAACCAGATGAAAGTGATTAAGTATCAAATGCAATAAAAATAGTCTATAACATTAAAAAATATTAAGGTTATGTCACACGCACGGTGAGAGGTGCAAATTCATATATGACTCACCCTTTATTAAGCAATCTAACAATTTTAATACGGTCTGAAATCATTTCAAATGGTTTAAATGCTGTTGAGTAAGTTGTCACAGTGACATCTTGTCCCGTTTACTTTGTGACAACCTACCCCACTTAACCTTTCGTAACTGAATGTCAGACCAAAAATATTCAAATAATAAATATTTCAAAATATACCTACATATCTAGTCTACAAGGTTAACGGTACCTGTAAAAATATATATTTCTTACCTTTGTTTCACATATACACTCACGGCACGAGAAATTTTTACTCGAGAGACGTCAAAATACATTTACGATCATAAAAGAAATAATTACCGGCCGATACCGGAAATATTTTGCTCGTGACTGTAGATGACGGAGCATATTGCTTTCGCAAACAAGATAGAAATCGGCATCGTGCAAACTTACCTCTCTGACAACTAACTCCGGACTCCTCTACAGTCTTTGGTATAAATACGATATGTATTAATAATTGGAAACCTGTACGATATATTTGTATGCGGTATGGCATAGTGGAATTCTGTTCTGTAACGAGTATTATGTGATGAAACTGAGAAAATGAAGAATTAAAAGAGGTTAACGATAACCTGGGTATGCATCAGGGATTATTGATAGCTCCTACACTTTTTCTGCTATACATAAATGATCTTATTTCTTCAACGACTAACCTCATTCATTGTTTTGCAAACGACAGCACCCTTCACTCTAGTTCATCTCAATCTACTCATAATACTAATCCACCTATCTCAAATCAAGATATGGCAGAAATGGCCATTTCAATCAACAAATACATTCAACGTATCCTTGAACGGGAAAATAATAATCAAGCTAAATGTAATACTAACAAAACTCAATCTTGCCTTGTGTCCACCAAATAAGATCGATCATTTCCTGTTGTAAGTAGCGATTGCCCAAATATTAAGTTTTCAAACTCTATTACTATACTCAGTGTAACACCGAGAAGGGGTAGGAATTTTTTGACCAAACTTGACAGAAACGCTTAACTACTAAAAGGTAGCAATTTATTAAAATTTCATTCATATAGATCAAGTGGTAATGGCTTATCTGACAGTTCGTTCAGTTTTTTCGAACAATTTTGTCAGGTGTATATTGTGCGAGATTGTGTTCAGTTCTTTATTGTTTTCACTTATGATTGTTTGCTTTGAGGGCGTGATCATGCCTAGAGTGCGCAAACGTGGAAATTACCGCCAATTAAGCGAATTCGGCAGAGGTTGAATAGTTGGTTTACGCGAAGGTGGTTTTTCGTTTAGAGAAATCGTAAATCGCCTTAACCGGAACCAAGTCACCATCATGCTCTGCTATCAGGCATGGACTAGGGAGACTCAGGAACGCCGCACAAAAGGAACCGGGGTGCAAACAAGACCAAATGAGGTGCAGGACCGCCATCTTCAACTTATGGCAACAAGAGACCGATTCTCAAGTACCAGATCAATTACCGATCAATGGTTAGCTAACGAAGCTCGTCCTGTAACCCTTCGAACAGTTTACCGCAGAATAATAGCTTTTGGCTTACAATCCTATCGGCACATCTTGTGTTATCACTAACGTCTCAACATCGACGGCAACGTTTGTAGTGGTGTAGGTTTCGACTGCACTGGAACCAAAAGTGACATAGGGTGATATTCATTGATGAATCCCGATTCTGTTTAGGGATGCATGATGGCCGTATTAGGGTCAGACGAAGACGTGTGGAACGTCGAAATATTGAATTTTCTCTTGCGAGGCATGTGCACCCAACTGTAGGGATTATGGTATGGGGTGCTATAGCTTATGGGTGTAGGTTTGGTATTCATCCGAGGTAATATGAACGTCCAACGATATGTGGATGAGGTGGTAGAACCCCATATCCTTCCATTTCTTCAGCAGTTGGAGAACCCACTTTTGCAGGAGGATAACGTTAATCTCTGGCCAGATCTCCCGACATTTCGCCCATCAAGCATGTTTGGGACATTATGGGGAGAAGATTGAGAATCTTGCAGCATCCTCCATAGACGCTACAAGCTCTACGGCACGAACTACAGGTTACTTGGGACATCAAGTCAAGAGGACATCTACCATCTGCTAGAATCGATGCCGTGACGAGTGGAGGAGTGTGTAATCAACAGGGGGGCCATCCCATTATTAATAAAAATTATGTTTATATTTTGTTCTTTTTCTTTGAAATTTTAATCAATTGCTACCTTCTAATAGTTAAATGTTTCTGCCAAATTTGGTAAAAAAATTCCTACCCCTTCGTGGTGTTGCAATTTCCATGTCACTGAGTATGTGTTAAGAATAACTGTATTTTCAAATTTATTATGGGTTGACCATCGTCTATCAGATACTAAAGTAGTTGCTTGTAAAATAGGTTTTTGTACAGATCTAAGCAGTATTTTACCTTCCGACAATTATTTTTGCTATATAATGCTCAAATTCGACGTAATATACCTCATTTCGTTGACCGTATTCAAAAAAGAGCGATTAGGCCTATAACTGACCCTTCTAGCTTCTGGTATAGAGTCGTTTGAGCATAGAAGAGTCGTGTCAATTTTTTCCTTGTAATGTCGGTATTACAATGGCTGATGAATAACACTCTTTGGTACCATCTCGGGTGTGCTTTGCTAGGGACACTCGATTCGTTCACTCACATCATCAATATGCATTACAAACTCTAATTTGCCGTACCAAACAGGCGTAATCCACATTCTTCTACACACCTTCTACTATCTGAAATAATCTTCGTAGTTCCTGGGTGGCTCTTAATTATATAAAAAAAATTTAAGGTGGCTCTTGGCTGTTCGGAGACCCCCTATATATCCTCCTAAGTGATTACAAAAATATTTAGTGTTTCCCAAAAATCTCTAAACGAGATCTTTACTGGTACTGCATTTTTAACAAGCATTACCTACCTGTAGTTCAGCATTTAGTGCAGTCCTCGGTGTACACCCATCCGTTGTATCCAGTTAATCAGGAAATATACTCTTTATTTATAACCAACGGCTGTGCTGTTATTATATATGCATTATTCACAATATATTAATCATTTTTCCATATTTATATATGAGCACGATTGGAAGCGCATCAAACTTTTGAGCACAATTGGAAATTAATTCACCGGGTTAAAAGACTGCCGGTCATTATGATAAGTGATAATTTACAATTAGTCCAAAATGTGCACAAATGATACAAGAATCAAATTGAGGGGTAGGAAACTACGTTCTTACCAACATAGTCAGTCTCAGACCAGAATTATGACAAACAAGTACAAAAAACATTGAATTGTAGATAAAAGGAACTAAAACTATTTGTATTCAGGTTTTAATATCACGTATTTGTATGGATTTCCAAATTTAGTTTTATTCCAAAATAAAATGAGATTAAATGAAGTACAAAGAGAATAATGGTGATATGTATTAAGTATATTAAATATAAATTTGAAATGTTGGTATTATTGCATATTTGACGCGGCGTAATCTTTTTAAAAGAAAATACGCTTGAAGACAAGGAACGCCAAATAACACACCCACCAGTTTTCAATCATGATCCAATTTTCCTGATTTGAGTTACGCACCTTTATTTATATAAAAGTTTCTGTATTTTTTATCAAGATTTATGCATTATTTTATACATACAGGGGTTTTAGTTTAATATTTAAATAAGATCGATGTTTACCTTCATTTAGCTTATTTAACGTGTGCGTGTTAATAGCCAGATAGAGAAATAGTATGCCAATCTCATAAACTAGAATTCCTGTGCTTCCAGTATTTTCATGATTAAAACAAAAGCTTGATAACGGTATTTCGTGTTAATATTTAAGTTGTTACAGTTACAGACATACGATCTAAAGGAATGTTTCGCCCCATTTCATTCAAATATTCCTTAAATTCTCTTCTAATTTATTTTTCTTTATCCAAGTTTAAGAAATTAATGAAATTTCTTTAGAAAAAATATCCTAAGGTAATTAACATTCATATTACATTTTTCATGTGTATTAAAATGATATTGAAGACATTAAAGAATTTAAAACATTTTTTGATTGTTTAAAATTAGCCAGAAACCTGCGCTTGCAGCTTTTTATTCCTATCAGAAGTATTTTAATTAAGCCTGTACATGCAGAAAAATGCTATTCTCTAGATAATCTAATGCCTCATTATTTGAACTATCAAAAACCCCTTTCACTCTTTCAATAAATTTGGATTTATATATGTCTCAATTCCTCTAGTGATTTTTTGTTGTTACTGTTATCTAAACTTTGTTATCTTTGTCGTAGGCAAATATAGATATACAGTATGTCCCCGGATTGAGTTTGCAAGAGGGCAAAACAACAAAAAAATATTTTTATTTCAACAAACAGTATATGGGATTTTGGTCTGCTTGTATAGAAATTAGTTTCCACGGAATTAAAAATGTATTCATGTTTAGGACGCACCTGTGGTAACTAGATATGTAAAATATTGCTAGGTAAACTTTTGAAAGAGATATCAAAAAATTGTATTAAGAAAAAATGTATGGAATTCCAAATAATGGACACGTGCCAACTTTCACCTAGATTTGAGTAAGTTGGTTTCACCCGCAATTTTACTTCCATACGTTAGAATTTTGTTTTTAGTTTTACAAAAAAAAATGCCAAAGGAATAAAATTTTGTGCTTGATTTATAACGAACAAATCTGCAATCAAGTCTTCAATATTAATACAGTGTGTTCATAAAATAAAAACAAAGGGAAAAAGATTTAGTAATTTTACGAAAAAATTACAAAGAAATAAGAATTTGTGCTTGATGTATAACGAACAAATTTTCAATATTAATACAGTGTGTCGTTAAATCGAAAAAAAAAAAATAAATCAGCAATATTTTTAACTATTCGATTAACCCACCACCCTTTTCAGTACACAATTCAATTGTAAATCGTAGCTCCTTATAACTGATGCGGATTTCTTGAATTGTTAAAGATGCAATAGCATCTCTTATCCGATTTTTTAACATTTCCATATTATTAGGTAAGTGTTCTCTGTAAACAATTTGTTTTAAATGCCCCCACAAATAAAAATCTAAAACTGTCAAGTCTGGGCTCCTTGGGGGCCATAAAACTGAACTATTTCTGCCAATGCAGTTGTCTCCAGATTCGCGGTTTAGCCAGTCAACTACAATACCGGAATAATGGGCCGAACGGCCATCATGTTGAAAATAGATTGAGCGACGATAATCAAGAGGTAAATCACTTAAACCATCGCGGAGAAAATTTCTCAACATATCCAGGTATGTGTGCTGATTAACGTTATCCTTAAAGAAATATGGGCCTATTATTCCATGGTAAGAAACAGCACACCACACGTTTACTTTAACCAAATATTAACGCTTATTCGAAATTCTAAAATTAGGATTAGTAGCACTCCAATATAGAACATGTTGTGACGAAACCGTCCCGTTGGTAGAAAAGGTTGATACATGGGAAAACACAACATTACGACGAAAATTTCTGTAAATAGAGACGTTTTGCATCATCTCCTGGCTCCAAAGTATTATTAAAGATGAGTTTATAAGCATGTATTCTGTGTTCCTTCAAAATCCTTTGAATGTGTGATTTGCTAATACCTAGTTGAAGTGACCGCCTCCTCAAGGAACGTGTTGGCTGATCTTGTACTGACTATCACGGACTATCTTCTTTTTTTTTAAATAGATTACGGAACCAGTTTCTAAAATTTTTTTTACCAACTTCTTTACACCCATACGGGAAACTGTAACACCAGCAAATTGCTCTATTATGTGGCGGTAACGTTTACCTACCCCCCATGCCATAACATTGTATTAAATAGACTTTTTGTTGCAACGTTAACATTTTTGACAACAAATCTCACTCTATTCAATGTTATCTGACATTAAATCATTATATATATATATATATATATATATATATATATTCGAAGAAAAGAATTCTCAAAATACCAAGTTTATGGAGCACTATTCAAAAAGTAAAATGAAAAAGTTCTATAGATACGATTCATTATACAGTAAAACATTAGAAAAAGTCCAAAATAGTTTTCAGTTTAATCCAGAAACTCGTTTTTTTTGCCGCTAAACCTCTCAGTCGTTTTAATAACAACAATTGGATTGTATCACATTCTTCTTGGTGCTCTAACCACAGCATTGCAGTCTCTAGGCAGTGAAATGCTTCATCGTGGGATGACCCCTGTTCAACAAAATCAACATCGTCTTCTTTGTTCTCTTAGACTTGTGCGATGATTTCATCGTCCGTCAAAACCTCATATCCAAGATCATCCTCATCACATTAGAGTCACGCGTAGACCTTTTTCTGATCACACTCTTCAACCCCTGGATATTCATTTATCAAACGAACCAGTTCTGATACAAATTGGTTTGGGGACTCTTCAGGTGTAGGAGCAGTCTCAGTCGGGCAAAGCTTATGGTTTGTAATCATTTTCTTGCAATATTGCAGACGTTGCTATTGTAGGCATCATTTTTGAATTTTTCACCTGCTTTGGTATCAGCCGACAATTTTTTCTCCCTGCATGTCCAATTCCCTAAGCCCTTGTCTGGATTTAAAACGTTTAAGGCAGCCGCTAGATGCCTTAAAATCAGTTTTACCCTCCCAGTTTTTGGTTGATTTCCAAAGCTTTTTCACAAATCAAAAGGGCACTCATTTGCTGCCTTTAGGTATGTACCTGCATAAACCATTTGTACACTGCAGGGTTTTAATGTTTATGTCTTCGGTTTCCACCACCTTTATGATTTTTCTATATAAGGTTACATCTTCAGTGCCAATTACGCAAGCAAATTTTGTGATAGAATCACAGTTCCTTTTTTGTCCGATATTATTGCATTGGCAACACCATACTCCCGAGCTATGAAATCTGTTTTGTAACTTCTATATCACCCAATGTTTAAATTATTGTAATTACCGCCATCTATCTCACCGCAAAACATGCTAATAAAGTATTATATAGTTTTTGTTATTTTATAATTTATGAAAAATTCGAGTTAGGCACAGTACCGGTTATGCACTGTGTTGATTATGCGTCGAACTTTTAGTAAATAATAGTGTAATTGTGCAAAATGGGATTATGTTTAAAAATAGTTATGCGAAATACAACGGTGCCATATTTTCCCGAGCTGGTACCCGTATTGTCCAAACTTTTTTCGCTCTCCATGACATCTGGAGAATTTCCCTCTTCGTGGAAGTTGACAAATGTCCAACCTATTCCTAAAAAGGGCGATAAAACCATCAAACTATCGACTAATATCTATCACTTCCATTCTGTCGAAAATCATGGAAAAAGCCGTCAACCACCAACTACTTTTCGTTCCTCGAGTCCAATAAACTCCTAAACGACCACCACTATGGGTTACCAGTATGGGTTCAGACAGAGTCGTTCAACGGGTGATCTTCTCTCATATGTCACCCAACTTTGGAATAACACATTAGAGAGGTCCGGTGAAACTGCCGTAGTAGCTTTAGATATTTCAAAGGCTTTTGACCAGGTTTGGCACAAGTGAGCTTGGCACACTTCGTTCGGCTTATCCGATACGCTCATCAATTGGATATCCAGCGCTCGCGACAAAAGACGTATACGCGTTATCGTCGATGGCTTCTTTTCGAAAGAAACTGCCATTACCGCGGGCGTACGCCAAGGATCAGCTCCTACTCTTTTCCTGCTATACATAAATGGCCTCATTTCCTCAACAACTGACCCGATCCTTTGCTTTGCAGATGACGGCACTCTACATTGTAGTTCTTCTCAGTTTTCCCACAATAATAAGTCTAGTCAGGACGTTAAGGTGAAAATGGCAGCCTCAATCAACAGTGACTTAGAACGTGTTCTTGAATGGGGAGTGAATAATCTGCTAACGTTCAACGCCGACAAAACGCAGTCAGACAGCAAAACAGCTGCCCGTAAACTGGACTTTCTATACAGATCTAAACAGTACTTCACATCGCAACAACTCCTTTTACTGTATAAGGCTCAAATTCGGCCTCATCTGGAATCCAACTCCCACCTCTGGGTCAGTGCTCCCCAATACGCCCTTGATACGGTAAACTGACTTCTGACCTATAGTCTGTTGAGGATAGAAGAATAGTTTCGGTTCTTTCCTTGTTCTATTGCTATTGAAAGTGGGTCTCCGAAATACACTCCTTAATCCCTTCGCAGGCCAACTTCGCTAGGAACAGTCGGTTTGCCCATTTACACCATAATTACGCACTCAAAATTCCATCTTGTCACACTAAACGGACGCAATCTACATTTTTCCACACGGTGACCAAATTGTGTAATGCACTACCCAGTTCCTGTTTTCCTCCAAACTTTGACTTAAGCAAATTTAAGGTGGCCATTCATACACATTTATCGGCAGCCTAACAATATCCCTAAACGCTCTCAGTGTTCCTGAGTGCTTTAGCACATTAGGAAAATCTCAGCCTGTTCAGGATACTATAAGTAAAAAAAAAATTATTCTGTTTTTTCCACAATAGCAATAACGTCATCTTGGGAGACTGACAATTGAGGTAAAACTTCCACTAGCACTTTTTTTTAAATATTACTTGGACTCGTTTCATTATTTACTTTACTTGTTTCGTTAGATTACTTCAAAACCAACTTAACAAAATGCTTGCCCCGGGACAACATGGTATTTTAAAAGAAAACATTAAAAAATTAGGCACGATTCGTAACCAAAACAACTAAAAAGTATGTGTAACCTTAACCCTCCTATTCTGTTCGGGTCAATATGACTCAATCGCGTTCTTCTAATGTGCATTATTCGTTAATTTATTTAAATATTTCGTTGCTACTGCATGACTTTTATTTCATTACTCTAATAACAGTGTATCTAGGTTGATATTAGAAAATTATAATTAGTTTTTTTTAAATGCATTTGTTACACTCACTGTATTCGGGTCTATATGACCTGGTGATTTGTGTGGTTCAAATTAGAAGAACGAGAAGCAGATTATTATCATCGACGAATATATTTTATTAGTTTTTTTTTTTATTTTCATAAATATAAATAACTTACATAATATTGCGACATTATTGCTCACATTGCATACGTTATTTGGGAACCGGCAAACAAGTTTATTCCTGTTGAGACTTGTCTGTGGCTCCGCGTATAAATGCAGCCAATGAGCATCTGTGTATTAGTTTCGTAGTAAATATCAAACTTGATGCATAATCAAATAAGAAATACATAACAATTGAAATTTATTATTGAAAATGTGTAGTGAGAGAGTGCTTACGGATAGTGAACTTGAGAAACGTTTGTGTGTTTCTGATAGTGATTCTAATGCTTCTGAAGAAGACCATTTGTCCGAAACCGAGATATACTTCAAAAGATGGGAATATAGTATGGAATGAAGACACATCAATCGGAAAGATTATCAGCAGCAAATATTATTTCGTTGATTCCTGGGCCAACAAGGTATGCTATGTCGCGAATAATTGATATAAAATCCGCGTACTTGTTATATTTCACACCCAAAACTGTAACCCTAATTTTGAAAATGTCAAATTTAGAATGCAAAAGAGTTTGTGGCGACACGTTTCAAGAACTAACATTAGTTGAACTAGAAGCATATTTTGGCCTACTGTTTCTAGATGGAGTATATAAATCTTATGGAGATGCAACAGCCAGTCTGTGGGATGGAACTGTAGGTTGTCCAATATTCAGAGAAACGATGTCCCTACAACGATTTCATGTAATTGCACGAATAATTCGCTTTGACGATCAAAAAAACTCGACCACAACGACGACAAACTGATAAATTAGCCCCCATACGGGACGAATGACATGAATGGGTTGTAATTCTATCTAAGCTCTATAATGTTCACGAAAATGTAACAGTAGATGAGCAACTGGTACCTTTTAGGGGCCGTTGTCCTTTTAGACAGTGCATCGCGAATAAACCTGCTAAATACGGAGTCGAGATTTGGGCTTTATGCGATTCTGTAACTGCTTAAGCATTTAACATGCAAGTTTACCTCGGGAAAAAAGAAGGTGAACCTCCAGAGAGAAAAAAAGGTGAACCTCCAGAAAGAGGTCAAGGTAAAAGAGTTGTGGTAGATCTTACTTATGGTCTAAAAGGTCACACCGTAACGTGTGATCATTTTTTTACCTCGTACGATTTGAGGCAGATGCTATTGAAAAGAAAAGTAACCATGCTTGGCACTATTCGCAAAAATAAGCCTGAATTACCAAGGCCACGCCTATAGTTTCCTACATTCCGAAACGTAATAAAAATGTTACTCTCATGAGCACCATGCACCACGATAACGGAATGTGTAACCAAGATCATAAAAAGCCGTTCATGATTTTAGATTACAACAAAACTAAAGGTTCTGTGGATACGTTAGACAAGTTAATAATAACATACACATGCAGACGGCAAACTAAAAGATGGCCAATGACTATCTTTTACAATATCATGGACCTTTCATCTTACAACGCTTATGTTCTGTGGTGCGAAGTAACTCCAACCCGGAATGCTGGAAAACTTACAAAACGGCGACTATTTCTTGAAGAACTGGGTAATTCCTTGATAACGCCATTATTTCAAGAAGTATTCCTGCAGCTGAAATGGTTATAAAGTCACGTTATTCAAACAGTAATACGGAAGTAAGGGAACAATCAACCACAACCAAGCGTATAAGATCTAATTTTTGTCCCTCTTCAAATGATAATAAATCTAATATGGTCTGTTGTAACTGCTCAAAATACCTATGTAAAGCTCATTTATATTACTACTGTCAAGACTATAACGTAAAAAATGTAATAAATAATAAATACTACATCTTATTTCTTATTATTATTTACTGTTATATCAGTTTAACGACAATAAAACGAGAACTATAGGTTCCCGAGTCATAATGACCCGAACAAAATAAGTGAAACTAAAATGTTAACACAATAAGAGGGTTAACCTAACTTATACAGGGTGTGCCACCACCAACGGGACGGTCTTTTGTATCTAGGCAATACGTTTTTTCAAATTTATTTTTCAGGGGGGTTATGTATATCAGAAGTGGCCACATTTTAAAATTATTTTCGTACATACTGGATGTTCCAGAAAAGCGTGGCTTTTCAAACTTATGTTTTTTTTAATGGAACACCCTGTCTTTTCGTTCAATTTTGGATAGTACTGTAAAAATAAAGTGCACTTTAATAAATGATCCCTATAGGTAAATATCACAGTTTTCGAGATATTTTGAATTTTATAAAAATAATAGGTTTTCGAAAAAAATCATACTGACCGAATCAATTAAATTAGACTGACAAAATTCTAGTTGTAAATATTAAAGTTGTTACCCTTTGAATTGCTATAGCAAAAGATTCTTAATTACTTACAGGGTGTTCAAAATTTTCAGTTGTAGAATACATTCAAATCACATTATCTTGGTAATTTTAAATGTAACACCCTGTATTTTATTAATCTACATAATTCAAAAAAAACATTCTCTATCATTTTATGGGTTTCCTTTCCTATACCTAAATATTACAGTTTTTGTGTTATTCAACATTTTCTTAAATTTAATGTATTTATTTATGAGATAAAAGAAATATTCGAATAATTATTATCATTTTTATTCTTAACACTCAAATAAATTAAAAGTATTAACTAAAAACATAAAAATGGCAAAATATTTTTCTTAATGAGGGAAGCAATAATTATAATAACAAAAAAGAACAAGACGCTAGGAATACATTTCCGGCGTTATAGTGTTGAATGCATTAGAAATTCTTATTTTCATAACCTCGGGAGTAGTGGGGACTGTTTCATTTACTATGTACAATCCCCCATATACTGAAATCCATTGGAGTAACATCTGGGAGACCAATTACAAGGACCACCCCTGCCTATCCACCTATTTCTAAATTTTCTGTTCAGATACTCTCTGACAGGACGGGAAAAATGAGCGTGTGCTCCATCCAACTGGAGCCACATTTTTTTCGTATATTTAATGGAACATGCTCATGTAGTATCCAAAAATCACGTTTTAAGAAATTCAAAAATTTTCTTCCATGTAGGTGGCCATCAAAGAAATATGGTCCAATCACATAATCCCCTAATATTCCTGCCCAAACGTGTTGTCGATCAACAGTACGAAATATATGTCTGTTTTCAGTATCGTAATAGTGGTAATTACGCCTACTTACTATACCATCACTCTTAGTAGTGCATTCATCTGTAAATTCCACGAATCAGGATCTCTGACAGCCTTATCCACAGCCCATAAGCAAAAGTTTATACGCAGATTATAGTCCCTATCAGACAAATGTTGACGTAACTGAATATGATATGGATAATATCCATTTTTTTAAGTACCCTACGGACACTTGTTCGACTTATACCTGTTTCATTCGAAATTTTTCTAGTACTTGTATGAGGGTCATCAGTTACAGAGAGTACTACAACAAGCTCATTTTCATTATTCCCAGTAACCTGTTTTGTTTTATTCACCTTCTGATATGCAACTGACCCAGTCGCACGAAATCTATTCAACAACCTTTAAAAAATTTCTTTTCTTGAATGTTCTCGGTCGGGGTACTTTTGAGCATACAATCTAGAAGCCAGAAAACAGTGTTCTAAACATTCCCCAATGCACAGTATCATATCAATTCTTTCTTATAATCCGGATTTCATTTTAAACTATTATTTTAACAATTTAACAATAAATAAAATTATTGTGCACAATAAGTTAGAGAAAAAAAACTTTTAATTGTATTATGTCTAAAAAGACAGCAATCTACTAGGTTAGTTTAATTTTTTTGTTATAAGGGATTAACATTACATTTAAGAAATGACAGAAAGCAACCTACTAGATTAAGTTTTAAATGTTTGTTGTATTATACGGGATTTTACATTAAATTTAAGAAAATGTTGAATAACAAAAAAAAACTGTAATATTTAGGTATAGGAAACCCATATACCAAATGATAGAGAATGTTTTTTTGAATAATGTAGATTAATAAAATACAGGGCGTTACATTTAAAATTACCAAAATAATGTGATTTAAATGTAATTATTTTACATCTGAAAATTTTGAACACCCTGTAAGGAATTAAGAATCATTTGCTATAGCGATTCAACACCCAATATGTACGAAAATAATTTTAAAATGTGGCCACCCCGAAAAATAAATTTGAAAAAAACGTATTTCCTAGATACAAAAGACCGTCCCGTTGGTGGTGGCCCAAGCTGTTAAACTAGACAAAAAATTGCAATTGATAAAGGTCTTAAGTAACCAGATTTGCCGATCTATACTGGATAAAGGTTTTAAGATATCTTAACACGTTATTCATGCAAAAAATTATTTTTAGAGCTATCCATTGCGTATCGTTGAAATGGTAAAATATATCAATACCAAAGAAGGAAATAAAAATGTCACCTTAATCCACAAAAAATACAATTTTTGAAAAAATGACAATGAACACCTTTTCCAACGACCCCGTCAATTATGCTATAGACTGAAGAAATGTAATAGGGTGGCTAATTTAATTAATCCAGCTTATTTTTCACTATCGTTTTCCAAAGTTCATTTAAAATGATATAATGTAGATTGGAGTGCTACGTAAGTACAATGTGTCTATATACCAATTTTGTTTCCTAATTTTAGCCCTACGTTTTAATGTACTTTTACACATTATAAATATGTTTACACTTACACACAATTAATTTTTAAGAGATCGAACGTATTATTAAATAATTGAAAGTAAAATCGCACGTGTTTATCGAGCTTTACTGTGAGGAACTTTAGTACTATAAATAGCAGAAAGTTGGACTACAATGTTCACTAACCATCAAGAATATTCTTTAGATGCGTGCCTATTCCACATCAACATCATACTAAAAGTTTGCGATTTAAGTTCTCAATTCGTTTTTATACCCTTTATATATCCCATTCAGTGCTTGTACCTTTTGAAGTTATTGTTACTTCAGGATTTTCTTTAAATCTCGTTTTATTAATAATACAATAGCCTGAAACTCACACCTAAGAAATCTGTACAAAAACCATTCCTCTCCATCATTTATACTTTTAACCTTCTTATTATGGGAAATGCTAATCAAAATGAAAAAATCTAACATAATTTAGTATGACACAATCCTTATTACTGGAAGTAATTTCAGATTGCGTCGCTTTGAAAAACAAGATATGATGTGTGGGCAGCTCGTAACTTTTCTTACCACTTTATATTAATACGGTAATAAACTTGTCTCAGATTTAAACACATATTTGACGACATGCGAAACCCTTTATTAAAAAAAAATCCCTTTGCGTCAGGCTTAACTACAAGAAAATTTTACGTAAAAAGTACTTGATCACTTATTGTCACGCTTTTTATTAGACAAAATTGCGTAAGTTTCTACCAGGATGATTCGATACAAATTGAGGATTAGGAAACGCTTTTTTTAAGAAAAAATACATCTCTTATGTTTTTAATATAATTTCTGACGACTCACGATTCAAAAGGAATAAATGTGGTCGTGAGTTCCAATCCTGTCGGTGTAATAGCTTTACTTTTTCAGTGCAAGGCAGTGCAATGAAAGATGAGCTTGTGACTTACGGTCTCTATGGAGGTACCTTCCTTTCTTTCATCGCTTTCTGTAATGTTTTCTTGTTAATTATAAAACTTTACACAAATAAAACGTTAGTAGCAATTCTTAATCATACGGAAGCGGAAAGTTTAGTTAAATCAAACTTATACCCAATAGCAGTATTGAATTAGGCATTTCAAGTGTTTGTGAGCTATGTAATGAAAAGCCGCGTGTTTACGTAACACTATCTGCAATTTAACTATTCCTACTAAAGAAAGCTTACAATAAGAGGCAATTATAGTTGACCTCGTAGACGATTATTATAAAAAAAAAGCGAACCTCAACGCTTAAGAAAAGATGAGAAATGTTTAACCCACTCTGAAAGTTGTACATAGACAAGGTACGACGATAGAAACGTTTGCAGGTTTAATTTATGACAGATAAATTTCTGGCTTACTGTCTGTTGGGTTTCCTTCCATTCATTATTTTTTGTTATATGAACAAAGTAAGACGGAAGTAACGACAGAACATAACATGTTAGAAAGGTAATAACAATAATGATATGCATAAACTGTATTTCATACAAGCACAACTTTTCAAAGTCGCCTAGCGTTAAGTTAGATCCTCGAACCTAAAATATTAGACCTTTACTTTATCTCATAACGAACGGATTTTGTTCGAGGTTTTTCCAAAAGAAATCGGTCCATTAATAAAGAGAGGCTTAATATAACTGATACAAAATTAAGTTCAAATCTAACATTGTAAATGTTTACTTCATGGTGTTGCCCTCAAACATACAAAGGAGCAAGTTACTCAACGCCCAAAAAATTACAATACAAAACTCTTTATCACAATGAATTAGTTGTTTTTGAAATACAATGTTACAGAAAAAGTTGAGTACTTTATCTGTTCTGCTGTACTTAACAAAACAAACAAAAATGTATTAGGTAATATGCCTCCACCTAGAGGAAATTTGCACCAATAAGGCCGAAGATTATTTGCTGAAACCCCGCAAAAGATAAATCGTGCGCCGGCGTCACATACATTATTTGTTGCAAATGCACCAGTTGCATTCGTCTTCTACATGTACTAGTTGTGACATCGCATTAGAAGGTTTCGCGTAAAACAACCTTAAGTATTTCTGGCTTAATTTAAAAATGCCTAATTTAAAAGTTTTATTTTTGATAATTGTGATACCTTGTATCATTTTGGCAATAGCAATAATTTACTTCAGACTATGTATTCAAATTTCACTGGGATGGGGATTATTTTAACTGAAGACGTATAGCAATGAAATTTATTTGAACTGATGTACACTATTCTGAATACACGTTGCAATCAAAAAGTTTATGTACATTAATCTGTCACTTCCCGTAGATGTTTTTCATTTTTAACGTATATGCATGCATTTATGGAAAATATTGTGAAATATGAAGAGAACTTCTCCTTTAATAAGGTAAATATACATGTATCTGAATGTCGATTATACCTTTTTGCTTGAATATAACCATATAAATTTATGTAAATGTAGTTTTTTACTTGAACTGTTACTGCAATGTTACACTTATCTGATTAATTACAGATTATTCGTTTGTATTTGTTCAAAACTGGATTTCTAAATTTGAACTGGCCTTATGCATGAATCTAATATCCATTACAAGAATTAACGGAGTTAGATGCAATTTTAGTTTATTCTCTTGTTGGAGTTAGAAAATAAATATTAATTGATACTTTGTTTAGCGTTAAATGTCTAGAAAGGTAATAACCGATAGAGAACGAAAACAAAATTTTGTTTTTACTTAAAACAAAACATAATTTATAACTTGTAGAAACTTATTGTTGTCGCTAATGGATTTATAGTAGTTTCAATTTTTAGAAGAGAAAATTATTTTCAGCGAAAAAATAATGTTTCTTTTTTTATTTGATCCATGTATTTGAACAGCAGATAAAAGTATTCATTAGGAAAATATTATAAATTACATATATGTATTGAATTATCAAGGATTATTAATTTAAAGTAAAAAATAATGCAAATATTTTGTGTCAGAATTGTAAATACCTAACAAAAATAACAAGCTTGTATAAATTGTATGCTATTAACCTAAGGAGAATGTTTGCAACTTCATTAATCGTAAATATATTTGTTGTTAACTACACTTTATGAATTAGTCAATTTAATTTTTATTTTGAATGAAAGAAAATCATAAAGTTTGTATTTTACATGGAGTATTTATCAAAATTGCAAAATCATATAAGATGACATTAACAAGAATCATCTACAGAAAAAAGGTGAGATCTATATTGAAAATCGCCCTTTAAACGCTAAAGAGTTGTAGAGAATTGAGTCAGTTACCAAATAAAATCTTATTTAGGATTAACCGTGTATTTCATATAAATTTACAAAGTTTAAATGTTTGAACATTAATTAGAGTTAGGATAATTTTAGATGTTAAGAAATTCTATATCAAACACCGAAACACGTAGTTCATAATTACGTCAAATGTCGAATAATATTAAAAAATAACGTTAGATTGGTTAATGAACATGTGTCCGAAAATGCCTCCTTAAGAAGATGGGGCCCCACAAATGTGGCTCCTAAAATCATTTTTTTTTTAACTATCTCTGAAACGGTTTAAGATGCCTAAATGAAATGTAGACCACAAATACCTTTGATTAGGTGATAAAAGATAGTGTTGACAAATTTTTAATATTTTGTATAGGTGCGTCGCTAAAGGAGGGTGCTACTTACTTTGCCCCCAAACTTTTTTTTATGGGGATATTTTTAATTTTTTGGGCAAAAATAGTATTTTTTAAACCATTTCCCACAAAAAAAATACTCTTGTTGAAAGTAAAAAAAATTACTGGTTTTGGAGTTATTTGAGGTTTTAACAAGAAATGCTGGCTGAATTAATAAATCATTTTAAAATGAAACAATTAATTTTCATGCGCGAGAACGAACTACCTCAGAGGATAATGATTGTTTCAGAAACAACTATGAGGTAAAAATATTGTAAATTATTTAGAACTTAAAAAAGGTTTTAATTGTAGGACAAAAATGTTTTAAATTCGGATCACTTCTTCTTGGAAATGTTTTCGCATATCTTCTTTTCGCTGCTTTAGCGTTTCCATCATATTCCCCTAACGTTAACAACATATCGGTATAGTTACTATTAGTGCACATATTCATTTTCAAAGTTTTTAAAAGCGTTATTACTTGTTAAACAAACCAAAACTATCAACAAAAATGTGTCAAACGAATCTGTCAAACAAATCGCGAGTCTGCAATCTAAGCCTAATTAATTCAAGTAAATCAAATCTACTCAATATTTCTTTTCTTTTCTTATTTTAGGTAAAAAATTTTAAATCCTCAAATAACTCTAAAACCAGTAATTTTTTTGACTTTCAACAAGAGTACCTTTTTTGTGGCAAATTGTTTAAAAAATATTATTTTTGCTCAAAAAATATCCCCATAGAAAAAAGTTTGAGGGCAAAATCAGTGCCCCCCTGTACAAAACATTAAAAATTTGTCAACACTATCTTTTATTAGTATTCCCCTGAGCGTTCTGGTCGATTAACTAACCAGAACCAAAGCACACAATGAATATCAGAATTCCAAGAATTGTGTATACAGCCTACTATGGGAATGCGGCAGAGCATACATAGGAGAGAGTAGTAGACCACTCATAGTGAGAACACAGGAACATAAGAACAACGTCCGCAAGGGCGAATCCGAAAATCTAGAATCGCCGACCATGCTAACTTAAAGTATGCAGTAAGATGTTCAAACACACTTTTAAATTGTGCTTATCTTTGTCTTTTATCATTTTTCACACCTATGTCGCGAGATACTTTCTCTAAGAAAGAATTTGTAATTTTTCAGTAACTGCAATTTAAAGAGCTTGTATGTAATGCGCTTTTAATTTCGAGAGCTTTATATACGGACAAATGTGCAGGGAATCCGATCAAACAGTACCTAAAATAGGTATAAAATCACCTAAAAATAGAGATGAAATGGCACCACGGACTTGTACCCTCTGCTATGGCAGAAAACTCATCTCAATTGGTCCGGTTCTGCTCTTGTCATTTAAAAACCGGTTAATAGTAATTAATCTATCACTATTGTTTGAATATCAAACGTCATATAATTTCACTTTAGAAAGTCCCACGTATCCACACCGGTCGAATAATATGAATAATTTGTTAAATTTAGTAGAATTTATTTAATATATTAACTGTTATTATGGCGTTCTACAAACCTCTTCAACCAAGGAAATAGTAGCATAATAATAAAATCCAAACTGTCGATCGCTACTTACGATAGAGTATAGAAGATAAAAGTGTAGCCGTTTCTGAACATTGCAGAATTTGCACTTACAAAGTGAGGTTATCAAATATACCAATTTGCAAAAGTTACAATCTAAAAATGAAAATACAACACGAAGTGAGCTAGTCACGAAGTTTCTCCAACAGAGATGAATAAAATAAAATAAGGTGTAACTCTGTAATTTTGGTAAATCGTCATAGTAAATTAAAAAAAAACATGATACGCAAGGACAATTATACAGTATAGCTTTCAAATATAATATTAACATTTGATTCAGAACACCTAGTTTGTTCTAATGCCAAAATGCACAGTATTTTCAAATTTGATGAATGTAAACCAATATGCTTGCACAACAATTTAAATGTTGTAACATTTTACACCGCAGTACATTTTAGTTGACTGCACTGCAAACAATTTTTAGCAGCTAGTACTAAACCACTTAATTATGAAATACTAAATTATTACGCGTAATGACAAGTGTTTTCATTAGTTTACGGAAACTCGTTCGTTTGATAATCATATATGTCGAAATAATTTCAATTTGAAATAAATCTTTGAATTTTCTGCTTTTAAACACAGTTGTAGAGCAGAAAAAACATTTATCCAAAAACAACATTGTTTTAAACGAATATATTTATTATAATGTTAATCTAAATTGGATAAATATAAAAAAATTACAATACAAAATTATTTATTGCATTGAATGAGAAATACGATGTTAAAGAAAAAGTTGAGTACTTTTTCTGCTCTGCTGCATTTAACAAACCAAACAAAAATGTATTACGAGTAAAATAAAACTACCTCCAGGAAAATACCACCAATCACACGGAACAAGGTTTGCGCAAACTCTGTAAGAGATAAAACGTGTGCCCGCGTCACATACAGTATTTGTTCCATATTATGTACTAGTTTTTTTCGGTACTATACAGGTGGTGCGTTAAGAGTCGTGCGGTCACTTTAGAAGGTTTCGTATAAAACGACCTTTAAGTATTTCTGGCTTAATTTAAAAATGTCTGAATTTAAAGTTTTATGTTTGGTAATTATGATACCTTGTATACTTTTAGCAATAGTAATAATTTACTTCGAACTATGCATTCAAATTTTACTAGGATGGGGATTATTTTAATTGAAGACGTATAATAATCAAATTTATTTGAACGGATATACACTATTCTGAATACAGTTTTTAATCAAAAATTTTATGTACATTAATCTGTCACTTCCTGTAGATGTTTTTCATTTTTAACATAGATGCATTTATGGACCCTAACACCCTAAAATCGTTTCAAGTATGAAGAATATAGAAAACTTCTCCTTTAATAAGGTAAATAATATTTATCTGAAGGTCGATTAAACCTTTTTGCTTGAATATAAATTTATGTAAATATATCTTACTTGAACTGTTACTACAGTGTTATACTTATCTGATTAATTAGAAATTATTCGTTTTTGTTAGAGTATTTGTTGCATTTGTTCAAAACTGGATTTCTAAATTTGAACCGGCCTTATGCATGAATTTAATATACATTACAAGAATTAATGGAGTTAGATGAAATTTTAGATTATTCTCTTGTTGGAGTTGTTAGAAAATAAATATTAATCGATTCTTTGTTTCGCGTTAAATGTCCAGAAAAGTAATAACCGATAGAGAACGAAAACAAAATTTTGTTTTTACTTAAAACAAAACATAATTTATAACTTGTAGACACTTGTTGTTGTCGCTAATGGATTTATAGTAGTTTCAATTTTTAGCAGAGAAAACTATTTCCAGCGAAAAAATAGTGTTTCTGGTTGCTTAATTACACAACAATTAAATAAACCTGACTAGCGATGTTGATTTTAATGATGCCGTAACTGGTTTGCTTCAAGAAAAGCACGTAGAATTAGACTGTACTTTGGTGGTTTAATATATATTGTAGTTTTACTGCTGTTTATAAGATTTTATTTTCATTTTTCACCTCCTCTTAATGGCGGCAAATCATGATCGTGTCCCGAGTTTCAGCGATTTATGCTATGATACTGACTAGTTCCTCATTTAGTTCAACAATTATTTGATCCATTAATTTAAAGTAAAAAATAAAGCAAATATTTTGTGCAAGAATTGTGAATACCTACCAAAACAACTAGCTTGTATAAAATCCTATGCCATATCTAAAGAGATATAATGTTTGCAGCTTCATTAGTCGTAAATATATTTGTTGTTAACTACACTTTATGAATTAGTTAAAAGAATTAAACTTTTATAATTGCAATTTTATTGAATTTATTTTAGAATGAAAGAAAATCATAAAGTTTGTATTTTGCACGAATTATTTATCAAAATTGCAAAATCATATAAGATGACATTAACAAGAATCATCTGCGGAAAAAAAGGTTATACCCTGTGAGATCTATATTAAAAATCACCCTTTAAACACTAAAGAGTTATAGAGAATTGAGTTAGTTGCCAAATAAAATACTTATCTTGTTTGGGATTAATTGTGTATTTCAATTTACAAAGTTTACAAAGTTTAAATGTTTGAACATTAATTACAGTTAGGATAGTTTTAAATGTTAAGAAATTCTATATTACAGTTGAAATCTGCACAATAGCAAAATAGGGCACTGCATAGCAATCAGCGTGTGGGTATGGAATGTTCGAGAATGTAATCATCAAACACCGAAACATGTAGTACATAATTATGTCAAATACGGCATAATGTCGAATAAGTGCCACTACTTTTGCATTTGTCTGCAGTCAATAAATAATGTGTTTCATGGACGACGGTGCGCCTCCTCTTTTTGCACTCACTGCTAGGCAGTCATTGAATCGAACTTTTAATGCAAACTGGATTGGACGTGGAGGACCTGTTCCTTGGTCTGCACGTTCACCGGATCTAAAACCTATAATTTTTTTTTTGGGTCGTTTAAAAGATATGGTGTATTCGGTGCCAATTACAAACGTCCAACATCTCCAACAACGAATTTTTGATTATTCTAATTTAATAAGAGATGATCCGCAATTATATTTCAACGTACGTCAGTCAATCATGAAAAGAATTCGTAAATGCATAGCAGTCAACGGTGAACAATTCAAACATTTAATTAACTAATTTGTTTTGTTAATTAATACTTTGTTTAACTTAATAAACTTCCACTGCCCACTTACTAAATTTTGGTGCGGTAGTATTTAATTGACCGTGGTTGATGAAATTGCAAATAACTTATAAACCGTTCACTTTATCAACTTCAACCAAGAGGACCAAATTTGCAGAAAATTGAATAAGGGATCCAAAAAATACCTGAAAAATCATACACAAAAAATTTGGAATAGAAAGTGTACGGGAACAATGTGAAAACTAATACTTCCAGTCCATTCATAGACAATCCAATCAAACCAGAAAAATCCTCGTCAACAAAGAAATAATTTTCATTGCATTGGGGATAGTATTTTGAAATTCCTAAAGGTTTTCGAGTTATTTGCGAAAAACGATTTTCAAAATTCAACTTTGAGGGCCTATCACTTTGTAGCCATGCATTTTAAAGAAAAAAGTTATCTGACTTTTCGTCTTCAATTTATGTGTAGAATATACACTTGAAGCAGGGTACGTTTTTTGGTTCACGTTGTGTGTATGTTTATATATATATATATATATATATATATATATATATATATATATATATATATATATATATTTAATGGTATTTTTTATGTTCAGTTATTAGCTCCCTAATTATTTTAGAGTAAAACTGTAAATACTTTTTTTGTAGAGAAAAAATACTGCATCTGTACGCACTATTAATTATAATTTTTTCCGTTTTTCTAAATCGTAAAAATGGACAATTATGTTTACATTTTATTAAAAATCGGTGATACTTTGGAATCATATAAGCAAACAACATGCGCATCAGCATTATTAGTCATTGTTGTTTGACGTTGGCTGATTTTTACATGTCATTCTGTTTCGGCTAATACATATCCGACGCAAGAAAAAGTAGAAATGGTAAGATGGTAAAGCTAATAATGCGTTTTAAGAGAATAAAATGCTGCGTCCGCACATGCTATCGTTATAATTTTCCGGAACCGGAATAATCAAAGAAATTGAGTTGAAGGAGACTTTAATATGTATAACACGATAACAAAAGATAGATACAACCATAATATAAATTCAGAAAAATTAACAAATTATAGCAAATGTTCAAATAAAGCACCACTTACTGCTAAACAATAACCCAATCTGTCGTAAAATTGCCGCCCAACATTTAATTTCTTTATACTCAATTATTGGGTCCCCTAATTATTTTAAGGCAACAGTGTAAATACGTTTTTTGTAGAGAAAGAAATACTGGATATGTACACACTATATAATTTTCAGTTTTCCTAAACCGTAGAAATCGGCAAAATAAAAACCTTGGAATTATGTAAAAAAAAACAGCGTTCACATTTCATTTTTTATTAACTTGTATTAACGAAAGGTATAAAATTAGGTTATCTAAATATTCGATACATTTACAGGTTATAATGATCTGATAGATTTAATTCCAAAAACTATGTTCCATTTTTGGAGTAACAGAAACATGATTATCGAACAGCGTAACATCAGCGTCATTTAGTATACCTGGTTATCAGCTTTTTCGGTGGGATCGAGACGGTAGAGGTGGTGGAGTAGGTATGTACGTGCGATCTGACCTTCAAGGCGAAGTGTTATCTTTGGTTTTTAATAAAAATATTTGTCAGTATGTGTGGCCTTACGATAAATTTCAAAAGAAACAAAACGATAATTGTCTTAGATACATCTGAATAAGGTAAACTTCCACAAGTTGCTTTCCTCTTTCCACGTTTCCTAACAACAAACGTTAGTTACTAATTTAACACAATGATTATGCTGCAATGCGTAACATTATGATATGAACTTTTGGTAACACTCTAGATTCAAGATGTTTTTTTTGTTAGTTACAGTGAAAAAATCTGAGAGGGTTGAAAAGTTAAACCCGTTTTTACGTATGATTCACCCACGCTCTATACTATAGTAGTATATAGACCGTGTGATTCACCATGGTCCGAACTTGATGTTTTGACAATAGATGGCGTTAGATTAATGGATCTTGTAATTTCGAATAAACACGCGGTAGTTAAACACAATATTTTATAAATGAATCACAAAGGTATAAAGTTTTTTGATCATTCATTCTCGATTTTTGATGCAGGATTGTTTTATTGGTCTATTGATAACCATGAATGACATCAGTCTAAAACTAATTTTACTTAGGAGATTTCTTGCAGGCATCATGCTCTAATTTGCGAACATATAGCGTCCATTGCTTTGAGGATATAAGATTACCTGGTATTCTAAGATACACACTCAGCAAAAATTTCAAATTACACGGATCGATTGACTTGCATTTGTGAAACATTCACTGAAGTTGGAATGGTAAACCAAAATTTTAAGAAATATTGAATATTTGTGCTTAATTTACATTTGACACTTGTTATTTAGATAAAATACACCAATTAACATTTCGATGTTAAACTTTACCTTTTATATCGTAATAATGGATTCTTTGGCTGTTTCTGATAAATATAGCTTTGTTTCAAGTTAGAGGATTATAGACTACAGTACTGTAACTGACTCGACACTTTCTAGAGAACGTACTGAATTTTATTTACGATAATAGGTACTCTTTGATAGATTAATAGTGTCAAGTTTGTTATGTCAATAATTTTAAATGTTATTAGTAAATGAGGCTGTACGTCTATATGTATTCGATTATATAAAGTATATTCTGAAATTTTGTAATTGTTGTGGTGGAAAGATACTTAAAGTGTATTTAAGTTTAGGGTGGTACGTATTGTAAACAGATCTAGATATGTATTAAGAAAATATTAGTGCAGGCTTTTGGTCGCGGTGCAATTTATACATATGTCGGCATTCCTCGCCTATACGTGTTTTTGGCAGACTCGCCCGAGGAACGCTCACCTCGCTTGAATTAATGGGCTCTGAGATAGCGTAATGCTGTTCGCTTGTTCAAATCATATACAGGTATCAAAAACAGATTAAAATTTCGAGTTTTGTATTTAATGTGTATGTACATTTTAAATTGATAGCACTACCTTTATTAATGGACATTCGGGTTGAAACGCCGAGCCATATTAATGCTGTAGATCACGAAAGTTGATGGCTTGTGTATTTCAGTGTTTTGTTTTAACGAATCTCATTTACTGGCTTTTACGCCTACTTAGCTTTATCTCTTTCTTTTGTCTGCCATTGCTTTCATTTTATTGCGTACCGACATTATCATCTTTGTATCCTCTGTCCGTAGTTTTTCAAAAACAGAATGACGGGGAGAAAATTTCACAAAAGTTTACCTCGCGTTCATTTTTCTGAATATAACTACAGTGTAACTAATGCAAAATTAACATACATTATTTCTTTGATAATTTCTTGTAACATTACTTTATGTATATAATGGCGTGTAGGCGTATTACCTAAGTCGAGATGCAACTCATGAATTACATTATTTTATCTTATAATATACAATCCAACGTTCTATTCGGTATTAAAAAAATGAAATTAACTTAAGTGCATTTTAATAAACCAATTTAATTGGCAACATATAAGAATATTTATAGTAAGTGTTATTTCGTGTTTCGGTTTTTTTTATGTCGAGTTTTTTAAATGTTAATTTATCCATGATATTGATACAACTCGATTTTAAAATATCAAAAATGAACTGTCACCTGAAATGTAGAATTGTTATTTTAATTTTGATGCATAAAATTTATGATATTCAATTTAAATGGTTTCGTTTTTTCTACATAGATTTAATAGAGGATTGCAGAATTACTTCAATCAGGTTGTCTAAATTTATCACAAACATTCCGAAGTTACTATCCCTTGCTATAATTTTCACTGGTGGACAATAATTTAGTTCGGTGCTCATTATCTCAATTTGCATGAAACCTGCACTTTTTACATATATTTGACGTTTATGAAACTATGGAAAGGCATTCGCCTTTAGTAATCTAGCAAAACACGAATGTAGGAGTGATGCATTAATTGTTATAAAGCCGAAATACTTGAGTTCCGAATTAACCGGATTTTTAAGATATTTATACATATATTTAAATCATAAAGTATTATCAAGTTAGAAGAATCGTCTACTTCCTGGAATGAGTACAAACTTACCGATAAACTCTTAGAATACTAATAATAATTGCAGCATTACCTTTGGGAAAGAACATAATATTTTGTAACCATTTGAGATACACTCATTAGGTAATGAGCACGTTAACAATGCCACAAAGTAAGAGAGAGAGAGATATACAAGAAGTTACATTATATGCCGTATTTATAAATCACTATTTATTTCAAAGGTTACCATAAAGCTACTTACATTTGTTATCGAAGCATATTATATCGTATAATTAAACTTAAATTAACCTTCATGCCATTCCCTTGCGAGGTAGGCAAAACAATCCCAGTCTCTTAGTTATTTTTCATTCAGTCTTTCTCCATGCTTTCCTGTCTACGCATACCTCCCTAGGTTCCGCAAGATTCATACATTGTCTCTGATATGCCCTTTTATTTTTAAAACTCCTTATTTCTCTTTCCTTTATCATAGATTCTACTCCATTCAGCCAAGTTTAACGCTGCCTACCAGGCACGGCCTTACCTCTAACCTGACCCACATATATTTGCTTCGTTAATCTTGCGTTTTTCATTCTCTCAATGTGACCAAACCAACGTAATGTACAACTTTTAAATCTATCCATTATCGTCTTTTCCTCTCCACACTTCGTCATTATGAACTCATTCTTTCGTTCGGTACATGCTTGTCTAACAAATTTATCCATATATATATATATATATATATATATATATATATATATATATATATATATATATATATACAACCACGGCGACATCACACAGCCTTGTCGCACTCCTTAATCAATATTAAAGTATTCATTTACACCTCCTCTCGCCCTAACACATGCCCGGCTATCGGCCATGTTCATTTAACATTTCCTACAGCTTCTCCCTATTCACTCTGTCGTATGCTTTCTCCAGATCTACAAACGCACAGTTCAGCTTCCTTTTTACACTTAAACACTTTTCGAGATATTAACCATCTGATCGACACATTCTCTCCCTGGCATGAAGCCACCCTGCGCATCCCAAATCTCAGTTTGTGTAGTTTCTCGTACTCTATCAATCAGGATTCTTCCAAATACTTTACCAGGCACTCTGGGCAAACTTATTCCTCTGTAGTTCTTGAAATCACTCTTGTTCCCTTTAAACTTATACAATGATCACGCTCTTCCAATACCTCGGCACTTTTCCACGTATAAGGCATACATTGAATAATTGACACATTCTTCGTATAAGCTTTGCACCTCCATACTTCCTACCGTTTTCTCTGCCTCATTTATCTCAATATCCTTCTCAGTTTCATTCACCATTCCTTCTACATTCTCCTTATTTAACCCTTCAGTCTTACTTTTCTCACTACTGTACAGCTATATTCTTACCAACATTTCCTCACTCCACAATGGTCCCATACTATTTCGTTGCTCATATTCATCACTCCTGCGGCGTTCTGTTTTGGGCCACGTTTTGTATTTTTGTATTTTTTCTACAAGAGTTTTTTGTTTCCCTCAAAATCATTCTGCATTTTCTCTCCTTCCACAGCCATCACTTTCTCTTCACTTATTCTCACTACCTCCTTCGCTTCTTTGTTTCTTAATCTGTACACCTCATACAATCGCTTTTTCTCAGTCTCATTTCTTGCAGCAAGCATTGCCATGTACGTATCTTTTTTCTTACATACTGCCTTTTTTACTGATTCATTCCACCAAGCACATTTTTTCTGTCTACCTACAGTCGCTGTACACATATCCCCACGGCACAATTGACAACACAGTGTTTCAAGCTTATCCATGCACTTTCAACGTCAGTGTCTTTTGTTTGTTCGTTCCACACTGTTTCATTCACATTCAACTCTTTACTCACAGCATCTGCGTATTTCATTTCCGCGCCGTTATCCACTAGTTTGTCTACCCTAATTCTAAACCTTCGCACTACCTTTGCTTTCCTTCTCCAGACCCACTTTTGCCCTAAACTTGCCCTAAACACACTCTCGATACCACCAAAAAGTGAACCGATCCACACTCCGATCCGCGCATCATTTTTGTGCCTTTCACCAGGTTTCTAAGTCGTTCATCATACACTATCAAGTCTATCATATTTTTAGATTCACCTATTTGCCATGTATACATATGCAAATTTTTATCTTTAAACCACGTATTAGATACAAACAGGCTTCTCTCCACACAGATGTTCACCAGGCGGTCACCATTCTCATTGGCTATTTGGTTTCCGAACTTTCCTAGAACGCGTTCAGTTCTCTCTGTGCACGCACCCATCCGTTCATATCCCCCACTATAATCATTCTTTCGTTTGGCTTATATACGTTCAACACGTGCTCTACTTCTTTCCAGAAGTTCTCACACTCCTAGCTTCTTTCTCCATTCACCGGTGCATAGCATGCAATAAGAAAAATTCTTCGAAACTCCACTTGCATTCTAACCCACAGTACCCGGAGAGATACCAATTCGTATTATTTAACACATCTTTTCGCTCTTTCACTTACGATCACCCCAACTCCTTTTGCGCCATGCACTTCAGTCTCAACTCCTGACCATAGTGCTAGACTACCATCCTCCATCTCCACAGCACCTATTCCTTTGCGCTTTGTCTCCGATACACACATATCAAGGCCTTTCGTAGATTACATTCACAATTTGAAATTCTTTACCTACATACTATACATTCCACTACCGGCTCGCAATTCATTCCTTGCACAGTCGTCAGCAACGGGGCCTGTCTGTTTCGACCTTGAACGCCCCTTGTAACCAGGTCGATCCAATGCAATTGTACTGTTCTCTTGAGTAATAACATAGCAAGCAGACCGGTTACTGGCCAAATGGTGCCCCGGACGATGTAGCATTCCCTACCGGACGGTTATTTGTCTACTGCCACGACACGTAAGGAAGTAAGAAGTAGAGTCAAGAAAGATAAATAATAGAGTGTATACTTACTGTATGAATACCTAAATGTACATATACATTTTTTCACTTCCATACCCTTCAATCACATCACGTTTCAACCAGATTTCTCCCTACGTGATTCCTGGCTCTCGCGCCACTCACCGGACTAATAATTTCATTATTATAAAAGAATTATAGCAGCGTATTCTACAATATTTACAATTAATTAATTAAAATTATTTTAGGTAAAATGTTTAGTTGGCCAAAGGCCCAATTGACCAAAGGTTGAAATTTAACCGTCGGTTGAATACAAAAATGTGTTTCACTCTCTACGGTCAAGTGTTGAACCACCTGTTTTCTCAACCCCTAGTCGAAGTAGGCATTAGCAAATAAATCCAAGGTTGTGACGTTGCGCTAATAATTGTTACTGTTGAAGTACAGTAACAATATCATATTTATTTTAGTTCCTTTGTATTAGTTTTGGTTTCTTTGTCCATATTTCTTAGTATTTCGTTTAGGTAATTGTTTAGAGTTTCCATTTCCAGTATTTACTTTAGTCAATTTAAGTTTTTACCCCAGAAAATACAATTCTTATTGGACCTTAAAGAGCTCAATTCGTAGTATAAAATCCTAAGAGTACCGGAAAATGACCCCAGTGCGTTTTCCGAAAAACCTGAAAAACAGCCAAAAACCTAGAGGTCTGGTTTTGGTATAATTTTTTTTCAGAATTTCCCAAAGGGTTTACTTATTTTTGCAAAAATATGAGTGGCTTTCACATTTTTTCTCACAAAATTGACTTTGAGTATAATTTTATACAAAAAATGGATAAATCAAAATTGCCTTCAAACAAATGATGTACATTGTTTTATTAACTTTAATTTGATATATTGCGGTGGGGTGAGAAATCGGGGATGAACAAAGTAGGTCGGGCATCTCAAGCGCGAGTGGTTCAACCTGTACAAACGATCGCACCCCTGTATAAATAAATAAAATTATTTAAATTTCTACAATAATTAACATTTATTAAACATTTCGTACTTTTGAAATTCCTAATTATATTAGACATTATATTTTATAAAGAGAAATATCACGAACTGTAATTTTAATTATAATCAAATTTGGTAGAAAAAACTTCACTGTAGCAGTTCAAAACTTTAAATTGAAATAAGATGAAACTCACTTGTTAGTCAGTAAAAACTTACTGTTAAATAAAACACTGTGGTTTCATGTTGAAAATGTTGTAACGAAACGTCACGTTAACGACACCTGTTAATAAATTACAACATTTTCAACATGAAACCACAGTGTTATTTACAGTATTTCTAACAATGAGTTTCATCTATTCAATTTAAAGTTTTAACTGACAGTAATTTTCGACAAATTTAATTATAATTAGACATTATATGTCAGACAGATTATAAAATTATATAATATAGCAAATATAGCAGTATGTTCTACAGATATGTTCTGGTGTTATAGTCCTTCGAAATTCTATGTACACATTAATTTAAAAACGCTTAATTTTCTTCAATGTCGAAATCCTCTTTCTTTTGCGTATTCACACACTACTCCTAAGCAAAATGCATACATTGCGGAACATTTTAAGGCAGATTTAACGCAACTGCGGTTTTTTTTTGCAAGCACATTTACACTCATAGCTTACCAAATTTAGAACAAATTCGGGAGCCTTTTTTGTCCACCAGGAAACCATCTTTTAACTCACAACCCCAATGTTCAGGACGTAAAATGTGTCCTAGCCATTGTGATACCTAAAAAGTGAAGTCCACAATAATTAATATTAACATAATGTTTTACAGTTGAGTCATAGCATAATTAATGTCAGTTGAGATTATTTACCTAGTGATAAGTTCTTAGAGAGTGCTGCCTTGCCGCTTCCCTTGTCGGGGGTAGAGATGCCATTTCGAAATTTTTAAGTAAACTTAATTTACTAACTTCCTTGTGAAATCTAAAAAAGGTGTGTTTCATAGGTTCTCCAGTTTTTTCCGCTGTACGATGTTTTAATGAAGCTTTCTCCAGTTCGTGCAATTAAATCTTTGTCGGCTGATGACGTGAGAAATGGATCAAGCATAGCTCGTATTTCTTGATCAGCTTGTATAGGCCTTCTTCTTTCCTTGTTTAAACAATACTGATGTAGTGTCACATCCTGTTATGGCATATAAAGGCAGGATATATTTCCTTATTTGACCCATGCTTTCTGCAACTTCCCTAATCTCAAAAACTTGAGCTTTTCTACTTGAGCTTTTCTGCGAATAAAATGATATATTTCTATCGCCACAGAGGGCAGGTAATAACACCAGAATATCTGCGTCTTCTCCTACCATAATAATACGACTACTCTCAAAACAAAGCTGTATTTTGTAAAGCTTGAATTAAAAGCATTATCTTAACTCTTCTTCCGATTTGACAAGTGTTGAATAGTTGGGTCGAATTTATATAAGCATTATCTTAACTCCTCTTCCGATTTGACAATGTTGAATAGTTGGGTCGAATTTATATCATTGTTTATTTTTGTCGTGCTTAATATAGATTCAAGTGTTTTAATCTTATCTGGTCTTTTGAACTTCATTTCTTCGTAATTTTTTCCTACAGATTGTGTAATAGATTTCTCCCCAAGTTCCTCAGCTTCATCACAAGTTATAGTTTTATTGGAAATAAATCCGGTGGAAAGGGAAACCAAACCAGAAACACCCTCTTGAAAGTCAAACGGGAAATGTGCAGAAAACCACTCAAAAATTTTCTTAATGTCTCCATTGTCACGAGTTATTTTTGAATCCCGGAGCTCTACACGTTCATAAAATTCCGATTTCACCCCACAAAACGTCTCCAACTCTTCTGAGAAGGGCAATGCAGCTGGAATACTAATTACCCACTTGGACAAGGTACTTTCACTTAATCGTCCATGTGCCAGGTCGGCTGTGGTTTTTATCGAGCGCATTAAAACTTGTTCGATGGTCATATATGACCAAACCCCTCCCCAAATTTTTTCCGTTTTTACAGTAAAAAAACCCCTTCATGAAGGCTTTAAATTCTTTTTCGCCCATTTTTAAATCTAAATCTTTCATGCTTTGTAAATAAAGATGTGCACTTTTCGCGTAGTGTATATACCCAGTTGCATGAAAATATTTTAGCATATTTTTTATTGTTTCCAATTGCAAACTCCAAATACCTAAACGCTCGGCTCTTATAAACATTTTTATTAAGTCAACTTGTATCAGATATTGACACCAATGTTTTGAGGCGTTTTCATTTATTTCTTCAACAACTGTCCCATTCATATTTACTTCAAATATTAAATCACAGACAAGCTTTTCTGACAAATAGCTAATTTTGGATTTTCCTTGTTAATTAATAGGGTGGATGTTTTGTATCGTGATCTTTGTGAGCGCACTGGATATGAGCCCTTATTGCCCTGGCGTAAGCGTCTCTCGAAAGAATATACTGTACTGAATTTTCCGCATATATTAAACATAGTACTTCTTCCAAACCACTACCTGCCATTATATAACCTATTGTACCTAAGAAAGACATTAGTAAATGAAACCTACCCAACCTCAAAATAACGTTAACATGTTCGAAGAACCAATCATGAAAGCTTTTATGTGCAATGGTTGGTCAAAAGTTACTATAGTTGTGGTTATTCCGTGTTTTGCGCTTTGGTCTTGAGCATACAACATAACAGAAGAAATGGTACTCAAGTTGCCAAGGTTTGGACCTACCATTTACATATTTGGATATGTAAATGGTAGAGCAGTTACCTTACTTGTAGAAAAAGGTTCTGAAGTAGCAGTAGTTCTGCTCAGACAGGTATTCCAATTCGGAGTTTTGCTCACCAAGCTCAGTTGTATTGCCCAAGTTGGTCATGCAACATCCAATTTTTTAAAGTAGTGGCACTTGAGCGACTTTAACCAAACTTGATATGTCGACCACTTTAATGTCTTTGAAACCTGACGTTGTGTTAAAGTAATGAAACACAGGTATACTTTTAAATTTTTCTTGAATCTCATCCGCAGTAGTTTGACAACGTGGGATTTGCATTTCTTCGGAAAAAACAAATGATGGCGTCCACACCTGATACCCCACATGCTGTGAAGCGTGTTGCGGCCATCTATGGTTCTGCATTATCAAATCACATAATGTACAAAACCTTTTTTTGTATATTCGTGATGCGAAGTGTCAATGTAGAGGAATAGACAGTCCAAATAAAAGTGGAGAAATGAATGAACGAGGTCGAACTGACATTATCTAATTTCCTCTAAAAACGTAACTTTTGTTTATGGTCCTCAGGTTTTGTTTTTTTTTTATTAAGGGCCACTGTTTCAATAAAGACCTTGAGAATTTCTGGAACTATTTCTTCACAGCTTGACGAAATATCGCTACTACAAGGATAATTTTGTTTATTATAAACTTTCGCCCTGATGTCCTCCAGTGTCAAGTTGGCGGCCATTTTAACAATTCCAATTTTTTTTCAGTAGAGGTGAACGCGTTGTTTACAAACCATTTTTCACTAAGAATTTTACTGCCAGCGGACTTCAAACAAATAATCGGACTTTTTTTCCCTGTTCAGCTATGATTAAATTGTTACCATAATATTCTTTTAACTTTTGTTTTAAATAAGTCTCAGTAAAAATATCGTTCGAATATAGCTCAAAGCTCTTCATTTTTTCAAAAATCAATGAGCATTTCAAACCTGTCATGCTTAGATCGAAGAATTATAATTACTGAAACATTTAGTATGACAATTTCGATGATATTTCGCCTCCGCGAAATTAAATACACTCTATTTGTTCTAAAGTACAACTGTCTTCCCCACTCATCAGTTCTTTATTTTGCCTTTACCAAAATTGAATCTCTAATTTTATGTATTGTCATTACCTGAGAAATCGATTTTCTTTTATCTGCGGACAATTTATCTATATTCCCCACACGTTCTTGGGAAAACAAACATTGTTCTTTAAAATCCCCGTCCTTGTATCTAAACTTTCTTTGTTCATTACCTGTTGTTGGGGACGGAGAAAGAACCCTTTTGTTAGTTAGCAGCCGACGGATTCTTAGTGTACACTTTACGGCACTGAATGTATACGCTAAGGCTAGTCACTTTATGTATGCTGTCATTTTTTACCACACTAATCTTTTTTATTGTTTCTAAACCACGGATACCAGTAACAACCTCCCCCTCACTTAACGAACCATCACAAAATACACAAACACCTTCACGCAACATTACAGTATTATTATCTTATTATCCAGTACGCACAAATAAACTACAATTAAAAAAATGGTTGTCTATGTATAGGGAAATTGTGAGTAATCCAAGAATAATAATAAAGATAGAGATATACATTGTGAGATAAGGAATAAAGGTGGCGAGTAATGAACGATTGGAGGGATGGGCGATTGTGTTGTTCAGGTTGACTCATCTGCCCTTGAAACGCCCGACCTTCCTTAGTTCATCCCAGATTACTCACCCCTCTGATGACCAAACCCCATCATGCATTAAAGATAATAAAATAATGCACATAATGTGTTTGAAGGAAATTTTGATTTATCTATTTTTTGTAGACAAAATTATACTTCAGTCAATTTTTTGATAAAAATTTTGAATCCCACCCATATTTTTGAAAAAATCAGTTCCCATTTGGGAAATTAAAAAAAAATTATACAAAAGTTAAAGGTGATAAAATTCTAAAAATAATTATACCAAACACAGATCTCTAGATTAATCGGTTAAGTAGTCACGAGCGTTTAAAGAAATGGCTATTTTTGACAGTTTTCCGGATTTTACGGAAAACGCACTGGGGTAATTTTCCGGGACTTTTGGGACTATACCACGAATCGCGGTCTTTAAGGTGCAATAAGAATTGTTTAGTATATAGTTTTTCTGGGATAAATGGCTTTTTTGAGCTAAATTGACTCGTCTAGTTCATAGTATCTTATTTAAGTTTTCTCGTAATAGTTTATTACAACCTTTGTGCCACTTTATCAACTAGAAGAGTAGGTATATAAAGTTTTTCTAATGAGGTACCAATTGTCAGTTCGCAACTATTCCACATAACTAGAAAAGGTTACATATCCCGATTCCAATATTAAATCCTTCATTGATTTCGACATGTTGTAGGGGAGATGTGAAAACTTGGAGGGAAAATTTAAAATAATACCATACTGTAGAAACATGTGAAACTTTAGAATCCGATGTGGGATAGCATATATAAAGAGCTTAATTTTACTGCTATAGAGCCTAAAATCACGTATAATAGAGAACAAAATTTGTTAATCGAAAGAAAGCGGCTAGCAGATATTTTGATACACAAGGGCAAGATATTTATAGAACTGGAGATGTTCCAGCAAGCAGTGTGGTTCGTGACTGTATGAAGGATATTTTTCAAAAAAAACTTCGCGTAGAGCAGCATTATCAATGGAAGTTATATGTAGGGACAGTGGTGTTTATAAGTACCTAAATTAGCGAAAGTTTGTAAACTCCGCATGTATTGCGAAGTACAGGCATGTTAACTCAAATAGCTTCAGGATGTTCTGTAAATACTTCCAAAGAGTCTAACATAGAAATCTCTGGAGTATTTCTGCTACATTCTTCCGAGTTTTCTCGAAACTTTAAACGAAGAATGTGATCTTGAAGTTCACACACCATCATGTATGTATGAAGATCGTATTGCTAATGGTTAGCTTTTGTTTACATTTTAGTGATAAATTTTTGAAACTATTGTTTATATTGGGAAATTATTGTCATTTCCACACATCAAAGAGTTTCTCGATAGGATTTCTAGATCGTATATGTGCCTCACTAAAATTGTTAGTTGGGTTGATCGGCTTATGTCCACAGTTTTTGCTTTCGGACGTTTCGGAAGCGTCTTTCACTTGTAAATCTAACAACTTTACCGCTGAGCCACTGAATTAAGCAATATTATATTTTTTAGAAATTTTACATACAGGGCGCCCGGAAAATACTGGATCAACGCTTACTGGAAAACTTCTTAGCTAAAATTGGACCGATATGGGTCAACTTGCCTATGTCAAAAATTGATAATAACAGAGATACAGGGTGTTAAAGTTTGATTTGTTTTCTTTCTTTTTTTTGGCATTCGGGGTTTTTTTGAGATGAGAAATGTAAATTTGTTAACCATTCCTTCGTATTTTGAAGTGGGCGCCACCTGCAGGGTTGAGCGTCAGTGTTTTGTATTCCAAGTTATTTGTACGACCCTGTATATAACTTTTGACCCAAGAAATTAATTCTCCTGTCTTTTCTACATAAAAAAGTAGACTTTTTAAAAGGCGCTCTGGACAGCCGTTTTCTAGTAAAATAGGTTTGAAATTCTGTTTTACGTTTTAAGATCTATTAATATGTGTATTCAGCAAAATGGAGGACATTTCGCACATTTGTTGAATTGAGTAATTACTTGTACTAATTATTTAAACTTATCTCCAATGTTCAAATTAGATGTATTACATATATTTAGCTATAAATTTATTAATAATTGATTTATTGAAACAAAGTTAATGATTTTATTATTCTTTTACCTATACCGAAGCTTCTGCTACTAAAACTTCAAACCTATTTTACTAAAAAACGAACGGCTGCCCAGGTCGCCTTTTACCAAGTATACCTTTTTTATGCAGAAAACACAGGAGAATTAATTTCTTGAGTCAAAAGTTGTATAGAGGGTCGTACAAAAAACTTGTAATACAAAACACTGACGCTGAACCCTGCAGGTGGCGCCCTCTTCAAAATAAGAAATAATGGTGAACAAATTTAAATTTCTGATCCCAAAAAAACCCCGAATGCCAAGTTTGATGACACCTGTCAAAAGTTAGATAAAAAAATCAAATTTTAACACCCTGTATCTCTTGTTATTATGAACTTTTGACATATGCAAGTTGACCCATATCGGCCCAATTTTAGCTAAGGAGTTTCCCATTAAGCGTTGATCCTGTATTTTCCGGACACCCTGTATATTAAACTTTTTCGTGGTTGCCGATTGGTTTATGGCGCATGTTGCGCAAAGTACAGGTCGTAGGTTCAAATCCTACCCCAGGTAAACTTTTTTTTATGTATTTCATAAAATGGATAATAATTTTTAATTACATATTATTATCCTATAACTTATAATAACTTGCATATTGTAGGTAACAAATATTTTCGTCAAGTATTACTGCTTTTACTTTATGATAATGAATGATTGCATTGTTATTTAATTTTTGAATATAAATCTACTTGCCTCATTAAGTTAATTAAACGAAATTTAACGTGCAATGTAATATAGGCAGAAACTGACAAGTCTCAAGTCAGACTCTGTTGAACCTGAAAATGTATTTCTGAAATACACGAATTTCAATTCAATTATGAGATGACTAACTCTTTTTTTCTGAAGATGGCGGCAGTACCCATCCGTATCAATAACTTAGTAATTTAATTAAATGGAAGTATGATTAAAAAGCTTTCCAATCTTCTGCATTGAAAGCAGTCCTCTAAAATTCTCTAAAATTTTGTTTTTATTGAACCACTTGTTCACTAAAACGTGTTCATTATGTATTTTTTTGTTTATATTTTGCTTACAGCAGTATTCCAATATATTACACGTTACAATGTGGCATTGTTCCCTATCCTCGTTCCCTCTTTCTGCTTCCAAAGCAACAGTGTTGTAAATTGCTTATATTTTGGATCAAAATATTTAATGTTTCTGAAAAACTGTCAGGAGTATTTGGGTTAATGTTGGTTTAAATCTGATTGTAAATAAATCGAAAGCAGGATGGCGCTAATTGTTAATAAATTTGTTATTGACACGTTTCCATGCTGTTAAATTATATATTATCGACTTTTATTACACATATTCGTACCGTAAGTTTCATTTTTGATACGTTTAAGAAGGCGTCATTATATGCCGTTATAAGTCATTTCTATCAACAATAATCCTAATTTGTGAATGTTAAAGCTGAAGGTGGCTTAAACAGATAATGATATTAATTTCTACATAGATTTTGGTGACGGACACTTTTATTTTAATATTTAAGAAATTAATGACATGTTGTTCTCTGAAAAAACTTGAAAATTCAATTTATTCTTCAAAAAGTCAATTTCCGATTTAATCAGATTTTCACAACCACCAACATTTGGGATAAAGTTCTCAACTTCCAAGCTTTTATTTCCATTTATAAATCTTGATGAGTATTAAATCAACGTAGCATATAATTAATATCTATTTAGATAAATTGTGAAGGAATGCGGTATAAAGTAAAAAAAATCTAATTTTACCAATTCCACGACATTAATTAGACAATACGATATTTTTTTGCGCATCGCATCGCCTTTTGTACGTGAATGCTTTGTTTGGCTTTTTAATTTTATATCAAATTGCAATTTTACCACATTTTCATGAAATGATAAAATATACACTTTTGTATGTAGTGCGTAATTTTAGTTAACCATAAGCAAGAATCTGGTAGTTAACAGTTAATTAAAAGTTTCAAATTTATGCGAACATGTCTTTTTATACAAAATAAAAACTGGGCTTTGTTTTAATAGGAATCTAGTGGCGGTTTTATGATAGTTTTTTAAATAATCATCAACCGTGCTTAACTGGGACGAGGGGCTAATCATAGAAACGGAGAAATTTGAATTGATTGATCTATACGTTTCAATATTAGATAATAAAATATTATTTATTCGTTATTCATGAACAAAATGGTCGGTCACTTTCGGCCATTCAACTCTCATTTGAGGCAGTTGGCTGGTGCGGCTACTACACTATCTTGCAAGGCCGCCTGAAAGCGTGGACCTATAGCAAACCGATCTTCTTCAAGGTAAATGAGAGAAGTTTGACCTAGTGAAGAACATTTTTTATGATATAATTTTTTCAAATTAATTTAGATAATCGTTATTGTAAACCTAATTTAAGAAGTCTCAGGTGTGCATCATTTTTATTTTTATTGTTACTAAATACTGGTCTATTGAAATTTTCAATTTAGGATTGTCTTCTTACGAGTTTTTATAGCGATTCAGTATTATCCATCAAAATTGAATTTCTATACACGGCTAATACAAGAAAATAGAATTCGGTGCCGCTGTAATGAAAATGTATTCACAAAGTCCCTCATGATTACACTTGCATACCTCCACCATAACTACCGGTTTTGCAAGGCAAATTTCTATATCCATCTATGCGTTGGCAAGAAATGTTATTTGAATACGTATTGCTTTTTAAACAGATTTCCATCTTACACATCGTTCATTTTTCTAAATTCTCAATAAGTTCAATTTATTTCTAACCACATCATTTCAAATGAACAAATTATTTTCATCAAAAATCGACTTTGTTACATTTTAAAACACAATATGAAAATCTAGTTTAGAATTGGATAACTTTCAGTCATTATTGTTACCATATTGGCCTAGTGGAATTAGACAAGAGAAGCCTAAAATTTATCGTAATTAAGAGTAGGTAGCCATGGGGAAAAAGTGGTTGTTTTCGTGGTAAGGAATATGACATTCAAGTGGATCCCATTTTAACTGTTACAATTGGGGACATTATTTAAACTACGGTCAAATGTCGAAAAATCGGTAAAAAATTGATTTTTTAAACGTAGCTCGGAAACTATAAGAAATAGGGGTTTCAAATTTTTCTCATTTTAGACATCTGACAATTTGAGACCTAGTAGGTCGAAATCGGTTAATAATTTGGTTAAATAATATTGCAAAAAACTCTCAACATTTTTAATTATTTTTCATCTCGTGAAAGAATCACCTACATGCTCGAAACTTTCAGTGATTATGTCTTTTATTACCTCGTAACTTACCATAATTTTTCCATTAAAAAATTTTAATTTGTTATCGAGAAATAATATAAGAAATAATATAATTATTATATAAAAAAGTGACAAAATGTATCGTGCAATTTTACCCTTGTTTCGTGGATTTACAGACAGAGAAATAGAAGAGAAGAGGCTTATACTTGATATATGTAATGGTCAGATCGAATTTTCGCCATTTTCACCTTCAAAATGGCGTCCGAAAATCTATGTTATTTGTGGGGTTAGTCTTTGCAAATATCTTTGCAAGAAAAGGAGATATCAGTTTCCAACTTTGAAATTCGAGTATCTGGTAATTCTTCACGTATTTAAAAAAAGGCCCCGTAGCTCAATTAGGAGCTGAGATACTTTTTTTTTAATTCACCAATTATTTACAAATATTAAGGGTTAAAATTTTCACCGCTAATGAGGTACTTGAACTTCGTGATACCATCAAGAAGTTTTACATGTGTGAAAATGAATCTGTAGTTGACTGTAACCGCGAAGATAATAAATGTGGTTGTCGTAAACATGGCTTGAAATTTTCAAGAGTATGTTCTGTATGTAATGGCGAAACGTACGAAACAGCAATAATTTATAATGTACTAGTGTAAATAACAATCATGATAATGATAATGTTAATGATATGAGGATAATAATAATGATAATAATGAATGTGACCTTGGTTGTAGTCTGACTATTGATTTTTCTGAAATGTGAACATAAATGAAAGCGATTCGATCGATTATGAAACACACACACACACACACACACACACACACACACACACCCACACACCCACACACCCACACACACACACACACACACACACCAACGCACGCACGCACACACGCACGCACGCACTCACGCACGCAAGCACCCATCCACACACACCCACGCACAAACGAACGCACACACAAACACACAACACACAACACTCACACAACACACACACACACACAACACACACACACACACACACACACACACACACACACACACACACACACACACACACACACAACACACACACACACACACACACACGCGCACACGCACACGCACACACACGCACACGACACCACACGCACACGCACACGCACACGCACACGCACACGCAGACGCAGACGCAGACGCAGACGCAGGCGCAGGCACAGACACAGACAAAGACACAGGCACAGGCACAGGCACAGGCACAGACACAGACTCAGGCACAGGCACAGGCACAGACACAGACACAGACACAGACACAGACACAGACACCGACACGCACACGCACACGCACACGCACACGCACACGCACACAGACACAGACACAGACACAGACACAGACACAGACACAACACAGCACACGACACAGCACACACACGCACACACACAACACACACACACACACAGACCCAGACACAGGCACAGACACACACAACAGACTCAGACAAGAATACGATACATACTACATACACATACACATACATACATACACATACATACACATACACATACATACATACATACATACACATACTACATACACATACAATACACATACACATACACATACACATACATACATACATACATACACATACATACAATACACATACACAACACATACACATACACACATACACACACACACACATCACACACACACACACACACTACACATACATACATACATACAATACAATACACATACACATACACATATACACATTACACACACACACACACACACACACACACACACACACACACCACACACACACACACACACACACAGCACAGACAGACTCAGACACAGACACATACGAATACGAATACATACACATACACTACACATAACACATACAATACACATACACACATACATACATACACATACACATACATACATACACATACACATACACACACATACACTACACATACACATACACATACACATACACATACACATACACATACACATACACATAACATACACATACACATACACACCACACACACACACACACACACACACACCACACACACACACACACTACCACATACACATACATACACATACACATACATCATACACATACACATACACATACATCATCACATTCACATCACACACACACACACACACACACCCACACACACACACACACACACACACACACACACGGCACAGACAGACTCAGACACAGACACATACGAATACGCATACGAATACACATACACATACACATACATACACATATACATACACATACAATACATACACATACACATACACATACACATACACATACACATACACATACACATACACATACACATACACATACACATACACATACACATACACATCCACATACAGATACTCATACACATACATGACCAACCAACACACACCCACACACACACATATCCACACACACCCACACACACCCACACAACCACACACCCAGACACAAGCGCAGATACAGACACAGGCACAGACACAGGCACAGACAGACACAGACACTGACAGACACAGGCACAGACACCGACACGTACACGCACACTCACACTTACACTCACACTCACAGACGCACTCACGCAATCACGAAGACCCGTCCACATACTCAACACACACACACCCACACGTACACCCACCCACACACACCCACACACCCCCAGGCACAGACACAAATACAGACACAGACACAAACACAGACACAGACACAAACACAGACACAGACACAGTCACACACGCACATACACTCACACACACACACACCCACACACACCCACACACACACACACAGACACACAGGCACACACGTAGACACACAGACACACACACACAGACACACACGCAAACATACACACAGACACACACACACACAGACACACACACCCACACACACACACACGCACACACGCACGCACGCACGCACGCACACTCACACACCCACACACACTCGAACACACGAACGCACGAACTCACGAACTCACGAACACACGAACACACGAACACACGAGCACGCGAACACACGAACACACGAACACACAAACACACGAACACACGAACACTCGTACACGAACACTCGCACACGATCACACGGACACACGGACACACGAACACACGAACACACGAACACACCAACACACGAACACACGAACACACGAACACCGAAACACTCGTACACGAACAATCGCACACGATCACACGGACACGAACACACGAACAGACAAACAGACGTACAGACGAACAGACGACCAGACGAACACACGAACTTACGAACACGCTTACACGAACACACGCACAGGTCACACACACAACAACACTGACACAGCGTACAGACATACGCACAGATACAGCCGACACGACACAGACAGACACAATCAATACAATCACATACAATCAATACAATCTAACAATCAATACAATCAATACGAATCAGTACACATCAATCACAATCAGTACCATCAATACAATCAATACAATCAATACAATCAATACAATCAATACAATCAATACAATCAATACAATCAATACAATCAATACAATCAATACAATCAATCAATACAATCAATACAATCAATACAATCAATACAATCAATACAATCAATACAATCAATACAATCAATACAATCAATACAATCAATACAATCAATACAATCAATACAATCAATACAATCAATACAATCAATACAATCAATACAATCAATACAATCAATACAATCAATACAATCAATACAATCAATACAATCAATACAATCAATACAATCAATATCAATACAATACAATCAATACAATCAATACAATCAATACAATCAATACAATCAATACAATCAATACAATCAATACAATCAATACAATCAGTACAATCAGTACAATCAATACAATCAATACAATCAATACAATCAATACATCAATACAATCAATACAATCAATACAATCAATACAATCAATACAATCAATACAATCAATACAATCAATACAATCAATACAATCAATACAATCAATACAATCAATAAATCAATACAATCAATACAATCAATACAATCAATACAATCAATACAATCAATACAATCAATACAATCAGTACAATCAGTACAATCAGTACAATCAATACAATCAATACAATCAATACAATCAATACAATCAATACAATCAATACAATCAATACAATCAATACAATCAATACAATCAATACAATCAATACAATCAATACAATCAATACAATCAATACAATCAATACAATCAATACAATCAATACAATCAATACAATCAATACAATCAATACAATCAATACAATCTATACACTCAATACAATCAATACAATCAATACAACCAATACAACCAATACAACCAATACAACCAATACAACCAATACAACCAATACAATCAATACAATCAATACAATCAATACAATCAATACAATCAATACAATCAATACAATCAATACAATCAATACAATCAATACAATCAATACAATCAATACAATCAATACAATCAATACAATCAATACAATCAATACAATCAATACAATCAATACAATCAATACAATCAATACAATCAATACAATCAATACAATCAATACAATCAATACAATCGATACAATCGATACAATCGATACAATCGATACAATCGATACAATCGATACAATCGATACAATCGATACAATCGATAATCGATACAATCGATACAATCGATACAATCGATGCAATCGATACAATCGATACAATCGATACAATCGATACAATCGATACAATCGATACAATCGATACATTCGATACAATCGATACAATCGATACAATCGATACAATCGATACAATCGATACAATCGATACAATCGATACAATCGATACAATCGATACAATCGATACAATCGATACAATCGATACAATCGATACAATCGATACAATCGATACAATCGATACAATCGATACAATCGATACAATCGATACAATCGATACAATCGATACAATCGATACAATCGATACAATCGATACAATCAATACAATCAATACAATCAATACAATCTATACACTCAATACAATCAATACAATCACACACTCGAACACACGAACGCACGAACTCACGAACTCACGAACACACGTACACACGAACACACGAGCACGCGAACACACGAACACACGAACACACAAACACACGAACACACGAACACTCGTACACGAACACTCGCACACGATCACACGGACACACGGACACACGAACACACGAACACACGAACACACCAACACACGAACACACGAACACCGAAACACTCGTACACGAACAATCGCACACGATCACACGGACACGAACACACGAACAGACAAACAGACGTACAGACGAACAGACGACCAGACGAACACACGAACTTACGAACACGCTTACACACGAACACACGCACACAGGTCCACACACCCACATACAAACACTGACACAGGCACAGACATACGCACAGATACAGCCACAGATACAGACGCAGACACAATCAATACAATCAATAAAATCAATACAATCAATACAATCTATACAATCAATACAATCAATACAATCAGTACAATCAATACAATCAATACCATCAATACAATCAATACAATCAATACAATCAATACAATCAATACAATCAATACAATCAATAAATCAATACAATCAATACAATCAATACAATCAATACAATCAATACAATCAATACAATCAATACAATCAATACAATCAATACAATCAATACAATCAATACAATCAATACAATCAATACAATCAATACAATCAATACAATCAATACAATCAATACAATCAATACAATCAATACAATCAATACATAATCAATACAATCAATACAATCAATAATAATCAATACAATCAATACAATCAATACAATCAATAATCAATTAATATTAATTAATCAATCAATACAATCAATACAATCAATATAATCAATACAATCAATACTAATCAATAAATCAATATAATCAATATAATCAATATAATCAATATAATCAATAATCAATATACAATCAATACAATCAATACAATCAAATCAATAATCAATCAATACAATCAATATAATCAATAAATCAATATAATCAATACAATCAATACAATCAATACAATCAATACAATCAATACAATCAATACAATCAATACAATCAATATAATAGTACAATCAGTATAATCAGTACAATCAATAAATCAATACAATCAATACAATCAATTAATCAATACAATCAATACAATCAATACAATCAATACAATCAATACAATCAATACAATCAATACAATCAATACAATCAATACAATCAATACAATCAATACAATCAATACAATCAATACAATCAATACAATCAATACAATCAATACAATCTATACACTCAATACAATCAATACAATCAATACAACCAATACAACCAATACAACCAATACAACCAATACAACCAATACAATAATACAATCAATACAATCAATACAATCAATACAATCAATACAATCAATACAATCAATACAATCAATACAATCAATACAATCAATACAATCAATACAATCAATACAATCAATAGAATCAATACAATCAATACAATCAATACAATCAATACAATCAATACAATCAATACAATCAATACAATCAATACAATCAATACAATCAATACAATCAATACAATCAATACAATCAATACAATCAATACAATCAATACAATCCATACAATCGATACAATCGATACAATCGATACAATCGATACAATCGATACAATCGATACAATCGATACAATCGATACAATCGATACAATCGATACAATCGATACAATCGATACAATCGATACAATCGATACAATCGATACAATCGATACAATCGATACAATCGATACAATCGATACAACCAATACAATCAATACAATCAATACAATCAATACAATCAATACAATCAATACAATCAATACAATCAATACAATCAATATAATCAATACAATCAATACAATCAATACAATCAATACAATCAATACAATCAATACAATCATACAATCAATACAATCAATACAATCAATACAATCAATACAATCAATAAACAATCAATACAATTAAATCAATACAATCAATACAATCATAAATCAATAAATCAATACAATCAATACAATCAATACAATCAATACAATCAATACAATCAATACAATCAATACAATCACTACAACAATACAATCAATACACACGAAATCGACACGAACAATCACAATCACAACACATCGAATACGAATCACATACATCACGAACACATACAATCGAACAATCAAACAATCATACAATCGATACATCGATACAATCACGATACAATCGGATACAATCACACGATACAATCAATACAATCAATACAATCAATACAATCATACACATCAATACAATCAATACAATACAATCGAACACACATCACATACAACAATACACATACAACTACACGATACACACAGACACAGACGACAACACAATCAATACAATCAATACAATCAATACAATCAATACAATCAATACAATCAATACAATCAATACAATCAGTACAATCAATACAATCATACAATCAATACAATCAATACAATCAATACAATCAATACAATCAATACAATCAATACAATCATACAATCAATACAATCATACAATCATACAATCATACAATCATACAATCAATACAATCAATACAATCAATACAATCAATACAATCAATACAATCAATACAATCAATACATCATCAATCAATACAATCAATACAATCAATACAATCAATACAATCAATACAATCAATACAATCAATACAATCAATACAATCAATACAATCAATCAATCAATAAATCAATACAATCAATAAATCAATCAATCAATACAATCAAATCAATACAATCAATACAATCAATACAATCAATACATATAATCAATACAATCAATACAATCAATACAATCAATACAATCAATACAATCAATACAATCAATACAATCAATATCAATACAATCAATACAATCATAATCATACAATCAATACAATCAATACAATCAATACAATAATAAATCAATACAATCAATACAATCAATACAATCAATAATCAATACAATCAATAAATCAATACAATCAATCAATCAATACAATCATACAATCAATACAATCAATAAATCAATACAATCAATACAATACAATACAATCAATACAATCAATACAATCAATACAATCAATACAATCAATACAATCAATACAATCAATACAATCAATACAATCAATACAATCAATACAATCAATACAATCAATACCAATCAATCATAATCAATACAATCAATACAATCAATACAATCAATACAATCAATACAATCAATACAATCAATACAATCAATACAATCAATACAATCAATACAATCAATACAATACAATACAATCAATACAATCAATACAATCAATACAATCAATACAATCAATACAATCAATACAATCAATACAATCAATACAATCAATACAATCAATACAATCAATACAATCAATACAATCAATACAATAATACAATCAATACAATCAATACAATCAATACAATCAATACAATCAATACAATCAATATCAATACAATATACAATCAATATCAGTCATAATATCAATATAAATCAATATCAATCAATAATAATTAATATAATCAATAATCAATATAATCAATATAATCAATATAATCAATATAATTATAATCAATACAATTAATACAATCAATACTAATCAATATCAATCAATATCAATATAATCAATTAATTAATAAATCAATATAATCAATACATATAATAATCAATTAATACAATCAATATAATCAATAATTAATCAATACAATCAATACAATCAATACAATCAATCAATCAATATCAATTAATCAATCAATACAATAATACAATCAATACAATCAATATAATCAATACAATCAATACAATCAATACAATCAATCAATAATACAATCAATACAATCAATACAATCAATACAATCAATACAATCAATACAATCAATACAATCAATACAATCAATACAATCAATACAATCAATACAATCAATACTAATACAATACAATCAATACAATATTAATCAATACAATCAATACAATCAATACAATCAATACAATCAATATCAATCAATATAATCAATACAATCAATACAATCAATACAATCAATACAATCAATACAATCAATATAATCAATACAATCAATAATAATAATCAAATCAATACAATCAATAATCAATACAATCAATACAATCAAAATATAATCAATACAATCAATAAATCGATACAATCGATACAATCGATACAATCGATACAATCGATACAATCGATACAATCGATACAATCGATACAATCGATACAATCGATACAATGGATACAATCGATACAATCGATACAATTGATACAATCGATACAATCGATACAATCGATACAATCGATACAATCGATACAATCGATACAATCGATACAATCGATACAATCGATACAATCGATACAATCGATACAATCGATACAATCGATACAATCGATACAATCGATACAATCGATACAATCGATACAATCGATACAATCGATACAATCGATACAATCGATACAATCGATACAATCGATACAATCGATACAATCGATACAATCGATACAATCGATACAATCGATACAATCGATACAATCGATACAATCGATACAATCGATACAATCGATACAATCGATACAATCGATACAATCGATACAATCGATACAATCGATACAATCGATACAATCGATACAATCGATACAATCGATACAATCGATACAATCGATACAATCGATACAATCGATACAATCGATACAATCTATACAATCGATACAATCGATACAATCGATACAATCGATACAATCGATACAATCGATACAATCGATACAATCGATACAATCGATACAGTCGATACAATCGATACAATCGATACAATCGATACAATCGATACAACCAATACAACCAATACAATCAATACAATCAATACAATCAATACAATCAATACAATCAATACAATCCATACAATCAATACAATCAATACAATCTATACCATCAATACAATCAATACAATCAATACAATCAATACAATCAATACAATCAATACAATCAATACAATCAATACAATCAATACAATCAATACAATCAATACAATCAATACAATCAATACAATCAATACAATCAATACAATCAATACAATCAATACAATCAATACAATCTATACAATCAATACAATCAATATAATCAATACAATCAATACAATCAATACAATCAATACAATCAATACAATCAATACAATCAATACAATCAATACAATCAATACAATCAATACAAATACAATCTATACAATCGATACAATCGATACAATCGATACAATCGATACAATCGATACAATCGATACAATCGATACAATCGATACAATCGATACAATCGATACAATCGATACAATCGATACAATCGATACAATCGATACAATCGATACAATCGATACAATCGATACAACCGATAAAATCGATACAATCGATACAAACGATACAATCGATACAATCGATACAATCGATACAATCGATACAATCGATACAATCGATACAATCGATACAATCGATACAATAGATACAATCGATACAATCGATACAATCGATACAATCGATACAATCGGTACAATCGGTACAATCGCTACAATCGGTACAATCGGTACAATCGGTACAATCGATACAATCGATACAATCGATACCATCGATACAATCGATACAATCGATACAATCGATACAATCGGTACAATCGGTACAATCGGTACAATCGGTACAATCGGTACAATGGTACAATCGGTACAATCGATACAATCGGTACAATCGGTACAATCGGTACAATCGATACAATCGATACAATCGATACAATCGATACAATCGATACCATCGATACCATCGATACAATCGACACAATCGACACAATCGACACAATCGACACAATCGACACAATCGACACGATCGACACGATCGACACGATCGACACAATCGACACAATCGACACAATCGACACAATCGACACTATCGACACTATCGACACAATCGATACACTCGATACAATCGATACAATCGATACAATCGATGCAATCGATGCAAGTGATGCAATCGTTGCAATCGATGCATTCGATACGGTCGATACGGTCGATACGGTCGATAAAATCGACACAATCGACACAATCGATACAATCGATACAATCGATACAATCGATACAATCGATACAATCGATACAATCGACACAATCGACACAATCGACACAATCGACACAATCGACACAATCGACACAATCGACACAATCGACACAATCGACACAATCGACATAATCGGCACAATCGACACAATCGACACAATCGACACCATCGATACAATCGATACAATCGATACAATCGATACAATCGATACAATCGATACAATCGATACAATCTATACAATCGATACAATCGATACAATCGGTACAATCGGTTCAATCGGTTCAATCGGTACAATCGGTACAATCGATACAATCGGTACAATCGGTACAATCGATACAATCGATAGAATCGTTACAATCGATACAATCGATACAATCGATACAATCGATACAATCGATACAACCGATACAACCGATGCAATCGATACAATCGGTACAATCGATACAACCGACACAATCGACACAATCGGTGCAATCGACACAATCGACACAATCGACACAATCGACTCAATCGACACAATCGACACAATCGACACAATCGACACAATTGACACAATTGACACAATCGACACAATCGACACAATCGACACAATCTACACAATCGACACAATCGACACAATCGACACAATCGACACAATCGACACAATCGACACAATCGACACAATCGACACAATCGACACAATCGTCGCAATCGACACAATCGACACAATCGACACAATCGACACAATCGATACAATCGATACAATCGATACAATCGATACAATCGATACAATCGATACAATCGATACAATCGATACAATCGATACAATCGATACAATCGATACAATCGGTACAATCGATACAATCGATACAATCGATACAATCGATACAATCGGTACAATCGGTACAATCGGTACAATCGGTACAATCGGTACAATCGATACAATCGATACAATCGATACAATCGATACAATCGATACAATCGGTACAATCGGTACAATCGGTACAATCGGTACAATCGGTACAATCGGTACAATCGGTACAATCGGTACAATCGGTACAATCGGTACAATCGATACAATCGATACAATCGATACAATCGATACAATCGATACAATCGATGCAATCGATGCAATCGATGCAATCGATACAACCGATACAATCGATACAATCGATACAATCGACACAATCGACACAATCGACTCAATCGACACAATCGACACAATCGACACAATCGACACAATCGACACAATCGACACAATCGACACAATCGACACAATCGACACAATCGACACAGTCGACACAATCGACACAATCGTCACAATCGTCACAATCGACACAATCGACACAATCGACACAATCGACACAATCGACACAATCGATACAATCGATACAATCGATACAATCGGTACAATCGGTACAATCGTTACAATCGGTACAATCGGTACAATCGGTACAATCGGTACAATCGGTACAATCGATACAATCGATACAATCGATACAATCGATACAATCGATACAATCGATGCAATCGATGCAATCGATGCAATCGATGCAATCGATGCAATCGATACAACCGATACTATCGATACAATCGATACAATCGATACAATCGACACAATCGACACAATCGACACAATCGACACAATCGACACAATCGACACAACCGACACAATCGACACAATCGACACAATCGACACATTCGACACAATCGATACACTCGATACACTCGATACAATCGATGCAATCGATGCAATCGATGCAATCGATGCAATCGATGCAATCGATGCAATCGATGCAATCGATGCATTCGATACGGTCGATACGATCGATACGGTCGATACGGTCGATACGGTCGATACGGTGGATACGGTTGATACGGTCGATACGGTCGATACGGTCTATACGGTCGATACGGTCGATACGGTCGATACGGTCGATACGGTCGATACGGTCGGTACGGTCGATACGGTCGATGCGGTCGATGCGATCGATACGATGGATACGATCGATATGATCGATACGATCGGTGCGATCGATACGATCGGTACGATCGACGCGATCGACGCGATCGACGCGATCGACACGATCGACGCTATCGACGCGATCGGTACGATCGGTACGATCGGCACGATCGGCAAGATGGACACGATCGGCACGATCCGCACGATCGGCACGATCGGCAAGATCGACACGATCGGCACGATCGGCACGATCGATACGATTGGTACGTTCGGTACGATCGGTACGATCGATACGATCCGTACGATCGGTGCGATCGGTGCGATCGGTACGATCGGTACGATCGGTACGATCGATATAATCGATATAATCAATATAATCAATATAATCAATCCAGTATCTCACGGTTGGTGTGGGAAAATCGGCAATCAAGGTCAACCGAAACAATCACCTTACGTAAATTGGTATAAATTTAGTAAATGATTTTGCATAGATTTTATAAACTGCGTAGCTCCTATGTAGAAATGACAGTATCTTAACTTTTATTATTTGGAGGTTGTTTTAGATCCGGTATATTGAAAATTACTGTACATAAATTAATTAGTTTGTGAAATACATCAATAACATTATTCCAATGCACTAAAAATCTCATATATCACTAAGAAGAGCTAAACATATTGCCTTAATTACAATAACTATACTTTATGAATATATAGTGTTAGTCATCATTTGAGACAAGCGAGGTGTATTTAATCAGATTAATCAAATGTAGTAATATTTGTTAGATGCACTAAAAACCTTCTCCTTATCCTGCAGCTTCATCATCACCATCACCGCCACCAAAAACCACTGGCCTCCAAACATTTGAGCCGTTAACATTTGTGTCAAATTTGAATGCAGTCGCTAGTTAAGTTTTTGTGTTATTGCGGACTGATGAAAATCATACTATCCCCTCTAATTCCTTATCCCACAGCTTTACTGTCATCTAAAATCACAGGGATCCATTTAGGTAGTAGAGTTGAATTGCTTTTTAACTTATTAAGGTATTACGGCCTAAAGAAAATGAAATGTGTCCCCTTACTTCTTACCTCACAAATTTACGTATATGAAATTTGGATGTACGCACAGGCGCAACCACTGACGCACACACTCAGATACCGCACACGCACCAACGCACTCAAATGCACACACGCACACATGCACACACTCAGACCTTTTGAGATTTTCAAATACCACTTTTTGGGACTGGGGACTTCAAAGCTGGATATTTCCGGTCTCAGTTCAATTTCGAAAATAAGTAGATGATGTCATGTTCCACAATACTGTACCGAGACTAACTCTAATTAAATTTCAACGCAATCGGTCCTTGTTTACAAGAATAAATTAAAAAAAAGAAAACAAAAAATAAGAATCGGTACATATGGGAGCAACCCTTGAGGGCGGTCGAATTTTTACCAAAAGCAACAAAGTTTTTCACCTTGCCGAACTACATACTGCAAAAAATTCAGCCTTATTTGTTAAGCACCGTGAATATGGCCGAACAGTGTTTTCTTTTTTGAAATCAGGAGGTCCTTAATTTGTACAATATAATTTCTCATATATGGTGTGTGAAAATGATACAAATTTGACGCGATGGGTGTCGTTAGTAAACATTAGCAGATTAGTGGTAGTCAATGGAATTCGCTGGCAGTAGAAGGTAGTCAATAGCAGTACCTGGGATTCGCTTATCATCTCTAGAATTATACTTTTTCCGCAGTACTAGTAAAGGCCTAAAGTATAATTTTAGGTGAGTTTTTCATAATAAACGTTTTCGTAGAGTACTAAATCATTTCTAATAAGTAGTCGTGGTAAGTTAGCACCACGACATAACAATTTCGTAGTTCTGATCCAGCTTTCTTTTGAAGAGGTTTGAAGTTCTCCAGTAGGGGTTTAAAGAATGTTTAATTAGCGCATCTGAATTTGGGCTTTAAAAATAGATTTGCTTATAGAATAGTTCTTAGGGGCGCATTTTCAAACATAATGAACAGTTCTTGCTAGTATTTTTGCAGTAAGAGTTCTAAGAAGTGCATTCGAAAAAATTACTGTTATATTCTATTGAAAAATAATTTTTGCGAGTTCTAAAGTTCTGGCGCCAGTTCTCACCGATACCATCAAAGTTCTAAAGAAAACTGTAATGTGTTTTGGCAAAACAAATCGATCTCGAATTAAAGTTATTCGACTTTATAGAAAATCGATCCAAAAAAGTAATACTTATGATAACAATCTTGCCTTCTTGCCGTTGCAAAACTTAAAAATAACACTTTAGAAACAACCGCTTTATTTTGTGCTATCAGCTATAATGCCAGTACTGCTAATTATTGCTATAAAATTAAGAGTACTGCACATAAATGACTCATAATGTTCTTAATATATAAAGTGACAGAGTGACGCGATCGTACATTTGTCCACATCGAGTGCTCTAGCATTCGGAAATTTTCGGCCAGGCGCAATTGGTGCAACTTGGCATTTAGAACATTTTTGAGTAAAATATACAACCATTCTGCCTTGTAATTAATTAATTTATGGTTTTTGCGTTATTTTACCTTCTTCTATTTATAACAATTTATTTATGTGAAGATCGGAATTAGCTTTTATTTGCTTTTTATACGTAGGTTTTGTATCATACTCTCTTGTTCAAAATGTGTAGTTTTCATTTTATAGTGAAAATGGTTGTTTTGCTATACATTTATTACTAAATTATTCCATTATCATTTATGCATCATTTTTAATATTTTAATCCATTCAAATCTTCGTCACTATCCAAATTCTGTATTTTCTAATTCATGATTTCCACAATTTAATAAACAGTTACATACAATTAATTTGAAAGCTCTTGTATTCATTGGTTGATCGTGGAAACGTACCGATCTATTGCTTAAAAGAAGGATTTTAATACGGGAATTTTTGCTTGTTCATTTTGTATGCCTTGGAAGTGCCAATTACGGAGTTTTCCTTTCAACAGAAATCTTTTATTCGTATTCAATTTTGTCTTTTGTTAAGGGCATGATACTCATTAGAACATGAGCTCGTAAAGGTAAAGTGCACGGTACGGACATAGCTCAGTGACAGGCCGCGGTTCATACTCAACAATCAAAAAGGTACCTTATAGAACTCAACAAAGTCAAAATCAGTAATAAAACGTCATTAAGGCGCCACCTGTTAAATATATTTATAACGAGAATAAATAAGGGCCTAACAGGAAACCATCATGTTCACTTGAACAGAAAAACACTTTTAAAATCCGCACAGGTTGCGAGAACTAATACTCAACATTCACTATGTGTCTACGGTACAAACCTCCACGTAAAATCATTCACTCAAATGGAAAAAAAATAATAATACGGCAATTAGTTACTCAATTTAAAATGAATATTCGCCACAACAAGAACAAACAAAATGCGATCGAATATTGAAAAGTTCCTATTATTAAATTAAACATCACCAAATTATCAAAGCATCCTTTACATTTCTGAACCATAATTTTTTTAATAACGGTAACTTTAAAATTTGTCGAAATAAACTAAACGTTCTTTTAACTTGGTAAATAAATGCCCAAAATTACTTTACAAATAACTATACGCTTTACGATGGTAAAAGAATACAAAAAGTACAAAATGTGTGTCTTAAGTTCATACACGGGCTCAAACGAAAGGAAAGAATTTCTCATAGGCTACCGGATGGTTATGAATGCGGGATCGCCGACTGCTTCGCTCTCTGTGTTTTTATCATAAAATACTAACCGCAATAATCTCACAATACCTTTATCAAAAGATAAGCTTTTGTACTGATGTCCATAATATAAACATATGACGCAAAGATCTTTTAGATATTCATGTTCATAGACTTCAGGTCTTTTAAAAAAATCTTAGTCTTATTATATTTCACATTATATAAATATGTTACCGCAGAAACTTAAATCAGCAAGAGGGAGGTTAAGTCTTTGATACGTAAGGGGGAGCTTCTTGCAGCATAATGCAATTACTCGTACGTAGGAGTAATTATTAAACGATTAGTGTGTTATGATTGCTAGTGTCATTTAATAGGAATGAAATAAAACAAACATATTGTCTACTGCATGTGCGAAATTCCGATTTATCAAAATTCAATCAAATCCAAAAAGTGGGTTTATTACTACAAGAACAAGCTTTCTAAAATCAAAGGTTTAAAACTACAATGACATCGGAATTTGTACTACAACATAGATTACAATTTTAAATCACACCAAACATTATCATGAATAGCATATTAATACACAAAGTAAGTTGTAACGACAAGAAAATGACATTACCCAGCGTCCTTTCGCCACTTCCGCACTTTCCATTGTTCTGGTAGAAACTCTATCACTACCAGCTGACATTCTTTTCGTTTATAAAGAGTCACACAACACAAATTTTCCAAAATTTCGAGTGAGCACAATCTTTTAAATAACCTTTTATGTGAATACCCAAACACATAATAATAATTTTAACTTCTGCCAAATATTAGCACGTGATACTTTTCTATTATTCTTATAAATCACGGTAATAATGTCTATAATCTCGATAAATTCATGTACGTAACAACAATTTAGATCGTATAGATTTGTAAATTTACGTAAATACGAGAAAACATTCTAATACAAATTCTTAAAACACAGGGCACAACGACGCTGACGTCGGTTAAATGTAGATTAAGACGCTTTACTGAGCAGCACTAGGCTAAGTTGGAAATCGACTTCGCTTATTAAAGCTCCTCAATAAAACGGTAAACGATAAACACATTTGTTAGGAGTATAACTATAATCAAAAGCCGCATAAAAGCGAACTGCTAACACTTATTGCACCGATACTGTACAATCCTAACAAAATTGAGGGATCGCGTCGTCAACACTTAACCATAAACGCGCCGGGGCGCCGAAGGCTCGACAATAATAATTCCTAAACTACGTCTTGATTGTTTTAAATCTCAAACACGACTCTGAAAATCTAAACTTCGACTGAACGAAAAGAGAAGCGGCTATCTGCCCCTTTTTCTTCCAAAGCACCCAGATTCATTAAATGACCTCTAAACGATAACAAGAAACGAGAAACTGTCAATTCAACAAATCATGAAAATATAGGATAACACTACCAGTCACATTAATTTGAGTCAAATAACTTCTCAACAATATTTACAAAAGCTACACACGCAGGCCAAGTCATTATTCAATATAATCAGCTTTATCCAAACAACTTAATTGATATAAACTAAGAATTCTAAGAAATCATAAGCTCGAAGACGACACAACCATTTCCCAAGCCTTGGTCACTCCAATAACCACTACAATACGTCGAAATTCGCAAGAAATAAACAACGTGTGATCTTGATGAACATGCATACTGCGTACCATGCTGAACCTATTGAAATGTTATCAAGACACTTATTTAAAAGCATTCATAATCATTCTTTAGGTTATGAAGATATTAATACCCGGAGACTTTGTACATTTAGTTCCGTTTCTGCACCGGTGGATATCTGATAGACCTCTTTTGACAATTGGGGTAGTAGTTTGATACTTCTGATTTGGTCACTATCTAAATCGCCTCTGGGAATTATTGATAGATGCAACACCACATTAGAGTAATCGATGGGTATTTATCGCAAACCGGTCATTAAAATGTAGTTCTTACTCGATAATTTAATCTTTTTTTAATTTCAATTTATTGTATAGTGACTTTTTCTCTCAATTACTATCGGCGCTTTGTCCATTCTTCTGTACGTTGTTCCCCCCATCATAATGCGGTTTTTTTGGATTAGGTTATATATTGTTGTACTTTCCTATACTCCGTTGTAAAATCAAATTATACCTCCAATTCTATTAGATAGGTAGTGACTGTCCAATTTTGTTTCATGTCCACAGCAATATTAAACCTAACGCAGTGCGGTGCGTGCGTGCAGTTTTGTGGACAGTTATTTGTACATGTGGTAAAAACTATTCAAACACTGTTAAAAATGGTACCAATGGTTATTATATTTATGTTTTCTATTTAAACTCCATTGTTTAATTCACCATATTGAAAATCTTTATACACAAACCGATTTCGTTGAAAAAAAATTTCCATGTTCTGTACAAATACTAAACCTTATGATTTTATAGTGTTGGACACCATTTTATGTTCGCCATATCGAAAGTGTGTAAAAATCATTTTCTGTTGGGAAAGGGAACGGTTATATCCTTAAGATGGGTAAACAATACATTTTATTTTACTTCATTTTGAATCCGCCACATTCTAAATCTTTATTTATACATCGATGACCTTGGGAAGAAAAGTAATTATATTGTTATGATGAGAAAAAATTATTTTGCGTTACTGGACACCATTTTGTGTCCTACATAATGAAACTCTTTGTTTACAGGTTAGTGTCATTGGTGAAAAGGGTAAGTATATTAATATAATGGCCAAACTAAATTTTGTAACTGTATTCTATTTGCATTGAGATACTTATCTGTTGGGTGTGAAATCATGTAAAATAGGCAAAATAAGGTTGTTATTATGTTCGCATAAAAAAAAATAAATACAAACACAATTTCACACCCTAAACATTATCTTAATTATGAAAGTTTGCATTTTTAGAATTCCGGTATCTTATTGGAGACCATTTTGAAAAGGCTTATTTATGGTTCATTTTCATAATACAAGGTGATGTAACTTGTTTTAAAGATCAAATAAATATCTTGATCGATGGAGTAAGGCTTTCTGTTGTAGATTCTTATAAAAACCTTGGAATATATTTTGACACCTCTTTCAGATTTAAAAAAACATGTAAATTATCTAATTCAACAAGCGTATGTACGTATGAAATTAATTTATCCACACAGACCTGCCTTAAATTTAAACATGAAAAAAAATATTATGTGACGCTCTTATTTTATCGAAATTTACGTACGGCTGTCAGGTATATGGACCTTGCATTGATCTTTTAGGTAAAACTCGTATACAGACGGTCCAGAACAGTTGTGTAAGGCTCGTCTATGGTATTCGCAACTACGATCATATATCCCACAAATTAAAGGAAGTTAGATGGCTGAATATGTCAAGTGGAAGAGTAATTCAATCTCTAACATTGTATCACACAGTATTTACTTATAAGGAACCATCTTATTTATATGAAAAAATTGTTGGAACTGATAACATTAATGTAAGGAGCAGAGAGCGTATTAGTCCACCTGTTCATAGAACTGTACTGTTCCTAACACACTTGAAGAATTAAAACTATCTACTGTTAAAAAACAAATCATTCAAATGTTCAATATCATTTCCTTGGCTAATTTGACTACTTTCCTATTAAGAAACATCTTGTGTAAATTATATTCTTACTTAGTACACTTACTGTTAATTCATAACAACTTAATAATAATTTAATGTTCACAACCAACATGCAGTGATTCATTTTTGATAACTTTCAAGGTTTAAGTGGAAGAGCAAGAAGCAAGATATGTTTTTTTTTCTTGTATTTTGAACTTCACTTTGTGGTTTTTCAGATATGTGTATAAGCTTTCTGCTATTATTATTAATACAGCTAGAAAGATTAGTACTTTGTGTGTTCTACACATTCTTTTACTGAACAATAAAGACCTTTATTATTATTTTTTTTGTAGCTATAGCGCTTTGACTGTTTTGGTCTTTAGCGCCTTTTCAGTGTGATCTACGGTTATATCTTATAATAGATATCTATCTATTTTAGATATAGTATTGCGTTTCGTATGGTTTAGCTGTTTTTTACGAAGTTTGTTTATTCAGAATATCTGAGATGGAGAAGAGGTTGCGCGTGACAGTATATTTCGGACAGTGACAGATTGAATGTTCTATGGTTAAAGGTGTACTACAGTGAGTACATTCTGATGGATGGTCGTAAGTAAGTAAGTATTTGTGAGTTAGAACTGTATGTCCGATTCGTATTCTATGGAGGATAATTAGTTCTTTCCTTGAGAGTGTCGAAGGGGGTTTCCATTTTTCTGTAGTATGCTGGATACGTCTTTATTGATTGTTGGACATTGTCCAGTGTTGCTGCCAGACCGATCTCTGTTTGTGTCTTAAGTATGCGGCTACGTTCGTGTGGTCAGCGATGCTAACCTTTTCTACTGCGTCGTTACGTCCTTCTGCAGCAGCGTGACGCGCTGATGTGTCTGCCCTTTCATTGCCTTCAATATTGATGTGGCTTGGGACCCAAAAGAATAGGGTTGTACAACCTAAATCAGTAAGGTGTTTAATAGTTGACAAGATTGCCTGAGCTAGTGGATTTTTTGTCTCAGGGTCTTGAAGGCCAATGAGAGAGTTGTGGGAATCAGTGATGATCATAAGCTTGAATGTTTAAGGTAGTATTTCACAATAACGTAATGCCTGCCAAATAGCATATAGCTCGGCTGTGTATACAGATGTGTATTCTGACATAGATCATATGTGGATGTCGTCTTTGGTGCAGAATGAACTTCCTACACCTGCATTAGATTTAGATTCTTCCGTGTACAGTATCACGTAATCAGGATATCTGGAGAGTATTTCTTTAAATTCATTTATGTAGATAGATGGTAGCGTGCTGTTTTTTTGTGCCTGGATAGATCGGTAATTATGTTTAAGGAAAGTACTAGCCATGGTTGAATTTCCATAGGTCCTATTGGTAACATATGTGGTAGACTTTGATGGGTAAGTTGTAATGAAATCATTGTATGATACCATGTTGGTTTATGTAATCTTTACCAAGTTTCCAGGACGTTATCGTTAGAAAATAGTATGCTGTAGTTAGGGTGACTTCTTTGTGCTTTTATTCTACAGCCATATGCTAAAAGTCGGTAGTTACGGTGTACGCCGGATTCGCACGATAAGCTTTTACTCAGGCTTGCATAAAATGCACCTATCGAGTACATGATGGCGGAGTTTTGTATGGTTTCCAGGAGTTTTAACACACTCGGTGATGCAGATGCTTCACATGCGTAGTCGATTTTGGATAACACTAGTAGCTTATAAACCCTTAAAAGAATTTCTGGATCTGCTCGCCATGGAGCATTAGCTAAGGCTCTTATGATGTTAAGTGTTATTCTACATCGCTTAATCAGGTCAACAATGTGGTCCTTCCAGGTAAGACTAGAGTCTAGTATGAGGCCTAAGAACTTTGAACTGTTTTTGCATAAGGTGTTCTTATTTTTCAAAGTAAGGGATGGGCCATAATGCGGTTTCCTCTGTTTGCAGAAGTGCATACAGTACGATTATTATTAATATATACTGAATATATACTGACTTCCACAAAAATTACAACACCTAGAATTTGTTGAACGATTTTATTGAAATTTTCGTCAACGATGTCTTTCATTAGAACAAACAAACGATTAAAATTTGAATAAAATCTAGCTAGTAGTTTTTTTTTTGTTTTTTCCTTTGCGCTTAGTAACAATAAATTTGAAGAAATAAAACCAATCAGAGTGTAATTAACTGTCAATTTTGCAAATTGTTTGTTGACAATTTCGTTCTGAACTTGGGAACAATGCCAAGAGTACGTCAACACCATCATTTTTCCCAATTGACTGATTTTGAACGTGGCCGTATTATTGGCATCAAAGAGGCCGGACTTTCGCTAAGAGAAATTGCTCGTCGTGTAAACCTAAACGTTACAACGGTATTGAGATGTTGGTCCAAATGGTCCGAGGAAGGGGTACAACAACGTCGCCCTGGACCTAGACGTCCCCGCAGGACTACAGATCGCGAAGAACGTCGCTTAAGACTTTTGGCCACAAGAGACAGATTTTCAACAACTCGATCGATTGCAAAAGATTGGATGAGAGGTGTAAGACCCAGAATGTCAATCTCATCTGTTTATCGCCGGATAAGGTCTTATGGGCTGCGTTCATATCGTCCATTTTTATGTCTTCCTCTTACACCACTTCAACGTCTACGCAGGCTAGAATGTAGCAACGAAAAAGCGAATTGGGCGCAAGAATGGCATCGAATTGTGTTTAGTGACGAGTCCCGATTTTACTTGTGGGCCCACGATGGTCGTGGGAGGGTCAGGCGGATGCGTGGAGAACATTTTTTGTGGAACGGAACATAGCCCTCACACAAGCAGTGATGATATGGGGTGCAATATGTTACGGTAGCAGATCACCCTTGGTATTCATTGATGGCAACTTAAACGCCGTTGGTTATATTGCCAATGTGCTCGAACCCGTTGCGCTTCCATATCTTCAGGGGTTGGAAAATCCCATTTTCCAACAGGATAATGCGCACCCTCATACGGCAAGGGCTACAACACGTTTTTTTGAAGAAGCTAACAATGCCGTGCTCCCATGGCCTGCTCGGTCGCCTGATTTGTCGCCCATTGAACATGTATGGGATTAGGTCGGTAGGCGACTGGATAATTTACCACACCCTCCAGATAACTTACACGATCTCCGGCTACGGATTCAAGAAGCTTGGGTTGATATACCACAGGTAGTTATAGATCACTTGATTGATAGCATGCCACGCCGTCTAAATGAGTGCATTACAAATCGTGGCGGGGCAACTCATTATTGAAAAAAACAATTTTAGTTTTTGGTCTTTTGTTTTCAAGTTTTAATCGTTTGTTTGTTCTAATGAAAGACATCGTTGACGAAAATTTCAATAAAATCGTTCAATAAATTCTAGGTGTTGCAATTTTTATGGAAGTCAGTGTATGAAATGTTTCATATTTTTTCATGTTTCCATTTTATTTTGCATTTTCATTTCATAAATCAGGCATTCTTTCAAATAAAGTATTATTTTTACATCCAAGGCTACCGTTTACTTAAAAAAATGATACAGTAGCAATGAATTTATGATTTAATATTCGTTCCTAAAATCCCTTTAAGTATTTGTAAACCACATGCGATTTACCGCTACCATCACGAGTGTGGTTTAACGCCACTTTATTTTATGCAGGAAATGTTTCCATCATCAAAGAAATAGTGGGTTCTTTTGATAATTCTTCTTTTTCATATCTTAAGAAGTAATGGATGCGAAGTCTGTGATAGGAAAATTAGCCTACGTTAGGGAAAATTTTTCGTAAACTAACGTAAATTATAAAAGAATAGAAAGTAATGGAATTTCTTTAGTGCAAATCATCCAAGTAGACAATTTTTTTTAACTGTTTTTGGTTTTTGGCCCTTTAGGTGCAACAGTGGCAGACAAAATAAGAAGTGTTTAAAAAATAATCAAGGACACAAAATTATAAGTTTTCTTAAAAGTGTGATTTTTCATATTTTCCATAATCTTGATTTTTTCTGCATATGGCGGTGTGTACTCTATGACATATTTCAACCAAATTTTTTTAATAAAATTCCGATCTTTATTTATAAATAGAGCTCAGACATCGAAACTGTTATACCTACAACATAATTGCCAATTTTACTAATGACCCTTAACCTCTACACGCTAAGTCGTGGATTGTAGAATGTCATTATAAAGCATATGTTAACAATATTGTCACTGTATTAAATTACTACTCTGATTTTGCAACTGCGTGTAAGCAGGAATTAGGATATATACATGCTTTTATAGTCTCGAATCAAATAACCTTATAAAACGCTCATAATTTCTGTATATTGTATTCAGAAAACATTGCTTCGATGAAGTGTCACCTTCAATAAGAGCTCAATTAAACGTTAATACTTGACAGGAAAGTATCTAGTGCGTGATTATAGAATCCAAGAAAATATAATTGCGCAAGGCTTCCAATTTGGCTATCCCAATGTGGCTGATATTTGCGGTAATAAGATTGGATGTCTTAATAAGTAAGGGTAATGCATACACATTTTTTTTTAAAGTTCACTTGATTTTCCAGTCAATTGAAGCCAGATTGTCCGAGGCCATTGCTACTCATGCATGTTTCTCATCAAGACAAGTGAAATATGCGAGTTTTGTAGCAATAAGATAGAATTAAATGAAAAAAAAGAATAACATTCCTAGAATTTAATTATTCATTTTATGTATGGGATATGAGATGAATAATCTTCTTGTTTATTTCCTTACCAATGAATATATCACTACAGACAATTCGCACGAAAAAACTACCTGCATTTAAAACGTGCGGAACAAATATAGGGGTCATTGTTGTGGAATTACAGTGCAGTAAATCCAGATAAGCTGCTTACTTACATTTTACATTCTTTTCTTGAAGTAAATTGATTTAACTAAAATAGTTAAGTTAAATGTGATTAAAATCAATGGGGTAGCTAGCTAGGTTTTCGGAGGCCCTAATTTTGTTTGTCACAGCCCACACATGAATTCAAGAGTTTTACATACACGCTTTATGTTATAAATCAAATTAAACCACACATAACAATTATGCATAATATAATACTTGTTCTACAAACTTAAAAACCATGATCTCGAATAATATGTTAAGTTGTCACCACAGTTCCGTCGGTTTTGTTGAAATAATTATTTCACGTACATTTAGAGCAATAATAAGAATTTACGTTGAACAAGTATTTGGTTGAAATAATTTGTTGCATATTTTTGTTACCATATAACACCTTCAAATGTTAAACAAATCTTATTTATTGGAGAATCTCACGCGGGTCGGAAGACCCGGTGCGGCGCACCGATTGCATAAGTCTAGCTACGTCCCTGACCAGGGTAAGCTGAAAGGAAGTGAAATTCTAAGTACTTCGTTGTTCTTTTTGTTCACGGAATATGACTTCTCATTTACAGAAAATTGGGAAAATGTATCATCAACCGATTTATTAAGAATCCATGATTGATTTACGTCGTTCAGTATAGAATGGTTTTGGAATTTTTATAAAGCAATCCTAGTTTAAATCCCATAGGACATAGGTAAAATATAAGTTACAAATCCATATCAAATTAGAATTAATTACATTTCTATCATTTTATTCGCGATTGAGTAGAAATATAATATTGGGTATATTCACATTTTTCATTAAGATTCCTAAATAAAAAACGTTTGCATAAATTTATTCTGACTCTGGATTTCGCACGTTTACTTAAATATGTATCTTACAGGTCGTAATAATTGGAAGGTTATGACGTTCAATGTTATGAGTATTTTGGTCCTGTAATATTTAAGGCAAATATGCCCATGTGGTCATTATTTGTTTTCCCAATCCTGCGCATAGACACTATCTGGCGTAAACCTGTTTATCTTTTATTAACAAAACCTGTTTATGCAAAATGATGTATTTAAACTCCACTTTTAAAAAAATAATAAAGAACATATTTGGACTACTTGGTCTAAACTTTGGAGTTTGCTCAAACTAGTTTCAATACTAGTTTTCAAGGTATACCTAGTCGTTGTTGCAGCATTTTTAAGAATCTATGCTACTGCCATTAGAATCATTTCTCTTAATTCCTCGTGTTAGCAGTGACCCAATGAACAGTTATTACGTGTACCTGGTGATAGAGCAAAATATTGCAGCCGACAGCTCAAGTGGGGCAACAGCCGGTCTAGTAATATTATCCTTAATTTTCAATTCTGGTTTTTTATAGTTATTTGACCATACCTTACTTTTTGTGAGTCTCATAACTCATAATAAATGCACCCAAGTTTATACAATTAGTGTAAATTTTTGCAGTACAGCCCCATTATAATAAGTAGAAAACGTAACAATCTGTAATAAAAAAGGTTTTGATGACAATGTAAAGCACCGGTTGCGCACTTACTACGTGTGAAGGTTTCTCTTATAGAGAACGTAGGAAAAGAAAATATATACACCTTTTCACCACATTATTGATCAAAATTCCATCAAAACCCCCATGCATGAGTTTAATTAATATTTAGTTGGAACCAGCAGCAATTAAATTGCTAAATCTTCACACAAAATATGAAAATGAAATTGACAGTTGAATCGGTTTAAAATGCGCATTACAAATATCTCTTACACACCACTCTTAATAATTGATAAGAAGAGTCTAAGTTTTTGTCTTTTAATTGTAGTTCTAAGTTGCATACTAATTTCTAACATTTAGTAAAAATAATTTGTATAACTAATTACTAGAATTAGTTATATATATATATATATATATATATATATATATATATATATATATATATATATATATATATATATATATACAGGGTGTATTTTTTTAGCATGTGCCAACGAAAAGAGTGTGATAGAATTCGCGAAAATAAAAATGTTTTACTCTTTGTAAATTTAAATTTACGATATCTCAATTTTTGCTACCTAGAGTTGGCAAAAGTAGAAACATCTTTGGAAACTACTTAAAAAGGGCTACAAATTTTATTTGAACATAGTTTTTTTCTCAAAAACGGCTCCACAGATTTGTTTCAAAATGTAACAATTAATAGTTCACAGTAAGACTTACTTTTTGTATCTAAAACAATTTTTCGTAACTCTTCAAACTACGGACTTACCTACCTAGGAAGTTTAATATTCGTACTGGTATCTAAATTATTTTTAATAAATTTAATATTTAATCCATAGAAATAGAATTTACTTTTATTTAATTGGTTTTATTTAATAATTAAAGTTTTATTTTATGATTTATCTACAATATTGCTCAAAATGCCCACCGCTTTGTTGTACACAAGCGTGACAACGCTTAAGAATTTCTGCACTAGTGACCTTTTTAAGGTTTCAGAGTTGTCTCTAATTTCCCCAGCAGCTGTCATAATTCTCGCAATCAGTTCCATCTCGTTTTGAATTTCTGTCTCATAGACCATATTCTTCATCGACCCCAAACATATAAATCCAATGGACTTAAATCAGGAAACCGAGGAGGCCAAGCAACAGGTCCTCCTCGGCCAATCTATTTATTTGGGAACATCCTATCCAAAATGTTTCGAACTAATCTAGACGAATGAGCAGGTGCACCGTCCTGTTGAAACCACATGTTTTGTCTTAAAAGAATGGGCATGTCTTCAACAAGATCTGGTAATATTTCTTCTATGAAAACTGAGTACACTCTGGCTGTCAGTTTATTGGGTAGCACGTACGGACCGATTAAATGACCTTTTATTATTCCAACCCACACGTTCACGGTGAACACGATTATTCCGGGAATTAAAGACGCCATCTCGTCCGAATGATGCTTCGTCCAAAAATAAAATGCGATGTAGAAAGTTTCTCCTAAGGTTTCTTTGACCAATCATCCATCTGCAAAATTCAATTCTCGACTGAAAATCTTCTGATTTTAGATGCTGTACGTTCTGAAGGTGGCAGGGGTACAAATTTTCATTTTCCAAAGCTTTCCAAACAGTCGAATGAGATACCCCAACTGCTCTAGCTACTTTCCGCGTGCTGATACTGGGGGCTGCAGCAACCATAGCCAAAATATTCTCATCAGCATCGGGATTTCTTACATACCTTTCTCGATCCATCCTTCTGTTGCCATTCAAAGAACCAGTTTCGATTAGATTTCGACAAATTCTTTCAAAAATCTTGCGATCAGGTGTTCTACGATTAGAAAACCGTTCTCTATAAATGCGTACAGCTAGTCTTGCATTTCTACGAGATTCACCAAATATTAATATCATGTCCACTTTTTCTAAATTAGAATTATTTTCCATCATTTCAAAGCAGAGCAAAAACAACTACACTAAGTCAATAATTAGACAGACAATTGACATTTCGATAAAAACAATTGAAGGATATAACCTGTATTAGTCATTTTATTTTAACAATCGGAGTACGCGATACTAAGTATCTCACAAACCAATATAATCTACAATGAGGAAGTTGCATATAATTTTTTTTTATGAAACACTTATTTAAATTACAGCGAAACACTCTAAAAGTACATTTGTATATGTAAAACCCCTTTAAAGTGAACCGTTAATAAGTAGTTGATTATTGAAATATGGAATATAATTCAAAAATACAAGGTTGGCGAAAACGCTCTCTGATTGGTCAAACGATTTGTGACCTCAATATTCTGTAAAAACAAAAACAAATCACATTATGTAACACGCGAGCGGATAAGAAGTAATTGTTCATTTCGCCAACATATTTGTTATCAAAATGTTAATATGTATACAATTGTAGTGCATTTTCTTTTTTTATTCATTGAGAAACCTAATAACTATTAAAATTCATTAAATATTGTAATAATCAATCATATCCAAATATTTCATACAGATTTTAAATAAGTTAAATTTAAATAAAAACAAATTATTGGGTTATGGGGTTAAAAATAAAAGATTTTAATTGTTTCTTAGATACCTTATTTATGTAGAAAAGTAACTACTACATTTTAATTTCTACATCTAAAAATGTAAGTATGGATACACAAAACCAAAGACGTGTCACAAAACAAATAATGCATTCATGCATTCAATTTTCGAAGTGGAAACAATGATTCTAATAAATAACATTAACATGTCTCCGATTATCTTTCATAACATCTCCCATAAAATATCATAAGATATCAAATACTTATTCGGTTACACGGTTGCGTTTTAGCGGGAAGAGAATTATTTTGAATTTCTATATTTTTTTTACAGTACAACTATTCGTTCAAAATTTAAAATTTATATGGCAATTGACTTTTTACAACATGACGAATTTAATAAGAGAACAATAAAAAATGTGCAAGTTCCTCATTAAATAATAGCTTAAATCAGTTAAATAAAAATTATCGATTACATCTTAAAATTATTAAAAATAATTTAGAAACTAGTACGAATTGTCAACTTCCTAGGTAGGTAAGTCCTTAGTTTGAAGTGTTACGAAAAATTGTATCAGATACAAAAAGTAAGTCTTACTGTGAACTATTAACTGTTACAGTTTGAAAAAAATCCGTGGAGCCGTTTTTGAGAAAAAATGGAAAACGCAAAATTGTCCGCCTTTTTGTATTAAAAGATAAAAACTATGTTCAAATAAAATTTGTAGACCTTTTTAAGTAGTTTCCAACTTTTGCCAACAACTCTAGGAAGCAAAAATTATGAGATATCGTAAATTCAAAAAAAATCTTTAAATGCGCGATATCTGGAAAATTACTCGCCAAATGAAAAATTAACAAAGAGTAAAAATGTTTATTTTCGCGAGTTCTTTCACACCTTTTCGTTGGCCCATGCTAAAAAATACACCCTGTATGTATATATATATATATATATATATATATATATATATATATATATATATATATATATATCAAAAGAAGTAAGTAAGTGCGCAGGTTTATACAGGCTCTATACACGGAATAAACTACTACACTTATCAGTACAATCTTTTTTTAATGTATCTAATACACTGCACACAATATATTAAATGTATTTTTTACGATAAAGCCTACTACTAAACAACTATAGTACTTGACTTTTGAATATCAAAGACTGCAAATACATTTTTCCCAAGAAAATTGGCCTACAAGTAACGAGTTCCAAAAGACTCCTGAAATCTGTTGTCCAAATATAAAAAATAATCGTAATTAGTGTTTTGGTATCAAAATATTGCAGAAGATCTATTTACAAGAAGTTTGGCCTACAAAAAAGAATCTCAACGAAGACGGTATCTTTTAGCCAAACACAAAATCTATGAATCTTACGTCAAATCATGAATTTGCAGCAATTTATTGCAATATGACACGTAACTTATTTTAACGCGACTACCTATTTATATTTATATACCAATTTCTGTGGGAAAACGAACATGTTCTGTGATTTTGAACTACTCTTTGGGAAATTGTCCTTGAATGTGTGTCTGACCTTTCAAATGTTTCTATCGACAAGTGTCTCTTCTCAGCAAATGATTTCCTGAAGTACTATTAAGACACGTAAAAGGTTAATATCTCAGATCAATTCGCCCCAAATTTTGTACACGTATATGCCTAGTAGGTCGTAGTAATTTACCATTATAATTGGATTTGTACTTTACCCGCCATTTGTTAATTCACTTGGAACAATCCCAAATTCACTGCCTCGACGACAAGAATTAATACTGTCAAAAGCCTTACTAAAAAAAAGGCCCTATATAGTTATTTGTTTCATTAGTACAAAAAATATAAATTTTCGGGACGAGGAAGAAAGTTGCTGGACGACGCGAAGCGGAGTCCAGTATTCTTCCGAGTCCCGAAAATGCATTTTTTGTACGAATAAAACATAAAATTTTGTCTGCAGCCACTTTTACCTTTATATTCAGTCATTTATTTTCAGTTCACTACGTGTCCCTACCAGTATCGGACAAGAATAAGTATTATTCAATATTTTAGTGAAATAAAAAACTTACCGTATAGTTTTTTTAATTACTATTAATGGGATTTAACCTCTATACATTTTATTCAAATGTACACTTGTAAGTGAAGTAACGTGATGATAGAAGGTGCAGCAAATGTCGACTTCTGTTCATAGAAGATATTCTCTCAAAACATTTAAATAACCTTATACTTGCTTAAAAGGAAAACAAAATGAAAAATGTAAAGCAAAATTATATTAAAAATCTATACTTATTGATGACTAAAACGTTCTTTCTGACGAACTTGCGAAAATTTTGAAATTGTATGTATTGAAGTAATGACATCCCATTTATACAAAGTTAATGTATGGTCAAGGTCAAATTACTTTTTGTACTAGAACAAAAAATAAATTACCTTTTGTACAGTTGCAATGCAGACACCGAAGAATCGCGAAATCAGCCACTTTTGGTACGAAATACTGTCACAATATGTCGTCCTATTTAGGTGGTTGGAGAAAAAGGTTCATACGAAGTAGTCATTATTATTTTCCTTAAAAGTAATATATTAGATTGCATATATTCGGGCGTTTATGTATGGCTAATCAAATATGTTATCGCATTTTCGACTCTGTTTATCCACGAATGGAGAAATGTCAAACTTATTAACTCGATAGACAAAGATTACACTTCATTTGTGACTTATCATGTCAAAAATGTTCATTAATACACCAATTTCGTTGGGTAAAAACATAAGTCATATTAAGTGTGTTATCAAACAGATTCGTTGGACTGCATAAGTTACTTGCACAATTTTTGCGTCTTTATTTATATTATATTATATTATCACTTCTCTAATGCTTCTAATTCATAAATTTTGTTAATAAAGATTAAAAGCAATACAAAAGAGTTGTAGTACTCTCGCCGAAAACCGAATATTTCACTCTCATACGACACTTAGCCTTCGTTCTCGTGTTGCATTATAGTTTGTTACGCTATAAATTACTTTCAGTGTAAAACAGAATACTATTAGTAAAGAAGAATAAGCCACTACAGTTATTCATGTTCATCCCGATGTAGGAAGTACAATGAGATTAGGTCACAAACAATAATTTTGATTTCAATTTATATCAGGTTTGGATTAATATTGACAGCATCAATATGAGGGGTATGAGTTGTAACATGTGGAAAATGTTACTGAACAATCTAATTAAAGTAATTTTCGCTGGAATTTTCGTAAACTCAAATTGAGATTAAGATATTAATTGCGTACACTAAAAGGAATTGCCACTAGCATTATCTAATTGAGTCGATTTTTATCTTTAGGACAGTTTATTTCTATAGTTTTACAGAACATGATCATCTTTTCAGTTAGAAACACTAATGATGTAATTAGGCTTTCGTGACAAATACTAGCAGGTTAAATTTGCAACTGTTAATTATTGATCATTGTTACCAGGTAGTGAAATAAATGCAAATGAATTTGATGCAAGAATCTAACCGATAATAGGTTTTTGTCTGCTTCCCATAATGCGTACTTAACCGGTATCTGGTGCTGCGTCTGCTTGCGATCGTGTTGTCGTTCACTTTCCCTTTGTTCTCACTTTTCTGGTTCACTGCTTTTGTTATTTTCTCCGATCTTTTATCGTTTCATTGTGCTATTTGCTGATGTTTATGTTTACTAACCGCTAACTGTCATGTGTTTGAAGGTCTCTGTGTCGAGACCTAGCGATCGTTCCTTTTATCTCGATAGCTTCTCGTATTATTTATTCTGTTAATCAGGGGGTTGGCCGATGCTATTCTATTAGATTGTTTACAATCTGTTGTACGGAGTGCAGCACGTGTATATTGAGCTGAAGATGAGGTTGAGGTGTAGATTCCTCGATTTTCCATATATATGTTGGTTTTCGGATTCGGAAGGACTGCACTAACCCTTTGACTTTATGTTTCTTAAATATTCTGCTTATTCTTATTTTGGTTTCCATACATGAAGTAAATGTTTTCCAAGTAATGTGTCATCAGGTTTATAATATTTATTTGTAACTGGTATTTTTGTTTAAATATGTTAATTGCTTGCCTGATTGGTGTGGTAATATCACGTCAAAACTCACGAGTACCTCGTTTTTCTCGGCCCTTTTTTTATTATTGATTTACCATTGTTCAAGCGAATTGTTAAAGTTTTTCTTTATAGGCTCGAATAATTCTGGACGAATCTAAAGCTGAATCTACAAATCTTACCGTTTGTATCTTTTAACAATGGATCCTATCGATGTGATATTGCGAACTAATTCGATTTAATTCCTCATATATATATATATATATATATATATATATATATATATATATATATATATATATATATATATATATATAAAAAGAACACGAAAAAATTTTTTCAAATGTTATATATATATATATATATATATATATATATATATATATATATATATATATATATATATATATATATATATACAAAAGAAAACACGAAAAAAAATTTTTTTTTATGGGAAGAAAATATAAATTTACTTCTAAGTGGGGTTGCAGTCAACTTGGCCTTATAAAAATAAAACGCAAACTCTTTGTTTATGGTCAAGCTTTCGATATATTTTCATATCTTCTTCAGGACTAAAACGTGAGGTTAATCGTTATGTAGCATAGTAATAAGCAAACACAAATAACCATCATATTGATAACTAACTTTACACTTATTTAAAATTAAAACACTAATTATATTATGGTAAAACAGATATAAACTAAACTACAATGAACTATTCAATATCACTATTCAATATCACACAGAGTGATATTGAATAGTTCATTGTTGTAGTTTTATTAATTAATTAATTAATTATTTCTTTGAAACTTTTTGTCACTTTGACAGTAAACTATTTTATTCATTAAAATCATGTGACAGTCAACATGCGGTGATAAAATTATTACCGATTTGATAGCCTATTCTGCGATTTTGTTTTTATATTTTAAACAGTCAAAGTAATGAAAAATGTACCATGTGATATGTGAATTATATTCTCAGTTTAATAACAGAAAGAGATTTTTTTAAGAATTTCTATAACAAGTTAGCCGTGAACAAATGACAGATAGATATTATTCAGTAATAATTAGTAGCTTGTCATTCAACAAACTTTTTTGAGATTGTGTAGTGTTTATTAATTTGTAAACACTTAAATACTGTTTGAAATGAACTGTCCTGTTGAGGAATTAACAGACATGATATGGGTACTGGGAGAATGTATGAAAAATTGTTTATTAGCACAAAGAATTTACAAAGAGAGATATCCCGCACGAAGACAACCCGAGAAAATAACGTTGGAAAGGTTAGTAGATCGTTTTAATCGTACGGGTTCAGTAGTTTATGAAAAAAAGGAAAGAACAAAACCTGCACTTAACGAGGAAAATGAATTTAACGTAATGCTTGAAGTTACGCATAATCCACATATGTACACGTGAAATCTCGCGTCAGCATGATATTAGTTACAGAATACTGCCTAAAAATAAAATGCATCCATACCATATCCAGTTGCATCAAGAGCTACTCGAAGATGACTATCCCAGAAGGGTTGCTTTCTGTGAATGGGCTCAACAACAAATCCACAGCCAGACGGATTTCTTTGATTTTGTGCTCTTTGGAGACCAAGCCACGTTTCATAAAATTGGAACTGTGAATAGACACAATTTCCATTATTATTCGACAAGTAATCCCCAGCTTATAGCAACTCATAGTCAAAGTAGGTGGTCTTTGAATGTTTGGGGTGGTATAGTTGGAGATCACGGAATTGGACCACATTTTTTCCATGAAACAGTGAATGGTCAGGTTTATTTGGACTTTTTAGAAAATCATTTACCATTAGTGTCGTCAAAGGATGTGGTTGTTACACGATGGAGCTCCTGTACATCACACTGGATTAATTCATAATCATCTTAATACCCATTTTCCTGGAAGATGGGTGGGAAGAGGAGAGCCCATTGCATGGCCAGCTCATTCACTAAAGTTAAGTAAAATTGACTTTTTCAAGTGGGGTTATGTGAAAAACCGTGCATGTCAAATACCTCCAACCACACAAGATAATATGAAGAATAGAATGCGGGAACCAATGTATTAATGTAGAAATGTTAAGAAATGTCAGTCGATTTGAAGATCGACTGCAATACTGTATTGATGTTTTCGGTAGACATTTTGAACATTTATTATGAAATTAATTAATTTTATAAGAATTTTGTCTTAATAACCGAATTTGAATTTTTTATAATAATTTGTCACACTTTTATTTGTTCACGGCTGACTTGTTATAATAGAAATTTTTAAAAAATCTCTTTCTGTTATTAAATTGAAAATAAGAAATTAACGATTTTAGCTATAGGGAGTACTTAATAAAAATGAAAGAACATAAATTTTAAAAAAATTGACAAAATCATGTGTTCGAGTTTTGGCTCGCTCTATATTCAATTGATGCAATAATAAAGAAATAGCACTTTCTCGTAACACTGCACTAGTGTCAAAAAGTTATGCATGGAAAAAATTCTTGTTAGGTTGTTCTGTCTAGGGTATACAGGACGTTGAAATGAGAATTACTTTCGTGTACAATTGACGATAACTTTTGAAATACACTGTATAACGTAATGAAATCCTATATTGGAAGTATGGGGGAGATGAGCTTAATCAAAATTTGAAATAATATGTAAGGTGTCCCATTTAAAAAAAACATGTTTTATTCACCCTGGTAATATGTAACACCCTGTAAATACGAAAATAATTTTATAAGGTGAAGTTTGAAGTTGCCTATAATTTTTGTAAATAACTTTTTTTGATACCTCCTTTAATAACGGATATATCGTACTTCGACCCACTAATGCCGCATCCTGTGTATATATATATATATATATATATATATATATATATATATATATATGAATAAACTTTTTTTGAAAATGCAGGCCTGGTATTCAAAAATTTCGTAATGATGGTCCATCAAAGGTTCAAAACATGATCAGACCATCAAATGTGATACATTGCTGAATTTGTAATAAAAAAAAACCTTTCAAAATCAGTTTTCAACATATCAGGACCGTACTTAAAAAAATAAGTTGATGATGGCTATAAAAATAGGAAACATCCGATTGAAAAACTGACTATGCCATGTTAAATCCCGTAACAAGTTACCTGGAAGAAGCGTCAGAAAAAATAAAATAGAAATTTCAAATATTAAATTTTTTTCAAATATCTCAAATCGCACCATGGATTTTTTGTGTCATTTTATTGATCCCCTAATTACACAACTTTTTTCCCATTTAACCGGAGTTGTATCTATTACCATTTCCGAGAACCAATCCTTATCTTGAACACAGTATATATAAAAAAGATAATAAAAGGAAATTTATATAAATTATAAGTGAAACATTTTATTTAATATTACTCTTTTTTTACTGTCAGCTGACATTTTATTAAGCACTCTTGTCGTATCAGACAATTGGCCTTTTTTTAATTCTGAGATGTGCCTTCCTATTTATTCTTCTTAAAACCATATTTTACATTGACCAAACCATAGCTCTTATAACAGAATACGCTGAATAAGTTTTTGTCAAATCTTGAAAGATTGCATTTGTGGCATATATAGACGTTTCCGCATAAAACGAATTAAAAACATTTCTCATTTAAAATAATGTCCATACTTAAATTTTTCTACAATTTAAAAATACGCGCAAAATTTTCAACCGAAATTTGAAATTCTATTGGAAAACTTTTAAGTAGTAGTTTGACAAGTAAAAAACAAGAAAAAAATTTAATTATAAAAGCTGTAATGTGGTTTAATTTTTGTGCTTGTTAGTGCAAACTGTAAACCGTTTAAAATGTGGAAATTGTCAATACGCTTTTACTGTTATACAAGAAATGAAATTATTCTGAAACTCGCAACGTAAGGCTAATTTATTTGAGCGCGTGAGGAAAAAGCACAACTGATGGTAATAGAACCGTAGATATCCGTGCACGATGCTGCTGTATGTATGTATTCCACCTTGGAACCAGATACCTTGCATAGCTGTAGAAACCCAGTCTACTGAATATTTAAAGCTTAATATATCTCCACCTCTATCGTACTGAACTGAATATTCTTCATCCTCCTCAGACTTCCCAAGTTCGTCTCTATTTTCTGTAATGTCAGAATGAACAAGTTTTATTTAGCTTTAGTAGTTTAGTTTGGTTCATTGTATTTACACAATGATTGAACAACACCAGACTAACGCCTGTATGTGGGTTACCATTAAAACTAATTTCACGTATTTAATCCTTAAACGTACTTTTTTTTCTTTTTTGAAGAATTAAAAACGAGCAATTCTTTACCTTCCGATCTTATCTCAAACCTATCCTCATTTATTTTTACATTTTTTCTCTTTGCATTTGTCTCTTTTGTGTTTTTCATTTTCATGACCTCTATCATCTTGATAGATGGGGCATTGTTTTCAACATTATTCTTGTTTCTTTGTTTAAAAATACGTTTGTTGCCCGGACTCCGAATTTGGTTTCTCCATCTGCGATTAACAAATCTGCTATAAGAATAAAAAAATCATAGCAACTAAATAAATAAAAATAAAAGTCGTTAGCACTCAAATTTATACTTAAAAAGTGAATATAACTAAAAATTGTAATTTATCAAAAACGAGTAAAGACGTTTACTGTGTTTGATTTAATTCGCAAAAGCAATAGATAAATTATTGCTTATCACTGCATCGAAAATTAATGAGTTTAATGTACAAAAACTAGGCCCTCTGGATGGGTTTACTAACACAAATACCTATTAAAATTGGGTATCTGCTTGAATAAATTTTTGGATGAATATTAAATTGAAAGTGAAGGGTTCGTATTAACTGAAAACCCGTGTTAGCCTCACTTCAATATATTTAAAAGTGCAAAGTAAATTTGTTTCTTAAAATTAAAGTGGGAAATTTTTCTTTTTTCCTTCAAAATTTGTATCGCTCTAACGATTTAAAAGATGTGATGTATTCTTCCACTTACTCATTTAAAAATTTCATTCCCTAGATTCGGCAACTCGCTTTGTATCTCTTAATATCTACTTAGATATATAAAACATTATTTTATCTTTTGTACATACTTTTTTTTAATTATATCTAACATATAGGAGAATTAAACATATTTTCACTATTCAAACTAAAAAATTAATGAGTTCAATTAAGATGTCAATAACGTAGAGTATTGTATCTGTAAAAATTCAATTGTTTTTATCTTGTTGTATTTAGCTTAAGTGGATCGTTGTATAGCACAAAAATGGTGATTTTGGTGGTTTATTTTAGGTCAATTTCCCTCGAGTACGAAAGTATGCAAATGATGAAATCTACTACGTCATCAATATTGTACAACTTTTATTTTTTACCTTTTTTGATGTAGCCTTTGTTTTAAATTTATTTGAATTTCTACGTCTGATTACATATTAAAAACTGATCCTTTTTTTTATAATTTAAATGATGATTTCGCGTTTTCTAGATATTAACCTCTATATGGAACATTCTCATATAACTGATACCGTTGTGATTTTATCCCGTATTAACCAGTTTTTTTTCCATTTATTAAAGAAACAAAAAAAGCAAACATAAAACACAACAGAAGTTAATACAAATTTCATTTCTTCTTTGTCCTTTATAACTACATGGAAATGTAATTTTTTAATTCAACAATTGTTTTGATTGATTACAATTACGCATATTAGACGATATAATGGGTCTACGTACTATTTAACGTAAACTAAGCTTTATACTTTAAGGCAAAATGAGATTCGCATAGGACATAAAAAGTACGCCAACGTGATAAACTGAGCTCTAAAATAATACAAATAAAGAAATTGGTGTTTACAGACGTGAAGCCTGAAGCCGAATTTTATTTTTTGGGTACGCGTATTTGTCCCTTGCCGCGTCCCCTACAGACGCATACACAATTAACACCTTACGCTACATTTTTCTATTCTTGAGTACAGCGTTTCCTCGATACTCTCGAACTCGTCAATCGTTATTCTCAAGCCACCTAATGACGATTTCGTATGTCATAAGGTTCTACTACTAACTTCATGCACGTGCCTTGATATAATGCTTTTAACGTCGTTTTTCAATGTCTCTTTAATTCAAACTTGAACCCTCCTTGATCTTTCATCTTTCAAACCTACGTTAAAATACCTCATTTTAACAGCTGAACCTACCCATGACAATACTTATGTAGGAGTGTCTGGGGGGAGGGGGCGATTAGATAAGCCATTGGAAGCAGCCCTCTCTTATGTTCCCGAACTTCGTTCTTTAGAGAGGATTTATTCCTTGGTATCATAACGTAACATAACATGTCACGCTATTCCCTTGCGGGGTAGGCAAGGTAATCCCTGCCTCTTGTTTATTTAGAAATCTTTCTCCATGCATACTTCCCTAGCTTCGACAAGATTCATACATTATCATCGACATGCCCTTTTATTTTTATCTTTCTTTCTTTTATCATACACTCTACTGCATTTAGTCAAGTTTTACACGGACTACCGGGTCCGACTTTACCTCTACCTTCACCCACATATATCTGCTTTGTTAATCTTGCGTCGCTCATTCTTTCGATATAGCCAAAAGAACGTAGTACTACTTTTATACCTATCATCGTCCTTTCTTCGCCACACTACTTCATTACACATTCATTCTTCATCTTATCCCTTCTCGTTTTACCGCATGCGCTTCTCAAGAATCTCATGCCCACGGCATTTCTTATCATTTCGTGCTTTCTTTGACATACTCATATCTCACTTCCATACAGTACTGACAGGACAAACACGCCAATATAGATTTCTCGTTTCGCAGCCACCCTTATGCTTTCGTTTTTCATTATCGTCCATATCCCGCCGCTTGTTGCTACCACTACTGTAACGTGGTTTGTCGCGCGTGAGCGTTTTGCTCACACTATCATGTGAAGCATTTTTAAAGGTATTAAACTACGGATGAATAAGGAATGTTTGTAAAGTAAATTGTTTATTTACTAACAAATTAATACCTTGAAGTTCAAGTATAATATCTTATGGCTTATATAGATATACTATTACTAAAACACAATATATAATTGTACAAATACTATTCAAGATACGTAATACTCGATTCCACGACAACCCATCACACGACATTTCATCACGTGACAACTCATCACGGGCATGTCATCCCGGTGACAGTTCATCACACTTTTTATGAGATTGAAGATCTTAGCGAAACCTGGCTGAAGCTCTATATTGATAAAGTGCAAATAAATATAAATGAGTATTATTTAATAATAATATTTATTAATTTTTTTTATTAAATAATAATAAATAAAATGGATCGCATCCCAATTCGTCACGTACAGTTTCATCACTTATATAAAGGTAGACCAAACTAGGTATACCTATTTAGACAACAAAAAAAGTCATCTGTATTTTATAATTGGGATTATTGGGATTTACGGCAAAGGTTTACTATAACAAAATATCCAATACAAATAATCAACTTTTATAGAAGTTACTTTTTAAGATAACCTTGGCATATCCGCAGCTTATCCGATGAAAATTCAAAAGTACGTTCGTATTCTTATATTCCGTTTTTTAATTCAATTCAGCAAAAATAAATTAATTTTAACAAAACTTTGTAAAAGTATACCTTTTTATGTTTTAAAGAGCTACTGGTTTTTTTAGCTAAAAAAACGTCGGGAAGTTATGTTAACTTTTGCCAAAGGAAAGGTCTAAATAATAGACTTTCATTTCCCCAAAATGACGTAAGTAATTAGGAAGATTATTTAACTCCGAATTGTTTGTAAGTAAGCCATTAAATTCTCAGGAATTAATTCATGGATCCCTCAAAGTGTAATTAGATGATTATGTGATAGGAAATTAGGGAAGATTACAATTTCATATAAATATAAGCCGAAATCTATAATTTCTTCAATATTATTCTTATCTTATCATAGATATTTACTATAATTTAAAAAAATTTTGCTTGTGTAAAATATCGAGATATAAAATGAAACTTTTTCATTTGGATCAACATCTCGAGGACGCCAGGCACTGATATACCAGTCCTACGAATATATCAAACACTGGTTGACATCTGATAATGTTACACACTGGCGCTATAGAAAACATCAAGCTGCAAAATGCAAGTCAGTTATTCATACAAGAGCGACTAGAATTGTACAACATCCTAACGATAACACACATGGCCTTATGCCTTTTCAACCCTTGGCCAGTAAATGTATGACACCAAAGCCAGCTATGGCTAAAGTGACGGAGAATTTCTCAGATGGAGTTAAGGTATGCCTGTCAAAGAAACCGACTCTTGCACGAGCTTTATAAAGAAATAGGGACCTGCAACTTCCATCCCCAGAGATATGAGGTTTGAAATACCTCATATGTATGTACCATATATTCTCTTTGATTCTGGCAGAGAAGACAATAACAGAATAATTATATTCGGCAAACACGGCCTGTTAAGGTTTTTAGAACAAAAAAACCTGCTGGATAGCTGATAGGACTTTTAAAGTTGTTCTAGAGTTATTATTCTTTATAGTATCTACGTGCAAGAACATAGCACTTCGTGGCCTTGCGTTATAGCATTATTACCAGGAAAATCCCAAGAAATATACACAAGGATGTTTATGGCTTTGAAAAATTTAATACCCGAAGCGGCTCCAACAAGAATTCTCATTGATTTCGAGATGGCAGCAATGAACTCCTTCCAAATAGTATTCTCAACGGCTCAAATATCTGGATGTCTTTTTCATCTCTGCCAGATCTTAAGAATATGTATCAAAATAATACAGATAACCTAGCCACAAGTATAAAAATGTTATGTGCCTTATCACTGCTCCCGTTAGAGGAAGTTGAGGATGCGTTTATTGCAGTGTCGGAAACTTTCCCGGATGACCACCAGGATTTTGAAGAATTGATCACCTATTTTGAAGCTACATTTATTCGTGGTCGCCAGTTACGCGCAGGAAGAAGAAGAGAAGCTATGTTTCCTAAGCGAATCTGGAATCAGCGGGAAGCAGCAGCTGAAGGATTTGCCAGAACTACAAATTATGTTAGCTTGCAATCACTTTTTAAGTGTGCACATCCTTCAATATGGACCGCATACCGATGAAGAATAAGTACAAATCTTTATAACTAAGGTTACAAAATATGATTGACACTTATGTTTTAATTTGTTTAATATATTACATTTTTCTCCATTTTATTTATTATTACTTAATAAAAAACTTAATAAATATTATTATTAAATAATACTCATTTATATTTATTTGCACCTTATCAATATTGAGATTCAGACAGGTTGCGTTAAGATGCTCAATCCCATAGGAATTGTGAAAATGATGAAATTGTATGGTATGTGATGAATCGGGATGTGATGAAATGTCCGATTGATGAACTGTCGCGGGGATAAAATGTCCGCGATGAGTTGTCGCATGATGAAGTGTCGTGTAATGGGTTGTCAGGACACCGTAATACTCTCATAGTCGGATGTTCCTTCGAATGACTGTAGTGCTAGCTGGACCAGTTTCTTGCCACGATCCATTTTATTTAGGATGGATAACACAGAATTATACGCAAAAATTGAATTTACAGCACACAGACGCAACGCGATAAGAGTAGTAAAAGCGAGGTTTAATGCAACGCGGCTTCCGCACAATGAGCAAAATGCTCACACTGCAAACCCCAAGTAAAGATTCCTTCCAGTATTGACCCGTCCTCCAACGTGCAGTAAACATTCTACCTAGATAAACCAACCCGTCCACTTGTTCCACAATTTCATCATGCAGCTTGGTATCATTCTTACACTATCTACTAGTACTGTAACCATTTTTAAACATATTCCACAAAAGGCAATGAATGAACTAATCTTTTGCCCTCACACGGCACTTACTCAGTTGCAATTCATGATTCCTATTTACATAATTATACACTATCGTCAAGTCAATAAAATCATATTGTGCTGTTTTTATTACCGTTGAGTACTTTTCTGTAATATTTTGAAATAAAATCTCGTATTTCTCTTTCGCATTTGTTCAACCATACCCTTTCGAACCCTTGGTGTGACACACACCCTTTCCAATTTCACATCCTTCGTTCTATTTCACCCAATGTATCTTTAATTCCTTATGTACCTTAACATGGTTCATACATTCATTTTACGAATTTTCATTTATACTTCCATTGATTCATTGATCGCGCACGTTTCTTATGATTGCAAGCGTTAATTATCTTTCTCACACAACACTACATTTTTCATTGCAGGATTACTTCAATCAAGTTATTAATATTTCCATACTTACACACACGACACGACGCACGCACACCGCGCCGCGCCACGACGCACACGCACAGCACACGCACACGCACAGCACACGCACACGCACGCACACACACACACACACACACACACACACACACACACTACACACACACCACACACACACACGCACACACCGCACACACGCACACACGCACAACGCACACGCACACACACAGCACACACGCACACACAGCGCACACGCACACACACACACACGACACGCACACACACGCACACACACAGCACACACGCACACACGCACACGACACACGCACACGACACACGCACACACACGCACACACAGCACACGCACACAGCACAGCACACACACGCACACACGCACACGCACACGCACACACGCACACGCACACACGCACACGCACACACGCACACACACGCACACACACACCACACACGCACACACGACACACGCACACGCACACGCACACCGCACACACGCACACACGCACACACACGCACACGCACACACGCACACACACACACACGCACACACGCACACACGCACACGCACACGCACACACGCACACACGCACACGCACACGCACACACGCACACACACGCACAGCACGCACGCACACGCACACACACGCACACGCACAGCACACGCCACACACGCACGACACACGCACACACGCACACACACACACACCACACACGCACACACGCCACACGCACACACGCACACACGCGCACACGCACAGCACGCACACGCACACACAGCACGCACGCACGCGCACGCACACGCACGCACACACGCACACACGCACACAACGCAACGCGCACACGCACACGCACACACACACACGACACACGCGCACACGCACACACGCACACACGCCACACGCACACGCACACACGCACTACACGCACACGCACACACGCACACACGCACACACGCACACACACGCACACACGCACACACGCACACAGCGCACACGCACACACGCACACACGCACACACGCACACGCACACACGCACGCACACAGCACACGCACACGCGCACGCGCGCACACGCGCACACGCACACACGCACACACGCACACACGTACACACTCACACACGCCCACACGCACGCACGCACGCTCACACACACGCACACACGCACTCGCGCACTCGCGCACACCCGCACACGCGCGCATTCGCGCACACGCACACTCACACGTGTGAGATAATAAATAATTTGGATGACACAAACTATTTTGTCACTTCAGTCTTGTCAACTACCTTAATTGTCTGGCTACCACTTCTATACACTTATGCACACTTTCATGCTAACATCATGTATTTGATACAATCAAGTTTTACTTGTAGCACAACCCTATAATGATCTTTTTTAGTTACAACCACCACTCTTTCTTATTACCATACGATTTCCTCTAAGAATTATAAATTCATAAGCTTTTTTATTATTTAAATGGTGCTTGTATTAAATAAAGAACAACGAAAAAGACACAAATGAATGTTTTTTTTAATAAAGTTTCAGTTTACAGTAAAAATCACTTGTTTTATGAGCTAAAGGATTCCTCTTGTTCTCTAAGTTATGTAATGTAAAACAATTATAAATTTTTACACACACACACGCACGCACGTACGCACCTACACACACACGCTCGCGTGCGCGCACGCACGCATGCATATAATGTCTAAAATACAGAACCCTTCGTAAACAATTGTATTTTCTGCAAAACGGTTAGTTTATTAAGAAGCGAAAAAATAAAATCAGCTATAATTAGTCACCTATTTATATTTGTGGTAACAATGACAAACAAAGGTGACAAATAAAAATCAAACGTAAAAAAATAAAATCATAAAGCTTTTGCGAAATGGCACACTGCCATATTTAGGGACCGATTAGAAGGAAAAAGGACAAGACCACGTATTTCATTCCTCCTCAAGGGGGAGTGCGGGCTTCTTGAGCTTTCCAAGCTCTTTCATCCCAACATACATACATTAAGGATATATGCATGGTGGGAGTAAGGATAGGTGCGGTCAGGATAGGATCGGATGGAATTGAGTTAGGGCTCTGAGGGTGAAGATGCTACCCCACCATTCGCCTAAAGAGCCGCACATTGTACGCGTATACTCTGTAACCATCCCGCACTAGGTCGATACCGATTAGAAAGGTCCTGTTCACTTATAAAATTTTCCGTTTCTATTAACGAATTAAAGTTGGATGTGGCAGTTACGTATTGCATTTCATTTGCACATAGAAGGAGCCGCGCCTTTCCAGGCTTACGCTGTAAAGATTTCGTTAAAATTGGAGGTAAAGTATCTGAAGGTATTTATGTAATTATTCGCGTAGATTACAATGTTATAGTCAAATAAGAAATATAGTGCAAGGTTTTTGACTTATGGCATGGTAGCTAGAGATCTCAGTCTTTCGCCAATCGATTTCTGTGAGTCCAAGGATCAGTGCTGTTGAATATGAGCCGAATCAAAAGTCAAGTTTGCGAATGCGCGCTAGTTTAATTAGGTTCGAGCAGTACATTATGTATGATAATCGTGAAAGTTTACGACACTCAATTATTGCTCGCATTGTCTTTTATGGCTTTTTTTAAATTTACAACGAAGATAATGGTGTACTATCCAAGGTTATGACTTTTACTTCTGCCATCACAAGCCGACTGTCATTCATCTTACCAAAAAAACTGCAATAAATGTCTCCGTTATTTTATGTTATTATTTTTGTTTTATTTTGTATCGTTCGAATGGATTAACTAAATAAAAAATCGTGTCAGATTCTTCATTTCTTGTTTTAAGTAGGAACCATATACCATTTTCCACCCATTCAAAAGCCTGTTTCTTGTGCTTTTCAAAAATGTAAACACGATAATAACGCCATGCTACGGAATCATTACTGCAGTAATTGATATACTTTAAGGCGGTCTAGACCGTATGCTGTGTTGTCGTACTAACCAAAGCGTTTTTATGGGAAATCCCAAATTATATTCTACTTAAAATTTTTTTTCAAAATCATTTCTTGCAGATACCGTGTAGCTTAAAAGTCATTGTATGAAAGACGCTTCAATTATAAGAGAAAAAAAATATCAATAAAAACATTGCAAGAATGATATTCCGTATCATTTTTACAAGCTTTTTATTAATGAATTAATTCTCTTGAGATTTAAATCAATTGAAAATATATTTGGAAAATGGTGTATAGTGATACAAATATTACATACATAAATTCCAAAGGGTTAAAAAAGTTTACGATTAAGCCAGTGAAATAAGAATTTTGAGAAAGATGAATAGAAAACAGATTTAAAAAGTAACGTATGTTAGTAGATACATCGATGTATCCATTTGCTTCTGTAAAGTCACATAGAATAAAATAAGTAATTTGTAAATTTTGAATACAGTTTTACCGTTTTACATAATGTGCAGCGTAGATTAAGGCCGCGTAGTCGAAAATGAAATTCACCGACAGGTTTTTAAGTTGTGACATAAAAATATATTTTTTTAATCGGAAACATATTGTTTTTACTCCCATTGCAAAATCGGTTTGTTGTACTTTTCAAAAATATAAACACGATAATATTATTTTTAATAACTGGGAAGTTACGGAATAATTACTTCAGTACCTGACGATGCACCGACAACGATAGGGTATCTGAAAAAACTTGTTTAATTTATTTTGATGATTTTCAGAAATCAATAATTACTTCTGAGAGAAAGTTAACCATGATTTGCTTTAGAAAAATTAAATAAAAAGGAACTACGGTATTTTTTAAATTTTCCGAAGTTACTAACGTTATACTGTTACTTTAATTTAAAAATAAGATAGTTTTAGTGTATTACTTTCCGATGTATAATCTTTTCTCGTAATATGGTTGCATTGACCAAAAAATACACTTTATTATTTCATTTATTTTTTTATTTACTACACTTCCCAGTTAGTTTACAAAAGCTATGCAAAAACTATATAGCTATGTAAGTATAGTATATAGTTTATTCATATTTATCAAAATTTATACTTAATTTGCCAAACCTTAAATATTTATTAAATCAAACTGCTTTACGTTTTAGATCATTGAATCATTCCACATCATTTCCAAAATAGTTTTTAGTAATGTATTAATAATAAATACATATCTGGATCATTGTAATGCAAATACTTAGACCCTTATTATTGCACCCTCACTGCAGTGCCCTCGAAAAAATATTGCTGGGACCAAGACATTTAATCATAAGTATTATCAATTACAAAGAAAATTAATACTGTTGCCTCATAAACTTCAAACATCAGTCTTCACGTTTGGCGTTTAGATATCAAGTTTAAATGAAATTACTTGTACGGTTACGGATGCAAGAAAACTATTATTATTACACCTCAGTGCATGGGAAAATTTTCGTCAAAAAGGACTGTTTTGATATTTAGATTATCAGCAAATGATGAAGTAAAACGTATGCTTAAGTAGAAAAGTACTTATATATAGTGGGTAATAAAAAAATTATTTTAAATCTAAACTAAATGAAACAAGCTGTATACTACAATGTAAAAACAAAAATTACCTGGTTTATAAAAATTACTTGTGAATTAGTGCTGTTAAGAAGGTTTTCAATTGTCCTGATATAATCGAAATGTCCTCATTCGGACCTACATGTCCCGTGTCTTGACATGCTAATAACCAGGACGTATTTTCTCCGAATTTTTAAAAGTTAAAAGCAACACTTACTAATGACTGATTATCTTATGTTTGATACTTATTTTTCTTGTCGGTGTCGATGGATCGGCAAGATATCGTTAACATTCGCATTTGCGACTGACTCAGTTTTTTATTGTAAGTGATCGGTGGCCACGTTAGCTTTACATTTACTTTTGGGCGCCACTGAATATTTGCTCAAAATTCAGAGCCGGGTATGGATTCTTTCGTATATAAATTTAGATGCGCATAACTACAATGATTAATAAACAACTCGAATGGTTTAGTATTTGTATTTCCTATTCTTTATGATTCAAAATAAATTAAATTATAAAACTACTTTAACATCAATATAACTTGAATACAACAAACGGGTGACCATAAATTGTTCTTCGTCGGGAAAATCGTGAACTAGATTACCTTCTGAGCCTATCGGTTAATTTGTAAAATTTTATTGAATACATCTCTTGTCTTTTAAAGTGGGATTTCCATCGATTTCTGTTAGGTGAGAATATGTCAGTATAAATGAATTTCTCTCTTAAACATATTTTTAAAAGGGCGTTTTCTGTCAACGTTATCCATATGTAATCTGTTATCTATAGTTGTTTAGATCAGTACCTTTAAATGGTAAATAAAATTTTTGTATTATACAGTTTACATGGTTTGTAATAATGTTTTTAACGTATTTTGTTTGTGATACTTGCTCGGGGAGATTACACGGATAAATGAGGTTTCAAGATGAATTAAGATGGACTAAGATGCATTAAGATGGGCGAAGATGTCTTAAAATGGATTAAAATGAACTAAAATGCGTTAACACGGATTAAAATGAAGGATGCTAAGATGAATTAGGATTGATGAAACTGAATTAACGATGCTAAGATGAATTAAGATTGAGCACAATTGCTGAGCGATGGACCAAACCTGTGCCGGAGCTTGCTGAGATGAATTAAGATGCATTAAGATGAACGGACCTTGGCGATACTGAAGATGAAATAAGATGAACTAAGATGCATTAAGATGAATTAAGATGGATTAATATGAATTAAGGTAAGTTAAGATGACTTAAGACGGATTAAGATGAAGGATGCTAAGATGTATTAAAATTGAGCACAAATGCTGAGCGATGGACCAAAAGCTGTACCGGAGCTTGCTGAGATGAATTAAGATGAAGAGGTCTTAGGGATGCTAAAGATGAAATAAGATGAAGATGGCCGACGAGATGACCGAAACAGGGGTGCTAAGATGAATTAAGATGAACAAAGATTTTGGTCCTTAGGGATGTTGCTTGGGCCATTCTACTTACATAACTAAATTCCTTGGCTTATGCGTTTTTGAATAGTGTATTTTTATATTTATATTTTATATGAATCTATGCGTTTCGATAACAAGATGTTACATACAAATTTATGAAATATGAAAAAGATGGAACCGCAAACATACGCCTACTACTAATATAACAGTTTGATAAACGTATAAAGCCAACTATGGAATCTAATTTTAGTAAAGAATAATTAGATCCTTAATAAATTAAATGTTATTAAACTGCTTCGAAGATGACAAATCAGAACACTCTCTAACAGTCGAAGACCAACAGTGAAAATGTCATAATCAAAGAGTAAGTTTAACTAAATAAAGTTGTGAAAAACTTTTATTTGAAATTGATAGAAACTTGAGATACCAATTGAAGATCTAGTCAAATCTAACAAAAGGAATAGTTTTTTGTTAAACTTTGGTTTTAATTTTAACTTTAACTACATACGTTACATTATTAAAGTACTGTTGTAACTGAACATACAATTGGTAAAGCATTTACTTCAAGGTCTACGAAAAAACAGCAAAAAAATCTAGAAGCACCAAAAGCTAAAATTAAAATTAAGACGTACATTGTGCTTTTTTTTAACTAAATGTGCTATATTCTATTTAAACGGAGGTTTTTTTCTTGCCTATTAAGTTATTAGGATGTTTATATATCTCGTATAGATTTATATAAAATATAGAAATATGTCATTTAAAAACCCAAAAGCTAAATATTTTAATTAAAGTTTAAAGAAGTTGATGACACACTGCAGTAACCTCAAACGATTGTATAACGTTGTAACACCTTCCATGTCTAATACCAAGGAACAACAAAAACGGCATAGAAGTATGAGTATTACTGTTTAAAGATAATAAGTTAATTTGATATTAATGGATTTGTATATCCAATGCCCGTTTAGCACTATTACTTGACAAAGACGAATCAGGATGGGGCAGTAGGTAATAAAAACTTCCAGAAACTATGTAGGTATATTGATGTAGTTAAATATATTTTATGTTTAATTCATTATGATATGGAATACTTATCCTAGTTTTATTGGAAATGACTTCCATCGGCTCCATCATTAGTTTCAGTCAATGAGATGGAAGTTATTTTTTGTTGCATAACTTTGCAAATGTAGTTACTTTTTGGTCTCTAATTAATTAATTAAAATTTGATAATTACCATACTGTTTCTATGGTAATAAAATAACCTTTAATCTAATAATACTCGGATGCAGCAATGTACATTTATAATTAAATTTGGTCCATCAGAAACGTACTAAAATATGAGTAACGTTCTATATAATACGGAAGAATTGACATTTCTTTATTAATTAGGAAATATAATTAAACATCATTAAAAACGACCGTAGCCAAAGTTTACAGAATGTATTCTGTAAACTTTGCCGTAGCTTTGAAAATAAACGTCTCATTATAATTCTTGGAAATAAACTTTAATCCTCTAGATGCATTTACTAATTATATTTATTTGCCTCATTAACAATCCAATGTTTCACAAATTGTATATACGCCTTCTAATTGCATAATAAAAACAAAGAACGTATGCAAACGTAATTTAAAAATAGTTATTGCAAAATTTGATTTATGATTATTTGAAGATGCCCATACTAAGAAATTGCGAAATTCTTACGTAAATATGTACACACAATTTAATACATCGGGCTACTTTATGTTTGTTACTTTATAAGGAAAATCTAATATGTCTTCCTGATTAAAAATTACATAATTAATAAAAGATCTCTTGTATATATAACTTCTCCCAGAAGCTTTTATTGAAATAACCTGACTTTCACAAAAAAAATAGTTTTTGGAAAACCGGAAAAGCCCTATTAGACAACCATATTGTTTTAACTAAAAATTAATTTGACACATTCCTTTCACATCCCAGTTTGATGCATATCATAAATTTTTAATTTCATATACAACATAGATAATTTTCAAAAAGCAACCGTGCAAAATTAATGAATTACTCGCTATTAGTAGTAATACGATTACGTTCTAGAATTATCAATTAATTTACATATATCTACGTATACCTTTACCTATAAAAAAATGAAAGTTAGACAAAAAATTTTACGCAAGAATTAAATATGGGTATCACAAATGTCAAAAACATAAATTTATGAAACTCAAATGGAATATGAATGTTTACACTTAATCTATACTTAATATGTATTTTTCACTTTTTGTAACAATGGCCTAAGGGACTTTTAATAAACAAAAACGATATAGGTGGACAATATGGTGAATTGATCATATTTGATTAAACTTTACATTTCCATTTAAACATACATTTTTACGGTTACTCCACTTAGAAGTATGGTCAATATGGAAACGCCCGAAGTCGATAGAAGAAATGTCTGACGCAAATTAAAGTTAAAATTAAGTTTGATTAATTTTTCAGAATACATGAAAAAAAATATGTCGTGTTAGACTGTGCAATAAGTGATGCCGTTTCTTCCAAGAAGGAAGTTGAGGTGTCATTTGAATTTTACAAGGCGGAGCTCCCTAATGTCGAACATTTGTGTTTTCGCAAAAATTGTAAAAGTATTACTAGTTTGATTTCACCGCAAGAATGTTGCAGTTTTTAACTGTTGAATGACCACAAAGAACTTATAACTTACAAATACTTGAATCTTATTTCAGAAACCATCCACGACATTGGTTTCTCGTGGTCGAATTTTGAGCTTTCTCAATTTTAAGGATTGGTATTTATGCGATTCCTTATTAATTCTAGTATTGGACACTATTGTAAATAAACAGCAAAAAGTTTAACCAAAAGACTAAATTTACTTTAATGAATGAATTGAAGTACGTTCTACAGAATCAATACCGAAACAGTTTACAGTGTTTAAGTAATTATAACGAATCTCGGTGGAAAACCAACATTTTGCTTTAATTGGTTTCCTTATGTCGAAAGTTTCGGTTTTCAACGTTATTGATAATTCTTTACTTTAAACCAAATAAAGAACTGTAATCAAAATTTGTCTTCAGGTTGGCAATGATACATTTACATGTGAATCCTTTTGGAATTTTTTCTGCTATACAACCAAATGAAACGGTTTACAGTACAGTAAGCGTAAGGAGTCTCAATTGAAAATAAACATTTTGGTTGAGTTGATTTCCACAGTTTTTGCTGTTATAGAGTGACGTTTCGCAAGCGGACTCTGCTGCCATCATCAGGCTTAATCCTGAGAAGGAATGTTTTCCCACTTGAGTCGAATTCATATGTTACAATTTTTTCCTAAAAGCAGTTAACTACTCTCAGATTTGATCTTTGGTACATTTCACTTACAAGTCTGACAGCTTTACTGCTGAGCCACTGAGTAATCTAGTATGTATTTTTAGAAACACATATATATATATATATATATATATATATATATATATATATATATATATATATATATATATATATATACAGGGTGAGTCAGTTTTTGTAGACAAACTTTAACAGGAGATAGAACACATGTTTCTAAAAGAAAGTTCCTATAAACATATGTCGTAGAAGGCTTCGTTTCCGAGATACAGGGTGTTGAATATAATTTTTTTTTCTCATATTTTCATTATAACTCATAAACGAATGCTTAGATTTTTTCATGTTGGGGGGATAATGTCCATTAATTAAGGGGCATAAAACAAGACGATAAGAATGTTCACAAACTTGCACAGTGGCGGAGTGGAGGGGGTGCTCAACCCCTTTCATAAACAGAACTTCTACGCCAATGACTATTTTTAAAAAACTGTTATTTTCATTATCTACATACAGTTTAACAAAAATAATGTACCTTCTTCTGTTTCGAAATTCCTGTGCGTTTCCGAGTTATTTTGATTTTTAGTGTTTGATGTAGTACTAAGTTAAGTAATGTGCTTTATGTGAATAATTGAATATAAAGTTTCTTCGTTTCTTTAAAATTTCAAATACATTTTCATTTATAAATAAGTAGGTTATCGGTTTTTTTTAGTATCCATTGTTATTATCCTCGTATAAAAAGAAATGCATAATTATTATTGTTATGCGGTCAATACTTTCTGTATAATTATGTATGTATCAATTTCGCCATAAACATGTATGTGGTTTTTAAGTGATATTCTAATAAGTTATAGACCGCTGCTCACTTGCTCTCATTAAAGAGCCGCCACTGTATCAAGCCATACTCAAACACAAGACTTTTGTAAATTGAAATCTGTTTAGTACACTAATTTTAACAGTCCTTATTTATTATTGTAACAATACTTAATTAATAATTGTGAAATTAATAAGAATTCTTAGCAATAACGATTTATAAATAAATAACAATAACACTAGTATAATAAAATTAGACGCTTTGTTCAAAATGTAAACCGTTCTTTTCAATACACATTTCACAGCGACGTACAATAGAACGTCTTAAGTTAACTAAATTATGCACCCTTATTTCAATGCAACAAAATATGATACTCCTTGGAAAATAAGTATGTATTAAATTTTATATTTTGAAACGACAGTTTGACTTTTTACAAACACTTGCTTCATCTTGAATAATTTCACTGTTATTAAGTTCAAAAAGTTATTTCATTTGATTTGCCAGCTTTTAATTAGTGTAACATACCGTTTACATTTACAAATAGCGAACAAGCCGACATTCATTTTATTTATGGGTTCGCAAATGGGAATTCAAGGTACGCAGTTAGGGAGTATCGGAGAAGATTTCCAAATAGACGACAACCTCATCATTCCGTTTTTGTGAGTATCCATCGTCGATTTGTTAACCAGGGTTTGAAAAATGTACATGGGGGCCGACAGAACAACCGTGGACGAGATAGAATTGGAGAGGGTATATTGCGTGAATTTAATAGGAACCCCACGACAAGTACTCGACGTACTGCTGTTGCTCTTGGTATTTCCCAAAGTAAAGTTTCCCGGGTTTTAAAACGGGATCACAGACGCCCATATCATTTTCAATCTGTTCATGGTTTATGTCCAGGTGACGCCGAACGAAGACTTAATTATTGTAGGTGGGTTCTTAACTCCATTCAAAATAATAGAGATTTCTTATCCAACATACTGTGGACTGATGAATCCTGTTTTACTGGCTGTAAACTTTCACAATCTGCATATATGGGCACATGAAAACCCACATGCCATTCGACCAAGAAGTTTTCAACATGAATTTAGTACAAATGTCTGGATTGGAATTTACGGCAACCATGTGTTTGGACCTTATTTCTTGCCACAACGTGTAAATTCAGAAAATTTCCTACAATTTTTATTAGAAGAACATGTTAATATGTGGGAAGACATTCCTTTGAATTTAAGAGGACATTCTTGGTTTCAGCTTGATGGATGTCCGGCCCATTATGGCAGAAATGTAAGAAATTGGCTAAACAATAACTACCCGGGGAGGTGGATAGGTCGTGGAAGTCCAGTGGCGTGCCTTACTAGATCCCCCGATTTAACGCCACTTGACTTTTTTGTATGGGGATTCATGAAGGAAAAAGCTTGCAATGAAATAAGGGTGCATCATTTAATTAACTTAAGACGTTCTATTGTACGTCGCTGTGAAATGTATATTGAAAAAAACGGTTTACATTTTGAACAAAGTGTCTAATTTTATTATACTAGTGTTATTGTTATTTATTTATAAATCGTTATTGCTAATAATTCTTATTAATTTCACAATTATTAATTAAGTATTGTTACAATAATAACTAAGGATTGTTAAAATTAGTGTACTAAACAGATTTCAATTTACAAAAGTCTTGTATTTGAGTATGGCTTGATACAGTGGCGGCTCTTTAATGAGAGCAAGTGAGCAGCGGTCTATAACTTATTAGAATCTCACTTAAAAACTACATACATGTTTATGGCGAAATTGATACATACATAATTATACAGAAAGTATTGACCGCATAACAATAATAATTATGCATTTCTTTTATACGAGGATAATAACAATGGATACTAAAAAACCGATAACCTACCTATTTATAAATGAAAATGTATTTGAAATTTTAAAGAAACGATCGTTAGGTACTAAAATGGCTCTAAATGTTTTATTATATCTTTTTTATTAAAAACTTTATATTCAATTATTCACACAAAGCACATTACTTAACTTAGTACTACATCAAACACTAAAATCAAAATAACTCGGAAACGCATAGGAATTTCGAAACAGAAGAAGGAACATTATTTTTGTTAAACTGTATGTAGATAATGGAAATAACATGAAAATAGTCATTGGCGTAGAAGTTCTGTTTATGAAAGGGGTTGAGCACCCCCTCCACTCCGCCACTGTGCAAGTTTGTGAACATTCTTATCGCTTGTTTTATGCCCCTTAATTAATAGACATTATCCCCCCAACATGAAAAAATCTAAGCATTCGTTTATGAGTTATAATGAAAATTTGAGAAAAAAAAATTATATTCAACACCCTGTATCTCGGAAACGAAGCCTTCTACGACATATGTTTATAGGAACTTTTCTTTTTAGAAACATGTGTTCTATCTCCTGTTAAAGTTTGTCTACAAAAAACTGACTCACCCTGTATATATATATATATATATACAAAAATTAAACTTTTTCGTTGTTGCGCAGGTATATTGCGCTAAGCTCTTCGCGCATTATTGGCCTCCATATGGGTTTCTTTTCTACACTAGCTTGGCTTATTGAATTTTCTGCTAGTGCGTGCGATGTATGTGGCTTCTTTGAATTTCCGGGAGTTGTATTCTCGTCTTTTGCCACTACCTGTATGTTATTACATTAGATGTGGTGGTCTTCGTTCCAGACATGTTCGTCGATTCTTGATCTTTCTGTCTCCCCAAGCAGATGTTATTCTTGTGTTCCTGAGTTTTCACTTTAACTGGTTTACTGCTCTCTATTATGTATGCTTTGGCACATTCGCATGGTAGGTTTATTTTGAACATATTATTCTTGCTCTATCGTACAAACATCTTGCCACGCTTTTGTGATGATTGGAGTTGTAGTGTAGGTACCTCCCTATGTGGGTAGTTTTCCTGTATACACTTTTCGTGAAAGTGTTGTCATTTCTGTGTACAAGTACATCGAGGAAGTTCTTGTTCCGACATTGTGAATTTTATGGAGGATGCGCGGGTATTCAGGTGATCTAGGAATTCATCCAGCTTATGCTTGCCGAGTTGCCAAACTACAAAGGTATTGTCCACGTATCTAAGCCACATCCTTGGGTTTTTCGTGAATTCAGGTATCATTTGGTCTTCAAAGTCTTCCAAATAGATGTTGCCCACTATAGGCGATAGTGGGGAACCCATAGCCATCCGAAACTCTTGTAGTTCTAATGCATATTGTCAGAAGTTCCTATTGTGTTTACCGAGAGTTGCGTGCGTCCGTCTAACGTTTCATCCTTTTCCAGACTGTCCGTTATGATAGTTAGTGTCTTATCTGTAGGCATGTTTGTGAATAGGCTCACAATGTCGAAACTTACCAGTATTTTTTCGTGGTTTAGTTGGAAGTTTCCACGAAATGCTGCGTATTCTTGACCATAGACTCGGTTTTTTCGGATAAGGGTGTGATGATGTCTAGCGGATAGTGTGCTAATGGGCGACAAGGTGAATTTCGCGAGCTCATAATTGGTCTCAGAGGAATTCCTTCCTTATGGATCTTTCATAGGCCATACAAATGCGGAGGTTTGCTGTAGTGTAGAGTAAGTTTAGTTCTCTGGTAATCGGAGAACTCCCCCTTGTGTTTTGCCAGCGTCTGGTATATCCGTCTTTCGATTGATGGTGTGGAGTCTTTTGGTATTTGTTTGTAGTCGCCCTCGTCCTTGGATCTTACTGTTGTAAGTCTCCATATCCACCACCACAGTCGCGTTTCCTTTGTCTGCCGGAAGAATTTTGATCGATGGGTCATTCTTAGTCCTTTCTAAGTCAGAAAGGTTAGTTTTCCTTCGGCTAGGTGAATCTGATTGATCTAACCTTACGTCTGTATCCGTCGGTTTCGTCAGGATCTAATTTCATAGCTGTTTCTTCAATTGCGGTTATTAAATCTTCTTTCGAAATATACCTCGCTGTTATCGCATAGTTCAAGCCTTTGTTCAGAACCTTCATTTCGTTCTCGTTCAACAGTCGTTTAGAGATGTTTATGACAGTGTTTTTGCGATTGATGTTGGTTGCTTCGTCTCGTTCATTAGATTTTCTAGTTTCTTCTGCTAAATTTCCCTGTGCATTGCCTGGTAGCCGTATTTATCGTTCGTTCACTGGATTAAAAATGGTCTCTCTGATCTCGTGGATTCGTGTTCGAAGTGGTATTTTCTGAAACGGTGATGTTTGATTGAACATTTTTCTTTAATTCGTTTGCTTATCTCCTTGGTGGCACTGAAAAATTATCGAAATCTACACCTATGGGGTGTAGACTTCACTACAAAATGTTTTTAATGTAGTTCGTCCAAAAAACATGTTTTCCAGGAGGAACCAGACGTCACTAGTAGATTTCATTCTTTTTGCTGGAGAATCGGTTTTCAACGTTATTGATAATTCTCTAACTAAATGAAAGAAAGAGCTTTAATCAAAATTGGTTTTCAGGTTGGCGGTGATACATTTACATATGAATAAATTTATCACGTCCTTCCTTGCCCTCTGCAAAGCGTGTTGGTTTATTCCTTTAGTGTTCTTTCCAGCAAATAAAACAGTTTACAATGTTTAAGTAATAAAAATCTTTAATCAAAATTTGTCATCAGGTTGGTGGTCATACATTTACATATGAATACATACATGTACCTAAAGGAATACTATTGTATGTACAATTGCAGTCTGGTACCTCAACTACAATTAAGAAATATTTTGGTAACTGCTTAGAAAAAGGGAAGGTGATATTGGATCGGTTTTTGAATTAAAGCAAAAACCACTTTAATAATATTATTACATTTTAAGGGTTAATTCTCCCAATTCCCTGTAATTTGTACGATATAGTGCATTTGAATGTAAGGATTATATCTATCGTAGAGTGTTACATGTAGGTATTTTATTATACTGCAAACTGCGACGACTTTTTCAAAGGAAACTAATGTGTTTCTTTACAAATGCTCAGTTAATTTCTTTAAAAATAGTATATTCTTTAAAGAGCGGTGAACTGATTTGTCTATATACAAAGTGATTTTTTTGTATATGACAGAGTGGTAGAACTGTTGTCTATTTACATCCTTCAGAAAACTGAGTTTGTGAGATATAATATATTTACATTATAATTAAAGCAGTCCGTTTAATTATGCAAAAGAAAATAACCTCTCTTTACATATTTTTAAAGTAGCGGAATTTAAGGGAAATTTTATACAGAGAAGCTTTTCAAATAAGTGTGGAAATCTTCTGAATATCAACATAAATAGGTCAAGCGAATTTCCGTTCTGTTCATGAATATAATGAATGAGCGAAAAGTAGATTTAGTTCTTGATACAGATTAAATCCTGATGAAATCGGTTGAACATAATTTTAAAGATTATATATTGTTGAACTGAACACTACGCTTCTACTTATTAAGAAGAAACTCGGAACAAATTACAAAAGTAAGTAAGACTATGCAGATTAACTCATTAAAATCCTACCGATGTTTTAAATCTGTAAAAGGTCGCGCTAAAGTTCAGCGTTAAGAGATGGTTTTTTGTGTAATTACATAGTAGGGATAAAGTGTTAAAGATCATTTACTCTTGTCGCGTAATTTTTTACAGAGGCGCAAATTGAAATTAAAAATGAAAATTTTAATTTTCGCAAAATAGCGAAGTCGTCTTATGCTAATTGTTAACATAACATTACGTTTAAATACTAGTACACTATCACTCGTTTTTTTAAATTATGCCGTAAAGTGACCTATTTTTACTTACTCATCAATACATAAAAAGATTATCGAAATTTTTATTTAAATGTACGCAGCGTGAGAGTTAAACAAAAGTAGGGGTGCCTTTTTATTCTTTTGTGCTCTGGTTAGAACAGTCAAACCCAGGGATCGTTTAGCGGCTTTGACGTATATAGTCTTAAATTAAGAGCTTTAAAGAGGTCTTCAATCCTCCTCACTTACCTTTGTTTTTAATCCACTGCACAATGGCGGGTATGTTAACCTTTGAATTTAAATAATATTCATACTTTCATTAAAGGGACTTTACAGAATTTTTATAATTATGTTATTTGATATTTTTGTTAATGATCGATAAAATCTCAGTTTAAGCGAGTATATTTATGTAATCAAAATTCCATTGTGATATTTTTTATAGTTGCAGGTAAATCTGTAGAAGCTTATGTTTTTGTACTTCACTTAACTTAATTTCTTGCCCGCCTTTTTTAATATTTTCAATCTACCTGGTCGCATGTCACTTTAGTCTTCCAGAATTCTATACTGAAGAAACATGAGCAATGAAATGTATAAAAATTATTGCGCGTTATTTGTAATATTCAATATTTTCTGAACCTTCGGTTGTATTTTGTTTTGTTTTTATATTATTCTATTGTCATATTAAATAATTTTCAGAAACATCAATCATCAATATATAGAGTGTGAAAAAAATCTGATTTTAACCCTCAAATTTAAAACGACATTAGCAGTAATTTCGAATAACAACTTAAACAGAAATTTTTACTAACATTTTGTTGGATTGCCCTTTTATCACCGTATTTTAAAGAAGATGCTAAGTTTTAAAAATGTTTTCTGTAAAACTGCACACAGAACATGTACACGCGTTCAAGTGCAGACAATACTGGAGTAGCGACATATTTGGCGCCCTGAAGCAAGTGTAGTATATTCGCACTAATAAATTATTTAGGCAATAGTCTCCTTGGATGATATGATCATTGTTTTAAACAGCATACATAGCCTGAGAATTAATCAAACTGTAATTTCTTGCACTTCAAAAATTATATCAATTATAGTAGTACGAAATTATTTTTCATTGTGGCATTTAGTTTAATTGTTCTAGTCTTATTGATTGGTGGGCCAAAAAATATGTGGCACCCTCGTGTCCCCAAAAGTCGTGTAACTAACATATGACAAAATGTTTGCGTTATTCGTCACTTTGGCGTAAAGCTAGTGGTGTAAAAGGAAGAAAAAGGCCACGTATTTCATTCCCTCCACAAGGGGGAGAGCGGGCTGCTTGAGCTTTCCGAGCTCCTTCATCCTCAATCGTGGATTCCTAAGTACATACATTAAGTATGTGTGCATGGTGGGATTAAGAATAGGTGCGGTCAGGATACGATCGGAAGGAACGGAATTATGGTTCTGAGGGGGAAGATACTACTCCAGCGTGCGTCTGAAGGGCCGCACGTGGTATGCGTAACGGTACCTATTACCTCCCGAATGCTAAGCAGGTCATGTTACCACAACCCCACAAGCTTGGCTATGGTGTAAGAACTAAAGAAAAATATATATATATATATATATATATATATATATATATATATATATATTATCCGCATGTTACTGCAAGGCACTTACATTTGTGATATCATAGGAATGGGCATAACCCAAATAAATAAAGAAATACATACAAAACACAATTAAAAAAGCAAACAATATAATGACTATCAAACACAAACACAAAAACAGTTATGTGGGTAGGTAATCCATGTACTAGATAAACCATCACAAAGGAATTCCTTAATACAGTAGTACGCTTTGATAATTAAAAACTCTTTTAAGTTGTTTTTTAAGTTTGATATACAATAGTTGGTTCTGATGTTATTTCGTGATCGTGTATAATGGTCGTGTATATCGAATTGCCATCTAAATAAGTGTAAGTTGTCATTTGCATACAATACACTTTCCAATAAACAGGGATGGCAATGTAAGGATTTTCAAATCAACAAAGGTAATCGTACAATCGTCCTGATATCGCTGTACATTCATTATTCCTATTGCGGTTCAAAAACTCTGCTTGCTGTAGTACGATTTCCCCACAACACTACGCCATAACTTACTACAGAGTAGTAAGCGTTTATTAAAACATTTTTGGAAACATTTCCCTAAATTCAATAAATTCCTTGTTAGAAGATTAGATGTTTTTGTATTTGTCAATCGATAGCTTATGATAAACTAAGATAGAAATGTGCAAACCGTTTTTCTTGATCTCTTAAGCCTGTCAAAGTGTCGAAATTGTCGGTCAATTATTTCGTGAATGGTTGAAGATAGGTAAAGGACTTCATACATAAGATATATTTATATTTATTCCGGGCATTAAAAAATTGAATAATATACATGGTGTTCCGTTTGAATTATTAAAGTTGCTTTTAATTTTTGGTAGAAGCGGCAACACTCTCTCTCTCTCTCTCTCTCTCTCTCTTATATATATATATATATATATATATATATATATATATATATATATATATATTCACAGCTACAAATCATTTTTACAGATTTAGGTTTATACAATCATATTTATATTGTATATTTTCTGAAAACAAAATTGACGTTAATTGCATCTTAAAACATAAACGCTTGTTAATTTCCTTTACCTGATTAAAAAACAATTTGTACAGGTCTTATAAAAAAAATTTTTGAAACCTTTTTTTACATTTTAAAAGTTTTCACCAATTTGTGTTCCACTTTCTAATTCTCCGCCCTCATAGCTTGTGCGTCTGGAGCAGTTTGTTCCAACTGCACCACGGTAAGTATGCCACTGGCAGGCTAACATAAAGGTTTTACGTCGGTCAACACAAACGGTACATACTTGAGCGTCTGACTTAAGCTAAATTTAGCAAAAGTAAGATGCGTTCTACATAAGCTTAGGATAAAATATATCCTGATTTGCGTGCTTGCACTAAAATATGTACATCAAACATGTGTCTTGTGTTCCTACACGATCGATCATGTGCGTTCATTCATGTACGCGCGAGCATGATTTCTACCCACACACTATTGTTCATGTCCATACATATATGAACGCGCGTAAGACATATTCGATCGTGTGTATCCAGCTTAGTAGTCAAAAGGAATTATAACTCAAGATGGCGTAATATATTTATATATGAGACAATTAAAAACTACTAGGGTTTAATTTTTTATAACGTCCTTCCAGAATCCATGCGTGAATTACTCACCACAAATTTAAAAAAGCTTTAAAGTTCTATGTGTTAAAATTCGTTTTATACCTTTCACGAATTGTTCAACTGTAACTTGAAATTCTTAGTTTTAAAATAAGTTTGTTATTTTGTGTTTATACTGTTAGTTATACCTGTTTTAATGTTTAAAAAATAGTATATTTTTCCTAAGTGTGTAAATGTATGATGATGATGTATGAACACATACATAAGTAAATAAGTTAATACTTAAAATGGGTATAATTATTTTACAGTTACAATAGTTGACAATCCAGTTAGTTCACCTAATTCATTTGAGTTTTGTGACGTTTTATGCGAACAATTCTCATTTAGCAGTGGAGTGTACCAACTTTCAACACTTTAAAAAAGTTCCGATAATCTTATTATGATTTCAAGTGGTTTAATGATTTCACTTGGGAAAAAGTGTCCCTCTCGAAGTTTTATCTCGCCATGGAGCTTAAAATGAACCGTCGGGGTAAAGTGGCTCAACGTACTATTGCAAAAGCAGTTATTTTAGTTAAGAATCGTCGTAGCCAACAACATGTGCTGGATAACAAACAGTGCAAATATGCATTTATTTAGAGATTTCTCCAGAATAGCATGATGAGGTAAAATAAAATTAACAGATAAAACGCAATAAAGGTTTCTAGGGATAGTGCCATTAAGAAGTAGACCACCTCAAATTTGAGAGCCAACAAGAGGTAGAAGACAATGAGTGTAGCATAATAAAAAATGCACAAGGCGTAGAATATGTCGAATTAAACTACATAAGAATAAGTCGCTCTCTTATAAAAATTGAAAAATAATAATAACACATTATTCCAGAAGCTTGTGTTGTCCCAAGGTACCCTATCCTTAAAAGCGTGATTCGCTCTCAATAATTAAAAGAATATAAGATTTTTAAGAGCATAATTTCCATAACGAATTGCAACTCAAATTAGAATTAACGAGATTTGAACAGTGAAGATTCAACCCGATAATTACAAACTAGGAAAGAATAATCTAGAGCAAAAGCATTTTTACAAGTACATGTATACATCAAAGAAAGAAAAATTAAGAAACGAAAACCAGAAAATGAAAAGCAGTTTAATTACACATAAACACAATAAATAACAATCAGTTAAATTACTCACAAACGCACGCACACCCGCATATACACACACGCACACGCACGCACACATAAACAAAATAAATAACAATCAGTGAAATTAGACACACACACGCATGCACGCACACAGGACACACATACGCACGCACGCACGCAAGCACGGACGCACGCACACACACATACACACACGCACACACACACACACACTCACACACACACACACACACACACGCGCACACACACACACACACACACACATACACATGCACGCACACACATATTAAATAACGAATTAAATAACTTGACCAATAACGTTGTCAAATATTATCAATGAAATAAAAAAAAAATACAGTTCACCTTAAGTTACACATAAGTTAAAACAGAACAAGAAATTACAGATACACAATTGTGTCGTGAGTGAAAACCAAGGGACAAGAGCTGTCCGATAACCTACCAGCCGAAGGTTTGACTGACTGTACTACGGCTTCGTTTTCATAGCTTACACTTTCATCGCTTCACATCTAAAACACATAAGAACGGATTAGTTTAAACAGCTAAGGTCATGGGTAGTCAGTTCCTAATAGCGGAATCAACCTAGAATTGCAAATCGAGACATTTCGCAATGACAATTGGATACGTTTCTATTAGATTCCGGTATCATTAATAAAAACCATTAAACTAACGTTTATCACACCACTTTTGACCACACATAAAGCCTTCTACGCAGACAAAAATGTTAGTAAAACAATCAATAATGCTAAATCATACCAACGATTACAGAAACGTCGTACGCTGATTATTTAAAGACATTTCTACGTAATAATTGTGCTTGCAAGATAGCTTATGAGCAATTAAATTCCCAATATTATCAAGAGACAATTGTGTGCAATTTTGTAATAATGATATGGTAAATTCTTCCCAGGCAATGAGCAACTCTTTAAAGGTTACTTCGGCTTATTGAATTGCTTTTTGTGGCTTGTAATTTACATGTAAGTACCTACTTACGCTTGAATATAGTAATTTTGGTCACCTGCACAAAGATCTAACTAGTTAATATATGCGGGTGAAAACCAAGACGGTGATGATTATTTATCGGCATAAGTTTGTTTACACGACCACTATAGTTATGGAAAACCAACAAAACGAGGGGGACAATTTTTCACTTTTGGTTTTTACTAAAACGGAAACATGGGCACCACAATATATAATTGTTATATATAACAAAACAATAGAACTTCTCATAAAGTTTCACCCAAAGCCCTCGGTGCACGTACGATCGAATCGATACCCCAACTCCATAATTTTTTCGAATCAAGGGCCGTGTTCATTAGCTACTTAATTATAAAAAACAAGAAATATCCGCCCTTTTTACATTTCCAAGCAAAAGAAGTGTTAACTTTTAAAATATTCATTTGCCCGCACGGTAGCAATCCCTATATGTATCGAATTTCGAAATAACATAGTGACCTATCTTTTCTGTTTAAGCTTTTTAGGGACTAAAAACTAACTAAAAAGTGTTAGTTGTATGAAAAGTATTAAAACGGCACTACTTAACTAAAATCAAGACCACTATCTGACAAGTGAAAATAAGACTGCTATACACAAATAACGGAGAAGGGTTCATGTAGATCTATTTTTCTTTTCTCACTACCTCCAGAGGGAAGGACATTTAACCAATTAGTTTCTTTGGCAAATCTTTATCTTACGTTCATATTTATAAGGCCGGAACCTTAATATATAACAAAGCGATATAATTTGTTTTTGTGGTATGGTGAGTAAATCCACTATAATGGATATCGGATTATTATAAAAAGAATGGATTCTATACGATATTAATAGACTGCTATTATTTATTTGGCTTTCAATAGTAGTTACGTATATACAATCTGTAACTCATGTCACAAATAAGCAAAAGTAATTTCCTTAACATTTTCGCTAACGAGTCACGTATATTTCATACACGACTATCGCAAACTAAGGAATTGTTAAAATGAAAGATCATCCATTAAACATAGAAAATTGCTTTTCGACCTAAAAACGACTAAACTTACTAATTCAATATATACTTCCAAGACAATCAAATAAAAACTTTTTCTGAAAATGGACAAAACATGTTTTGTACCTTTAGAAAAACTCTTTTCAATATGAAAAATTATTTTTTAAGCTACATATTTAAACTAGAAAAATTGAATGCGCATAAGATACGCCACTTGAATTCAAAATTCGATTACTGCTACATCGAAAAAGTGAATGTCTCCAATTTGTTTTAGTGACAGTAAATAAGTATAAATTGTATGGGATATCAAGAACTGACGTATATAAGACGTTAGGTCAGAATGACAAATTACCAAAAGAAAATTCCATTTTAAAATAAGCTGTTTTAAGATATATCTTAGTTCCTATAAATCCAAAATTTTATTTATATAATTATTTTCACCGATTTAGTTTTAACGTTGTCACTTTAAAATAGATAATCCACTTATTTTTTACATTTTCTTTTCCATTCCTCCGAATTTTGGTTTATTGAACTTAACTACATTATTCATTTGCTTATGTTTCACGCATAAGGAGTTGAAGATAGAACAACTAAAAATGAAAACTTTCACGACTTAATAATAATAATTATAATAAATGCCTTTATTTTAACATTAAGATTATTAGAGCAGCACAAAGCTGCTCTTCCACTTAACCCCTTTAAGAACATGCATACAGTTATTATTAAATAGTATGTCAAGTAATTTAAATTTTCTTCTAGGTTAATAACTAAAGTATTTTTAGAAGCAAACATCTCAACGCATGTTTAGAAGTTACAACCCGCAGACCAAAGACTGGAAACACGTAAAACATGTATCCAGTAATTATTATAATTACATTCCATACATTTACTGGTTATGCAATAACTTTTCGAATACAATTCGTTTAAATTCTTGTCAACGTAATGCTTTTACAGATAGTGAAATTTTATTAAAATATGAAGCAATATTATGGAAAATGAGCGGTGGTATTGAAATAAGACATTTTCATCTTAGATTAACATTGTGTACGTCTGTTCTACAACTGATAAAAGTATTGCGGACTTTTCAATACCGTGACTGTTAGACTGTTAGGGTAGTTAAGAGTATGTTAAGTTCATCTGTTGGCCGTATTCAGCTAAGTGGCTTCTTCGATTTTTCTGGTACATGATGCGACAAGGATACTGTAAATTAAACGTACCGAAACATTTTGTAATCGTTGAATGCATTTTGACTCAGTTACATGAATACACTTCCCGTAAACTGTATCATGAAGTTAAGATGTGATAACACCAAGCTATGACATAGTATTCGTCTTATAAAGGTTACTTAGATTTCCGATTTTGCTGAATAATGTGTAATTTACAAAAGCCTCTTTTAATGGAACTATTTGATTTGATCTAAGTCTTAAGTTTCTGTTTATTATTAACACTAAATTCTTAACTTCATTACAAATTTGTAATTTGGGTTCCATTGATTTATAAGCCTACTGTACTAATTGCTAGTGGCAGAGATAATTAAGGTACAGAAAAAAATGTCCTGAGTTTTTTCAAGATTCAATTTCGAGGAGTAAGTTGCTGATAATTTTTGCATGCATCAGTTGCGTTCTTTGGAGTTCAGTAAATGTACAAGTGATCATCAGCATAGAAATTTGATTCAGAACTAATCCAGTACGTTTTGAAGTGTGAATTATAAATTGGAGAATTGATAATAGATATTTAAGCTGATGTGGATTATTAATTTTGTTCAACGGTATAACTTATGCAACGTCCAACTTTTTGGAAATACTGAGTACTCAATACAGTAGTTTATTAAATGAACAATTAGTTGTAGAAGGAACTGGATGCAAGGTGATATCATAAAGGGCAAATCCATCATCTCCAGCAGCATTGGACTTGATAGTGTAATGGTCATAGCACTTCTGCTTCCATACCAAAGTTAAATTTAATATGCTTAGTTTGTTGATTAGTATAATAATGTTTAATGGTGTCACTGTTAGAAGTCGGCTTTAACTGCTCTACTGAGCTTGTAAAATATTATTTATTTCATTAACACTGGCAGATAAGTGCAGAGGAAGAACTACGGAGCGTATGTTGGAAGTGAGCAAATGATTTTGTAAAGTTTTCCATGGAAATACTTGTTTGGTTGGTATCCACTAAATTATTGTAAAAGGATTTCCTTTCCCTTCGGCAAGCATATCTTACTTTACTTTTCAGTGCTTTTGTTTATAAGTAAAAGAAAATGTATAATCTGAGAAATTCTTTCAATACAATCTTTTATGACCTGTATTTTAATCATAAAATTAGAAGAAGAAACCGGGACATAATTTACAACGACATTTAAATAGCTAAAGATATCGTAAATGAAGAGAACAACCAGTTCAAATTAATTATAATGTAATACTAATAATAATAATAATAGGTTTTGGTATCTCATAATTAAAAAAAGCCACAATGGTACGTCTTCATTTTAATTTTAGCTTTTGGTATGGCTAGGTTTTTTGCTGTGTTTTTCCTAGACTTTGAAGTAAATGCTTTACCAATTATATGTTAAATTACCACAGCACTATAAGTTAACATATGTAGCTGAAATTAAAATTAAAAATTTTATAAAACGTACTGCATTGTGCTTTCATTGTAAAAATAACACTTACATTTATTAACGAAGCTATTTCTTTGTTATATTTGACTGGTTTCTTAATTGGTGTCAAGTTTCTATTTGTGAATGCTTTTATCAATTTCAAATTAAAGCTTTTCATAATTTTACACTTATAATAAAATACTTATCTTTTTTGGGGTTTTTTAATGGCGTACTTTAAATTATACAATCTAAACGTTTCGATAACACTTACAGTTATCTTCGTCAGTAGTAATGTTTGTTAAAAATTGTTAAAGATGTTGTAGACAATTTTGTCAAATTTGAAAAATTAAAACATAAACATAAGCCTGCTAATAATATAACAGTTTGAGAAACGTAGAAAGCGAACTATAAAATTTTGGCGATAATAATTGTGCTTTACGTTTCCTTAATTTTTCAAATTGTCTGATAGAACGATAAGTAAAGTACACCATTAAAAAAACCTCAAAAAAGATAAGTATTTTATTATGAGTGTTAATGCTGAAAGTTTACATTTTCAAATTTTACACTTACATCATAATTTGATTAAATTTTGTTAAATTTGCTCTTTGATTATAACATTTTTCACTGTTAGACGGGTGTTCTGATTTGTCATCTTCAGGGCAGTTTAACAATATTTAATTTATTAAGGATCTAGTTATTCTTTATTAAAATTGTATTCCGTAGTTGGCTTTACACGTTTATCAAACTGTTATATTAATATCAGACTTATGTTTGCGTTTTCAATTTTCCTATTTCAAAAATGTGTTTCAACACCTTAGACAATTGTTAAGTGTTATATAAAAACGTTTAGATTTATATAAGCATAAATACAAAATACACCATTAAAAAACCCAAAGAGTATTTTAAGTATGTGTAATAGCGGTGAAAGTTTACATTTTCATAATTATTTAGTAAATCAGATAAACAAAAATGGTGTAAAAACATGTAAAATAAAAATCTAGGAACAAATGTGTGTGCCCTAGACATTCACATAGGCTATGCAACTGAGAATTATCTAATGGAAGAAAAAAGAGACCTACACTTGTACATATCCGTTGCTACATGCACAAAGACAGTTGTGCCAAAAGAGAAAGGTGTGCCGTAACAAGAAATAGGGATTAGCCGGAAGCTCAGTCGGTCGGTTAGGCACTTGGATGCGTGGGCGTGTGACTGGCGTAGATGCACAGAAAGGTTAAAAGGCCACCACTTGATTTATTTTTATATCGCCGTTAGATCAAGAAAAGGGGTACGACACAGGAAGAGGTACGTTATAGTTAAAATAATGTTGGGCACGGTCCAAAAAGGGAATGGGTCCGGCTATAAATTTACTCCTAAACCCCAGTGATAAAGAAACAACTACTGGTAGTTTAACACAACTCTATTTAGTTTGAACATAAATTCACACCCCAAATCGGTGCTTTCGTTAAACCGATATAATTATAATATAATAAAATAATATAATATAATTAGTAACGCAATCTTTGTACAGCCCCAATAATATGAATAGATAATTGTAGCAGTTTATAAATTATGATAAATCATAACACAATAGTTACCGTCAGTTTAGATAGCTATACGGTTTGTCAACAAAATTTAGAAAATTCTTAGTCGGAATTATCTATTTAACCAAACGTTGTAATAGTAACGCACTTACCTTTCTGGATAGTGCTATAACTATAATATAACCTAAAAAAAAATTAAATACTTACAATACTCAAAAGCAAAACATATCATGTACTGGCGGACATCCAGCGTTGGCCCTAGAGATCACAGACACAACACATAACCAAAATCAAATAAGTAATAAACCGTAGTTCTAGGAAGAGCTCTTCTTAAAACTGGCGTATCAGTTTTAATTCAAACGAATAGTATTTTTATTCCCGATATAAATAACCAGAATATTTAGCCAGATATCTACCATTGCGTTTTTCTTAAACTCACAAACCAATTTAAATTAACAGTACAAAAAAAATAAATATGAAGCATATATTTTCCACCCAGCAAACAGAAAGGGTTAGTTTGCTATTATTTATATAAGCGTATATCAACAGCGTAAGCTAGAACTTATACAATTCAAAAAAAAAAAATGTTAAGCGAATATCTTTAGCCCAGTGGCTAACAGCTGAGATAGGTATAAGAAAAAGTGAATAGCTTCCTTACTATGATAGCGTTTGTTGACATATATAGTTATAGCGTAGATAATTATACTAATAAGTAAGACACATAAACATACATTAACCATTTAACATCAAAAATCTATAGAATGGTGAGATAAGCCACCCTACATAAGCAGTTCCGTTCATAAAAGTACAAATATTAACATATATCGTAAAGCACTCTATAGTAACCGTTGAATTACGAAAGTGTCAAAGTTCAGAATGTAAAAAGATGTTTGCTTCCTACAACAGTAGGTATAAAGATATAACAGCTGTGTAATTACACTACAATTTTTGTGAAAATGCAAAGTGGTAATACATCAAAATAGCAAAAGGTTGAAGCTAGGTTAGCAGCTGTAAGCAATGAACACTTGTGTGAGTATAACTTAATAAATGTTCACTAAAGCTTTACTAAACATTTACGGTTACAGGTACATAATCTCATTAGATGTACCATTCAATGTTCCAACCAAGGTAGTGGCACACGAATTTAGACGAATTTATAACAATCGTTATAGTACCGAGCCGCTCTTCAAGTACTTTGGAGGATAGTTAAAATAAATGTCTATATAACGAGAGCTTCATCATGAAGGAATAACAATAGAAGAAACTCACCAGGATTTTACTTGTCTATAATTACTTAACCGAGTGTATTACTAGACATAAACCTATTTGTTCTTAGTAAGAGGATCATCCGATGTGAAGTAACATCCAGAATGTATCTTCGACTTATTTATCGGAGACCATTTCTAAGTTATACCATAATTCGGAAGAACGCTGAGTAGGTATAGGTGCAGAATCAGTTATAGCTGTATCTTGTCGGGACGAAGGACGACAATAACCAATGGAAAGTAAAACCTAGAGGAACCAATGTTTTAGATACGAGTTAAGTGTGAAGTATAACGAATGTACTTAGTTAAATACTCAGTGGCAAAAGTATACTAATGTTAAGAAAATTTTTACTCACCTCCTGCCAGGACGTGCAGAAACTCTGTATCCGTAGAAACGAAAACTAAATTACTTGGTATAGTTTTTTACTAATTGTGGAGATTTTAAAAAATCAGCACTACGCTGCATATAACTTTTATTCAATAAATTTTTATAAAAATTACAACATGCGTAGTTTCTAATAACTCAACTTTTGCGTTCACAAAATGGCGTTCTTTTTCAGAAAATCTCAAACCAAAAAGAAGTCACCTGAGAAATTTCAACCAACCAGAAATTTCCGAAATTGTCACATTTTTAAATTTACTTGAAATTCAATTGTCACGCACCATGTTGCCAAATTTCTTATAATTGAACCCAACGTATGTAGCCTATACCTCACGTATAAAAATTCTCAAACTCGCTCTAAAACCCACATGTTACAACGTAACTCATAAAAATGGAACGTGGTACAACAACAACAACTTTCCACGTTGGACACGTCAGTTGTTGGCGTTCTTCTGTAAACAGCAATAACTAAAATGCGAGTGAGAGATCACAAAGTTTCACAACTAAAAAAAAGGGTAATGGAATGACTATCTAAGCACATCTTATATCACTAGCAGTATCCTATATTATTAATTTCTGTTAATAGTAATTCACTAAGTACTGGTTAACGTATGAGTTTGATTCAAATAAAGTTGGGTATTACTCATTCTTAAAATTACACGAACTAAGATTTAGGCGACGTAAGTCTTCATTAAATCATCAAAGTCAAAGCAAATGTCAAAGTTGAAAATTATTGAGTGTTTTTTATATTTTAAACTAGAAAATTTATCCATTATATCCACTTATTTTATTGATAAGAGTCAAAAATATTTTGCTGCGACAGTCAATTGTTATAATTTAGGTCATGGTTTGATTATGATTACATACCATCATAATACATAACCTATATATTTGTAAGTAAACAAATACTTTTTTTTGTTTATTATAAATTAAATCATTTCAGGTGGAAAAATTGATAAAAGTTGCAATTAGTTTGTTATTCTCAAGATTTAAAATAACCCTTCTAGAAGCATAATTATTGCTTTGTAATCGACATAATTCTTATAAATACTTTACGATAACATAGAGATCGATACATTTGTGATTATTTCATTCTTGTAGAAGAAAGTGTGTACAGTGTAATGTAGTTTGAAGTTCAACGAAATTATAGATATTTAATATTTTAGTTTAGCACATAGTTTAAATAGATTTCATATTGCTCCAAGTTAAATGAAACGCAATTTACATAAATCAGTACATGTATTCAGTTCACATATTGTAGAGCTATCAATATGTTATGTAAAAATTAGAATATTTATATTACATTTGAATTAAAGCATTTAAATTTAAAAAAATTATTCACTATCAGTGTCACTCTCAAAAGTGGAATCATTTATAGATAAAGTAATGGTTGCACAACCTCAAAGTGTTTTTCAATTTCCAACCAATCTAACATAGACACTTCGGCATGTTTAATGTATTTCTGCCAATATGTCCCATCAATTCGTTGCAAAGATTCCATCCATATTTCTTTTACATGGTCATCGTTAAATTTGGAATTATGTCTTCCTATATTTTTGTTGTAGTGTTCTTTGCAGTTTGCCCACACTAGTTCAATTGGATTAAATTGAGAGTGATATGGTGGCAACCGTAATACTCTGTGTCCACACTTGTGTGCTATTTCATTTATTTCGTACACATTTGGTATCGCATTATCTGCAACTAGTTGCAGTAATTTCTTAGACGAATTATTTGGAATTTTTGTTTAGAAGTTTGGAAGGATAACTAGCATTTTCCATTACAATTAAAGATGGTTCTTTTAAGTGTGCAATTAAATTATTTTCAAACCATTTTGTAAACAACTCCACACACATATATTCATAATAGTCAATTTGTGACTCTATAGAAAACAAAAGTGAAGCATCGGAAATAAGTCCATCTTAATTATCTGCATGAATAAATCCAAAAAATACAGTTATTTTAGTAGGAATTGTAATGTAATAACTAAATTACAACAAACCTTTTCCCTTCACCCATTTGTTTCTGCTTCACGCTTTCCTTCTTCCTATCGTGCCAGCTTCTTTGTGCGATCCTCGACTGAAAATCCAAGTTTCATCTAAGTATACAGGATTGTATAATTTTTCTTCTTTATTTTTGTAATATTCTCTTAAGAATCGTACACGATTGGCAGCAATATGTGATTGTTCCAGTAAACCTCTCCATCTACTTTAGATGAAAAGCTAATGGAATGTAAGAGACATCTTAAACTTGATCTACAGAAATCGAAAACTTAACTATTGCTTAATTCTTTTTATGATTCCAGCGTAACATGTATATCTACATAAACAGGTATATTACTAGACATGTCTTGCATGTTTGTATTTACATTTTGAATGCACTTCATACATTTTTCTCTTTACAGCATCCTTCACATAATCATGAACTTCGGTGGACTTAGATTTCGTACGTTTTCTCCGCTTAGCTGGTGAATGTGGAGGTTTAATTTCTTTTTGGGCTTCTGTAACCCTTTTTTTTATAGCACTAACTGTATTTATACTAACCCCACATGATTCACACGTGCGCTAAAAGAAGTCCTTCCAAATATCATATTTTACACAATAATATACTACATACCTGCGTAACAGATTCAAATGGAACGAGTGCCCCTTGATTGTCACGTTCCCGTTCAAAATAATTAAACAGGTCCATAACTATGAGCTGCGCTTGAGATTTAAGGTGCTTATTACGTAACATATCTAAAATTTTGTAAATTTTATATAAATTATGTAAAAATGTTACCAAATTACCGATAATTCATTGTACAAGTTGTAGATGGTTTTGAAAAAAACTGTTTTTTTTTATAAAAAGTAAAGCAAAAACGCATAAACAATAATTTCAAAAAATGACATGAGTGACAGATGCTGCGTCTTAATCACGACACACGTTTTAGTGCGCTAATATGAATTGTACAGCAGATTTATGTTTTTATGGCCATCCTTCTCTAATACGTATAGATAAAATTATGTAATTTTATTACAGAGTCTTACATCGATGAGTCATACCCAACTTTATTCGAATCAAACTTTAGGACAATTAATTTGGGTGTTAACGCCCAAATATTACCTTCAAATCTTACACTCAGCTTACGCTTTCGAAAATAACTAACAATTTGTAATCGTTTTAATTAATAAAACTTCATTGCTTCTAAGAGAATACCCTCAGCTACTACCGTTGTTTTACTTTTGTTTTGGTTTTATCTGTGTCTATTATAGCATAGTTAATGTGACCAATCAATAGGAACATATTTTTCTTATCAACAATCAAATTTATATTTTTTCTCATTGTAAATGGATAATAGATCAAATAAAATTGTCGAGTAGAGTTAAGTAACTAAGAAAAAATTGGATAATTTTTGACACAAACTCATTTATTTCTTAATACAAATTTTAGCAAGGCAATATAATAAAACCTAACGTGTAGTCATTGTTATAAAACAATATAAAAATCACCTAACAATATGGAATAAATAAATTTGACGCAAATTGAATATTGATTCTAATTGTACTTAGATACGCCTTTTTTTATGGTAGTAATCCAACTTTATAGATGATTTGAAGTAATCATCATACCCTACTTTTACTCATTAGCTCACTCCCTAATTAATTATTCATTATATAGGCACTAAAAGAAATTTAGGACGAGCTGGAAGACACTAAACATTTTGTAACCTTACCGAGATAATTTTCATTTTAAGTGTAAATTTTACTCAATGACTATATAATCGAGCTATAATTTGCACACCTCCATAAATTCTAAAACGGGGATGAACCGAATATAATATCAATAAAATTGAAATATTTTGTTAGAAAATTTATGAAAACTTTATCACTTCAATATTGTTTACCTCTACAACTTTTTTAAGGATTTTCTTTTCACTCAAACTTTTACGTACCTTTTTTCCTCCATTACAAATGCAATTTATAGTAGTTTTAATAAAGAGATTGATTTTTCTAATGATATAATATAAATTTTATTATAAACTATATGCTTTAGACCCAAAGCTTAATACACACCACAGCTAGCATGCATGCGCTTACTATCGCTGATTAAAAACATACATAAATATTTAGTGCACTCGCCTTCTTCTAAACTCAGCACAGCCACACAAAAAATAGAATAAACAAATTTAAAGTACTTAAACTTTTTGGGTTTTTTAATGGTTTATTTTTGTATTTATGTTTACACAGATCTAAACGTTTCGATAACACTTATAATTATCGCCCTCAGTCTACCATTAATGCTGTTTGATAAACGTATATGGAATATAATTTTAGTAAAGAATAACCTGATCCTTAATGAATTAAATATTGTCATCTTCAAGGCAGTTTAACAATATTTAATTTATTAAGGATCTAGTTATTCTTTACTAAAATTGTATTCCATAGTTGGCTTTATACGTTTATCAAACTGTTATATGAATAGCAGCCCCATCCTTCCGTTTTCAATTTTCATATTTCATAGAATTGTTTCAACATCTTAAATATTTCTAAAAGATTTTATTACTACTGAGGACGATAACTGTAAGTGTTACCGAACCTTTAGACTTATATAAACATAAATACACCATTAAAAAAATCAAAAAAGCTAAGTATTTTGAATATACGTAAAATGGTGAAAATTTACAATTTTACAGAATAAACAAAAATCAATTACGGAATCTTATAGAACAAATTTGCGGCTAATTAGTTGCTCGATTTCGAATTTTATCGCTCATTATTTAAAATTAAACAATGGTTGTGTTGACTTAAATCTTAACTCACCACAGCCATATGAAAAAAGAATTGAATAAACAAAAATCAATTACGGATTTTTACAAATTTGTGGGTAATTAATTGCTTTACTGGGAATTTTGTCGAGCGTCATTAGAAAAAAGCAACCAAGAATCAATTAAATACTATTGTAGTACACATTTGTGGCTAATTAGTTGCTCTTGCGGATATTGCGGATCACTAAAAATAAACCAATGGCTGTGCTAACTTGAACTTAAACTCATCACACTCAAAACAAGAAATTGATAAATGTAAAATACTGATTGATTATTTTGTTCTAATTTGTAGCTAATCAGTTGCTATAATCGCCTTAATTGCGTAGCTCCATCACCATAATAAATTTTTAAAAAACAATATAACTGCATCAACACTAGAACTTGTCGTTTCTCCAATTCCGGTACCAACGGCTCTCACGAACTAGTTGTTCAAAAGGTATGTAAGTTTCGAATATGTTTGTTGTGGAAAAACCGACTAAGGCTGCTGTGTTAATGCGGGCAACATATTGGAAACGTAGAACAGTTAATTCGGGAAAGACGTTGGTATCGGAATTGACCGAGCAACAAGTAATATATAAGTTAACTATGAGTTAACCTTCTAGTGTCTATGTGGTTATATTCTTTCAATAATTATGTGTGGTGATGGAGCTAAATAATTAACGCAAGTTTTAGCAACTAATTAGCTACAGATTAGCACTAAATATTCAGTATCTTACACTTGTTTTATCAGTTGTTCGTTTGTTGAATGTGCCAAGTTTAGAATTTTTTTTGATAATCGTGGTCTTGAACACTTTAACCTAACGTGCTAAATCACTCATCACTAATCCCAGTAACACGCCCGCCGCGTTAATGTCAACTTCTTTTGAAAAGGAACCATGAGTTACGTATTCTTCATACCAAATGATTTTGAGATCTAAAGCGACTGCAACTATTGCATCGGATTGTTCTAATGTATTTTGCTAAACTTTGGTCACATATGAAAGTATATCAGCTGTTGAACGACTATGAATATTAGTGCCCACTAAAGAGTTTGTTTGATTCAAGGAAAAAGAATAGCTGGATTGATGGCTTTTCTATGACTTTAGACAAAATAGAAGTGACATTCCCCAGAAGACCTACAGATCGAAAGCTTAGATAGGACTGGTATTAGGTTTGGGGAATATTTCTTTAGCATAATAGCTGAAATAACGCCTGGGCTAGTCGCCTTATTAGGATTAAGCCTATGGATGATCGATTCTTGAAGCTTGTATCGAAAATGAGTGGGTTTCATAGCTTAAGAAGAGAAGATTGATGTAGATACGAGTTTCATGCAAATAAATCCACTGGCTTTGTCTGCAGAATCAGCAATTACATAACCGTCAAAAGATATCATGGAGGGAAATGAAGGTGTACCAATCTTTTTTCAGAAAGCTTTAGCAATGAGCAAAATTTACGACTACCCAAATAAGATGTAGTCGGTTCATTGCATTTTTGTTGTTCAAACAACTTTTCAGATTTTCCAGGTATTACTAGCACCAACGCAGTGTCTGCATGACTCGATCGATTTATTGAATGTCTGTTTGGTATAAGATTTATTTTTCAAAAAGATTGCATCAGCATAAGCCGTATTGACCAGGGTTTGGAAGGAGCATGATACGATGTTGTTTTTTGGGAATATATAAATCCATGTCCATGACCATGACTTCAGATACTGAAAGAGCAATGTTCGAAGACGAGGACAACTTGCCCTAAAAACCTCAGTCTTGTGGATGTCTTTGTGCTGTATGTTAGCTGATTTTTTTATTTAACAGGGCATTACATCCGTTTTTATTTGAATCCAGACGTTTTCCTTTTCTTTTTGATCTTCGTATATAGAGTAATGCCAAGGTATTTAGTGTTATTTGCATATGACAGCTGTTTATCTTCTAAGTGAGGAAAGTTATCAGTCTATTGTAGGTAAAGATCCTCGATAATGCGCACTTGTACCCCGGCTCTAATTTTCTGTAAAGTTCAATATTGCTCTTACCGTTTAATTCGCAACCTATTAATTTACGTTTTTTTTTTGTGTTTTTTTTTCAAAAATTAAGATTTTCTCATCGAATTTTAAGTTAACCAATTAAATAAATAATGGTCAAAAATTCTTTCACGTAATTAACGACACTATACATATTAAATCATTATGATATTTGCATTAGAAAAATTATATTGCTATTCCTTACGACGATAGTAACGCTCATTGTTTAAAATCGATCTCTAGCGTAACAAATTTTTGAGAGTACTGTTCTATGCATTGTGCATTTCAAATACTTGTAACATAATTACTTTCATAACGTTTAAGATCAAATAAATCACGGCGTTGACGAAGGGATAAGCTGCCCTTTGAAGCTTTGCTTTACGTAATATGTTAAACATTTTAAATCTAACTTCGTTCGCAGTATGAAAATTCTATTACATCGTTACGATTTAATAGAATTCTCAATATTGGAAATTATATCTTAAAAAGGTATATCTTACTCTTGGTGTTATCGCAACATTTCCGCCCATAGCAAACGCTTCAATAGCATCATCTGAAAAATTATGATCAGAAACGTTTATAACTATTTTGAAAACTTGAAATTGAAAAAATTGAAAACGCAAACATAAGCCTGCTATTAATGTTACATTTCGCTGTAAAGAAAATCTCTGTTTAAATAAGTTTTGGCATCTTATAATTAAAAAAGGCATAATGGTACACCTTAATTTTAATTTTAGCTTTTGGTATGCCTAGGTTTTTTGCTGTTTTTTCCTAAACCTTGAAGTAAATGCTTTACCAATTATATGTTAAATTACCACAGCACTGTAATTTAACATATGTAGTTGAAATTAAAATTAAAATTAAAAATTATATAAAACTTACTACATTGTGTTTTCACTGTTAAATAACACTTTTATTAACAAATTTATTTCTTTGTTAGGTTTGACTGGATCATTTTAGTTGATCTCAAGTTTATATTTGTGGATTCGTTTATCAATTTCAAATTAAAGTTTTTCAATTTACACTTACATCATAACTTGATTAAATTTTGTTAATTTTGTTCTTTGGTTATCAGTGTTATGACATTTTTCACCGTTAGGCTTCGACCGTTACAAGGTGTTCTGATTTGTCATTTTCCAGGTAGTTTAACACTATTTAATTTATTACTGATTTAGTTATTCTTTACAAAAAATTTTATTCCATAGTTGGCTTTATGACAAAAATACACCATTAAAAAAACCAAAAAGGTAAATATTTTAAATATGTGTAATAATGATACAAGTTTACTATATATTATGTGTTTAAGTAATAAACGAATCTATGAATTAGTTTATATATGATCACAATATTGTGTTACCTGTCATTATATGAATTGACATCCTATGTGTTAGTGTTTCTAAGAATTATGTGGAGCCGCTGTTGCATAAGATATCTACCTTAGGGTACGAGTGCGTCTATTGTGTGTCGACCGCAGAAGGCACAAACCATAGTATAATGTAATGCAATTATTAAAAGTCATTATAAAATAGGGAAATATAACAGATGACTTAAATTTGACAATTTGATAAAAACGATCACTTTATTTATAATACGGACTTTCCCCTTCACATATTTTAAGGATCGTGTATTTACCGCAAATAGTAATTAAAGTATACGTAATAATATATTACTCATACACAAAGCTATTTATTAAGTCGGATATACGAGTAATCTTAGTTTGCGGTAAAGGTGATATTCTTGTGGCTTTTGTTATCTTTATACAAATACAATATTTATCAACCGTCGTTACATGGTTATTTATAATGATTTGCTCACTTCATGTAATTCTAATACTATTTTTATTTTTTTTTCAGGTTCAAATATGTAAAAAAAAACGACACAAATAAAAAACTTGCTGTCCACATCTTCAACCTGATTGCCGTTCCAGATACCAGGTAATTCTTACGTAATTATGTTTTAGTATAACTTATTTAGTAATGTGGGCATTAACTGATACTTGAGAAGTTATGCTTTCTACGGATACAAAATTGACACAATAATATCAAGCTCTTTTACTTTTGTTCGCCCATTATGGTCAATGGATCATAACATACAATTATAATTTCTCATAACAGCCATTTTGTTAACATGTATTAAATATGTGTGTTTATAAGGTTGGACTGTTTATACAATTCATACCTATGCAGTACTTTTTCACTAAGCTACATAGTGTCGTATTATAGAAAATGTCGTGAACGTAGCAGGGCGGAATGTTCTGAACACTGATAATCCATATAATACAGCCCGGTAGAAAAAAGGGGTACGAACCTATTACTGGCATTTTTCAGATTTTCCTTTTTGCACAATTGTTAAATGTGAAGGAAATATGTCCGTTGAAAAGTAATATAAAGTGCAAATGGTTATAAACAAGAACATTCAAGTTTGAAGTATATTTAATCATTCTTCTTATAAACGTTTAAAGGTTACATTTATCAATATTAACTAAATATTTTTTTCGTTATTTATAATTAACCAGTTTTATTACAACGTCTGAACCAAGCATGATTAATTTATTACACATAATTCTTGTGTTTTATAGGTTCGATAAGGATTTTCTCAGGTTTGATTACTTTAAATTTAGTTACCTAGTTAATAATAATTGGTTGTTTTTGTTTATGCGATTATTAATATCAATTCATAAAAGATACCTGCCATAAAGCGCCCTTTTCAGAAATTATTGCTAACTAGTATAAATGATATATAATTAGTAAATTTAGTTTGTAAGATTAGTTTTCAACTGCAGTTTTTGTTTCAATTTTAGATTTTTCGAATTTTACGGAAATATGCATTAAATTTCTCAACTAGTTTTTGATAAGAGTCTGAATAATGCATTACAAAGACTTACACAATGTTATCGTAATCGTAAAATAATTCGTAATTTTATTATTTGTGATTGTGAATACGTATTCTTTATCGCTGGCTGATTGATGTATGTATAGCTTCTGTGGGTAATTCCATGTTTACTTATGTTTGCTAGAAATCCAAGGAATTATATATCAGTTAAGTCGCAATAATTACAACATTAATAATACGAATCTCTTATTTATTTAACAAGGTAAATTGAATGTGTAATAATTTGATATGTTTCCTTATTACAGACTTCAATCATTGTGAATTTATATTTCATACTCCCAGTAATCTATTTACTTGAACTAACTTTACATACATAGTTCAAATTAAACTTTACATTTTCACCATTGTGTTGAATTTAACGTCCATTACGTTGGACCCCCCACCAACAGAAAAAAAAATCTGAGTTATCAAAAAAATTAGTGCTAATTATGTGCTAATTTGTTACCGCATTCAAAATTTTGTTGCTCAAGAAGAACAGCAGTAAATTATAAAAGAAATGGGTGGGGCCAGTTTAACGTAAAGCTGGACCCCTCCGCTCAAAAACTTATGAGTAGAAGAAAACGAACGAATGTCAGGCGAAAATTTGTTGCTAATTTGTTGCTGTAAAATAGCATACCTAACTTGCGGATTTGCAAAAAAAGTTATGTATCCTTTTACAAATTAAAAGGATTAATTTTATGATTATGATTAAATGTAAAAGACAAACACCATAAATGATTTGAGCTTCACCAAAAAAGGATAGCGATAGAAAATGACTTATTAAAATATCAAACATTTTAACAAAATCTAAATTAAAATTATTACACGCACCCTCTACCCACTCCGCCAAAATAACCACGATGCGTTCGCCGCCCCGGCGCGAGTTATTCTCATTGCCTTTATTTATTTTCATTTACAACTTCTTGCTCAAATAGTTATTACGTAAAATTGATCTTCACATTATAATTAACAATAACTTACAGATTAAGGAATTATTACTAACAAAATGAAGGAGAATCGATACGCTCTCACGTGGGACTTTTCGTTGTTTTAATTTACATAAACAATTTGTTGCTCCAACAGTTACTACATTAATTTGTTCTTCGCGCTATAACTAACAATAATTTATACATAATCGAATTTGATGCGAATTATAAATAATAATAAACGAAGGAGAATCGATGTGCTCTCGTACGGGAATTTTCGTTGTTGTAATTTGCATAAATAATTAGTTGCTCAAATAGTTACTCATACGGGACTTTTCTTTGCTTTAATTTGCAGAAACATTTTGTTTCCCAAATATGTAGTTGCTACGTAAATTTGTTCTTTGCACTACAATTAACAATAATTTATACATAATCGAATTTGTTGCTAATTATAAACAATAAAAAACGACGGAGAATCGATGTGTTCTCAAGGAATTTTCGTGGTAATTTGCATAAACAATTTGTTGCCCAAATAGTTACTATGTAAGTGTGTTCTTCGCACTACAGTTAACAATAATTTATACATAATCAAATTTGTTGCTAATTATAAACAATGAAAAACGACGAAGAATCGATGTTCTTTCATACCGGACTTTTCGTTGTTTTAATTTACATAAACATAATAAAGTTACATAGCTAGAAAACTATCAAAAAAGTGGTGCAACTATTCCGGACTTACCCTACCACAAGAGTCAAAATGCGTATTTCTATATCTGGCTTAGGGCTGCTTATATATTTTTTCATATAATAGTAATACATTATAATTTATTCCAATTTTTTTAAATTAGGATTGTTACATGATGATATAAGCGATTTCGAGAGTCAAAAACAATTAAATGATAAGTATTTTATATAAAAGAATATCGCAATCTCAAATGACATCTTGGTGACGTTTTCTTTATTTATGAGGTTTTACACACTATCTTCCTAGATTTACAGTCACCCTAAAAGCAAATTGTAATTTACATACGTGGTGATTTAGGTTATGTCTCTGTTGTGCTGGATGTTGTGTATATATAAAGATGCGGAGTGGCAATAAACTTCTCGTTTAATGTTGTTTCCGCATCCTTAAGATCATCATACTGAATCCATTTGTAAACGCGATGGCAAATGGCGGTATAATGACCAATCATATCGTAATCAATAGACTGCCTGGTTTTCTTTGATGGTGGTTGGAAATTGACAATTTCGGCCAAGTTATAATCATTGGGCATGAAGGTGAATTTCATCTCTGTGGGTGTGTCCTTTAATTTGACAGTATATTTGTTGAAAGCATAGTCACAGTAGGTTTCTAGTATAATGAACCTGATTAAAGAATATTTTCAGTTAATTTTATGACAGAGTATAGCATAGCTAAAGTGAAGGTCAGTACTCAGTACGTTAGTATAATACAGATTCATCGTATTTTAGTCTATAATGACAGAATCTTGTATCATCTAGCAAGAATGAATTCAGTAAATAACTAATAACAAAACTTATTCTCCCCCATATGGTAAAGTGTCATTTGCAACAACGCATTTCGGTAATTATAGGTATGCCAATTATATCTTACCATATAATAATAAGTATTTAATTCCCCTACTGTGATTACACCATAATAAAATGTCAAAAATATAGGGAAAGTAATATGTTTTCTTAATATTATTAAATTCGACAGAAGCCCTATTTTGAAACCTAATTGCCACAACAATTTGTGTGTTCATTTCTAGGCCTAATTAGGTAAGGCTGTTCTACCAACCTAACCCAATATAAGCTTTCAAAACTTTCTTATCCGTAAGCGGATTAGAACAAGAGACCGCTGTGGAAAGAGGTGGTCTATACGGACTACATCGCGCGGCCAACAATGAATCAATCTATCAATAACAAGAAGAATACGTATAGCACTGAGAACATTTGTTTTACCTCATCACAAAATCGCATTCAAACTACACGAAACATTCCAATTCCCAGCTTAGCGATTCCGATTTGGTTGTTTATTCACAATCGGCCGGAAATGAATTCGTTTCAAACTGCTTAGAAGTGAATAAAGCAAGTACAGTATAAGAAATCAGAATTGTCACTTTTTCCAATGGTTACTTTGCGTAAGCATCTGAAAGCTGCCTAAAATTGAACGATTGTGGGAGTAAAATAGTATACAAACCTCGGTGGACATTTATCTTGTCGCTCGTGGGAGTTTGTCCCTTAGTCGGACAGACTTGCGCTCGACTGTAGTGAAATACTCTCGACCTCGATATGTGGCATTTATTTATTTAAAGTCGTTACCATCAGCTTTAGATAGCAACACTAGGTCCTTCTTGCTAAATGATCGATGGACAGAACCCAAGAAATCAACAAATATGCCAAAAGGACACGGTCAGCTTGGTCAGTTGTTGACATCGCAACCGTTAAGCGGATTTGACGCTTTATATCTCATCCGGTGAGGTCCGCTGACTGCACACAATACAAAAAACGAGGCAAAAAGTAACATTCAATGCAGTACATACCCGTATAAAAATTGCAGTTGTGTTTAATCCATCGCATTCTTTTGTACAACATGGTTACTCCCCATTTACAATGATCTCATTTTCAATCTCATTGTACTTTCTATCGAATAATCAATGGAGTTTCACGTTAATAATCGGAAGTATTTTTTTTCTAATTGTGCAGCGTTTGGAACATAATGATTTTTCTTTAAAGGATGGATATTGTCCAAATAACTGTCGGCATAGATGTCCCGCAATCACTTCACAACTTATTAGAAAACGCTTATTATTTTGTACACTGCTGTTAAAAATTTCTTTCAGTATTAATGTTCTGAATTTATATGCATTTTTTTTATACCGTTGCATGGCTACACTGTCAATCAATTTAAAAAAAATACAGTCATTTATGTTACAGATAACATTTTTAATGTCCTTGTTGTCAAAATACTGAGCTAGGAAAATTTGAAACAAACTATCGAAGGCGCAAGTGTTTGTTAGGGTGTAAAACGCCGTGTCAATTTTGATGGCTCATAAACACGCCGTATTTCCATTTTTTATTATGGGAGTTTTTCTAAAGTCACAGTTTACTAATAGATTTTCGTTAACGGGGTTATCATTCAGTTAATGGCCCCTGGATTCCGCAATCCCCACTAATCCTCCCCAATCTTCTACTTCTTTTATTGTTACTACATTATTAACACCGTCTATTTGTTTACATTTCAGACATATACGTTTTTGGCCATATCCTTCTTCGTCTAGCGACGCTGAGCATTTATCTAAAACGTGTACGTACTTTTTACAGATGGCCGCCAGTGAGTTCATGACCATTTTTACACGCAGGGCATTTGGTTTCAACCATGGTTTCATTGTTGTGTGTTTTTCGATTCTACATTACTATGCGTTTTGCCTTATCATTTACCAGGTTGCCCCATTGGCTCCATATGTTGCAAATATCATTTTCTTCCTCAAATTCATCACAATCAGGTACATTCTCCGTGTCAATTTCATTAAATGTTTTTTCTGTCAAGAGCTTCTTAAATTTGTTTTTATATACTTCACAAAAGGTTGTATTTCCTTCATCGGCCTCTTCTTCCGTTTCACTCTGTGAAATGACCAATATTTCGGTTATTATTTCTTCTGCAGCCTCAACATTTCTACATAATACTAATTGTCCTAATATAAACAAATAGTAACGTTTAATATTTGGGCGTAATTTTTTCAAAAAGTTTATGTATGCAACATCGATACGTATATAACAAGTAGGTAGACTGTCTCCCATGCATGCATCAGCATATTCTTCTAGTGTTAAATAACCTGTGAAGCTTTGTATTGCTGCTGCTAACAGATCACGTGAGAAATCACATACTACTTCACGGGGTCGTGGTGCGCCCGATCGCATCCATTCCAAAGGCCAGTACTAAATGGCATTTGTGTTGTGGACTTCAGATATCATTTGAGTTACGGGAAATAATTTATTATTTACCGAATTTGCAACACAATTTTGTATAAAAATATATTATGTTTGAAATTAGATTTGTCTGCCCTCTTAATTTTTCTAATTATGCATGAGTACTCAACTAAAGTATAGCTTCGATATATATTTAATTGGAAATTTGTCCAATAATGGACAAAAAAAGGATTTAATCCAATGCTATAGTCATCGGACCCAACCTCATCAATTCGAGAGCTTTTATTATATTTTTGTACAGGTAGTTTTTTAGCTTGTGTTCATGTTTGGCGATTCGTAACACGTTTTGAGCATATAAATGAGGTGGTTCTCTATGGTCATCCGTTTCCATTAACTTTTCTGCCATTTGTACGCGATATTTCATTGCACTGGATTTTTCATTCAGACGCAATGGCATCTCTAAGAGGTCTACGCAAATATGACTTACCACAACCACCACCTTCACCTTCAACAAATGTACACATTATTTTTGTTGTACGTTGTTGCGAATTGTCAAAAACACTTTTAATGATCGCGCCACATTTACAGGCACCGCATGTATACCCAGATCTGCCATTCCGTGATAATTTATTTCTTTGAAACCGAAACCCGCATACTATTTTCGTGCTTTTCCAAATTTTTTCTGTTAAGAAGTGCTGCTAAACACCAGGCTGTAGTATCGTGTAATCCCGTGAAGCGGACTGCCTTCCTTTTTCATTTCTACGGTAAGTTTTATGGATAATCATAGCCTGAAAATTCGATTTTGGCACAGTAATGGTAAATGTTAAAAGGTCGCCTGCGTTCTTAGAACTCGTATCTGATGTGTTAAACGTAGAGTCGTTCTTAGCCGTAGAAGTAATACTGACATCGTTTAAAAGTCTTTCATTGATATCAACACAAGGATTATCAAAATATTTTCCAATCAATGCATCCCTTATGCCATATCTATTGCACATAACAAAAGAGTACAAGGAATTCGGAGTTATGATGTTATCAAAAACCTTAGCTATGGAACACCATACAATATCATACTTAGAAATTATCTTATGACTTTCATTAACAATTTCCTGCTTATACTTCAACCGAGTCATCTTTAAAACATTTTTGTCTACTTTGCCCGGTCTACATAGTATAGGAGGCATTATGTAATCTATACCTATACGATTCAATAATTTGAAAAATCCAACACCAGTTTTAAAACTAACACATATATTTTAAGTTAAATTTGTTTAACCAAGTGCCACACTGAAAAATAAATCCGTCACAACTGACGGGTAAACCACCAGTTAATTAATTGTAACTGACTTAAAATGAAATTTTAATGCGATGCCAAGTAAATGCAGTTAATTATCAAGTTTACTTGGTTAGTCCTATTTTTTTTTATCGCGTCTACTATCCTTGTCATTTGATAATTATGTTATTTGAAGGACTGGAATCTCAGCATAACGCCATTGCTAAGGTACCATTAATAAAAGTAAGATAAGCTTGGTCATCGGATATGTTAAAATGAAGAAATCATTTACTAAGGTATATATTTTCATAACGCCGAGATATTGTTGCCTGTCAAAGGAGGCTTCATTCTGATCTTATTTTGAACCTTTTCCCTGAATGTGACTTAATTCTTGTTTATGCATGAAACTCATCTCTTTTCTATGAATTGTGGGTACGTAGAATGAGATAAAACAGTTGATTTGTTATTTGCTACGTTTAGAGGTCGTGTAAGATCTCCTAAAGGGGTTCAAGCAAACTTAATAGTGCGAAGATCAAATTTACGTAGTAACTATTTGAGCAACAAATTGTTTATGCAAATTAAAACGAAAATTCCCGATTCTCCTTCGTTTTTTATTATTTATAATTAGCAACAAATTCGATTATGTATAAATTATTGTTAGTTATAGCGCGAAGAACAAATTTACGTAGTAACTATTTGAGCAACAAATGGTTTATGCAAATTAAAACAAAGAAAAGTCCCGTATGACGGCACATTGATGCTCCGTCGTTTTTATTGTTTATAATTAGCAAAATATCGATTATGTGTAAATTATCGTTAATTATAGTGGGAAGAACAAATTTACGTCGTAACTATTTAAGCAACAAATTGTTTATGTAAATTAAAACAACGAAAAGTCCCACGTGAGAGCGTATCGATTCTCCCTCATTTTGTTAGTAATAATTCGTTAATCTGTAAGTTATTGTTAATTGAGTAACCTTATTATGCTTATATAAATTAAAACAACGAAAAGTCAGGTATGAAAGAACATCGATTCTTCGTCGTTTTTCATTGTTTATAATTAGCAACAAATTTGATTATGTATACTATTGTTAGTTGTAGTACGAAGAACAAATTTACGTAGTAACTATTTGAGCAACTAATTATTTATGCAAATTACAACAACGAAAATTCCCGTACGAGAGCACATCGATTCTCCTTCGTTTTTTATTATTTATAATTAGCAACAAATTCGATTATGTATAAATTATTGTTAGTTATAGCGAGAAGAACAAATTAATGCAGTAACTGTTGGAGCAACAAATTGTTTATGTAAATTAAAACAACGAAAAGTCCCACGTGAGAGCATATCGATTCTCCTTCATTTTGTTAGTAATAATTCGTTAATCTGTAAGTTATTGTTAATTATAATGTGAAGATCAATTTTACGTAATAACTATTTGAGCAAGAAGTTGTAAATGCAAATAAATAAAGGCAATGAGAATAACTTGCGCGGTAGAGGGCGCGTCTAATAGTTTTCATTTAGATTTTGTTAAAATGTTTGATATTTTAATAAGTAATTTTCTATCGCTATCCGTTTTTAGTGAAGCTCAAATCATGTATGGCGTTTGTCTTTTACAGTTAATCATAATCATAAAATTAATTGTTTTAATTTGTAAAAGGATACAAAACTTTTTTTGCAAATCCGCAAGTTAGTTATGCTATTTCACAGCAACAAATTAGCAACAAATTTTTGCCTGACATTCGCAGTAAGTTTTTTTTTGGGGGGGAGGGGTACAGTTTTACGTTAAACTGGACCCGCCAGCTTCATTTCTAATTTATTGCTGTTTGTTCTTCTTGAGCAACAAAATTTTGAATACGGTAACAAATTAGCACATAATTAGCACAAATTTTTTTGATAAGTCGGATTTTTTTTCTGTTGGGTGGGGGTCCAACTTAATGGATGTGAATATTTATGTTTTTTAACTTTCACTATTTTTACAATTACGAATTTGTATAAAAAATTACATGACGTTTAACAGTAGACTTGTGCATATTAAGTAGTTATCGATATCAAGCTTAACCCTTGAGTTGTCGAATATTTTCCGTATATGAAGTTTTTCACATTACCATTTATAAAAGGAGGGAGGGAGGGAGGGAAAGAGGGAAAGAGGGAGGGAGGGAGGGAGGGGAGGGAGGAGAGGGGAGAGAGGGGGGGAGGGAGACGGAGAGGAAGAGGGAGAAGGCGGGAGGGCGAGAGAGTGAGAGAGCGAGAGAGGGAGAGAGAGCGAGAGGGAGAGAACGAGAGAGCGAGAGAGAGGTGGGGGAGAGAGGAGGGGAGAGAGAGAGAAAAAAAGAGAGAGAGAGATGAACACGAAATGAATAAACATGCTACAACAATTAGGTGCATCCATTTGAAAGTCAACTTTTGAATATCTTTTTATTGCAGCAACGATAAATTGTTAGAGCTCTAATAGATTAATTATTATTTATTAACAGTCTTAAAGACGACATTCCAAAACACCCTCTAAAAAGCCTTCAGTTTGGTATAGGTATGTAGATGATTTTGCTATTTGGAGATATAGAAACGAAACACTAAATGAATTTTTAGATTTTGTAAATGGTATTTATCCAAGCATTCAGTTTACCATGGAAAAGGAAACTAATGAAAATTTACCATTTTTAGACATATTAATTTCTAAAACAAACATTTTGTCTATTTCTTTTACGGTTTACTACTGAAAGTCTACATATACTGAAAAGTATCTTCATAAACTGACAAATAACCATCCATGTCAAAATATTAGTGCAATTAAAGCTCTAGTGGGTCGAGCTAAATGAATATGTGATCCTGAATTTTTGGAAGATCATTTAAAACTTCCCTTCAAGCTAATGGTTAATAAGACATTAATAGTGTAATTAAAGATATTAGACGTAACCGTAAAGAACAATTACCGCTTAATTATCCTTTTATAACTAACGCTACAGATAAATCTGAAAAAAATTAATTAATCACGGTATTAGAACAGCTTTCAAACTAACAAGAAAGATGAAAGAACGTTTAAGATCGCTTAATATGCTTCAAATATGTTTGAAAATGTGTGATTTTTCACTTATGTTTTAACAATGCTTAGTTTACAAATTCTATTTACTCAAATGCAATAATTAATTGTTAATGAAAAACAGGGTGCACATTTAAACAATACTTTAAACCTGTTATCTTATGCAGAGGGTATAGTTTACAACATTTGTAACCTATGTTTGATTTTTAATATAATTTGAGTGATTATTGTAATTTATTGAACTTAATTTCGAAAATGATTATATATGCAGCTTCTAAGTTTAATGTGAGAAAATTATAAATTCGTTTTGAGGGTAATAAAATTTAAAAAAAATCGCTCTTATCCGTGATATATGTCTGCCCGTTTGTCCGTTCGGCCGTCTGTCTTTTCTGTATGGGATGTTTTTGTAATATACAGAGCTCGTATCGATCTTAAGTGCTGCTAAGCTAGTTGTCAAATGAAAGTAGGCAATATCGGGAGGTGAACCTCTTCTTACGCCTTTACCTCCTGCCCCACATCCCCCTCTAAACGGACCAAGAATGTAACAGAAAAATTTTAATTAAGTGCCCTCTTAGTAACCCTACCTCTTATCGTCCCTGTAAATGGTGCGAAGGGTGGAAGGAAAAAATATTTTTTGTTAAACATTGCTTAGTGCCGAATAAAAACGTAGAATTTTTTATTGTATAATCAAAAGTATAAAGTCCGGTGTAAAGTGAATCATCATTATCATCGTATTGTTTATTTCCCCTTGCCATACATGCCATGACTACTTCGCCCTCTCCATCCCCACAGAGCCCTCCTCCAACAGCAATTCATTGCAACGTGCTTTTTGAAAGACGTTTGCGATCATTTAGTTCTTGTTATTTGTGTAGGTATTAAAGTTTAATACATTGTAAATTTTTGTAAATAGTGTTGTTTTTCTATTGTACATGTGTTAGCGGCTATTAATATAGGATAAAATAGTTTTCGGTCAAAATTTCGTATCGCACGTGTGCAAAGTATTGAGTATAGGACGCCTGCTTTCGATTTTAATTTATTCGTGTTCGACTTGGAAGAACTAATGAGTTTAAAATGGGTTACTATTGTTGTTTCCCGTAATTCTTGTCTAAGTATTTATTACAATGTTTACACACGTTTTGATTTGCGAATAGTAGAATGGGGCCACTTTCTGATTGGTCGTGAGCGCACATACTGCTCCAGGGTGCATGTTCTGATTAAAGCGTCTAAGGGCAGGCCACACCCATTGGTTTCTCATTGATCCTTAGACTCCGCCCAGTCTCTAGGCTCTGTGTTCTGGTTAGAGGTCTAAGGCTCTCTACTCTGATTGGTTGGTTTTGTTTGTTTACTTGTGACTTCTAGAACTAACAAAAGTTTTCTGTAATAGAGATTGATCGTGGCTCCACCTGGTGGTATATTTTTAAATGTAGGTGTAGGTCTCTGTAATTGTTAAGGCGGTAACACTGGAAATTTGAAATAGTGTTCTAATAAAGGGGTCCTCATACTACCTCATAAGACAGCTATAGGACTTCGAAAATTTGCTCTCGGATTTTCTCCCTTGCCGGATCTTTGCCCCCTTGTCGGGCCCCCTGGTTTATTATGGTGGGAAAACTAGAAATTTGAAGTAGTATTCTAATAATGGGGCCCGTATACTATCTCATAGAACAGCTATAGACCTCCCGAACTTGTTCTAGGGGTCTTCGCCCCTTGCCGTCCCAGCTATAAGCCTCCGGAACTTGTTCTCAGGTCTTCGCCTTTATCGGGCTCCTGATTGTGGCGCCATCTAGTGGTGTATTTTTAAAACTAATGAATGTTTTCTGTAATAGAGGATGATCATTGCTCCAGCTAGTAGTACATTTTGAAAAATAAATTTAACTGTTATGGCGGGGAATTTGAAATAGTATTCTAATAAAGGGACCCGCATACTATCCCATAAGACACCGTTGGAACTCCTAAACTTGTCAGTCTTAGCCCCACTGCAGCGGTCCCCCTTGTATTCGTGCGTGGCTTCATCTACTGATTTAATTTTAAAAAATAGATGTAGATTTCTGTAATTATTATGTAGCGAAAATTTAAAGTTTAAAATAGCATTCTAATACTATGGCCTCTATACCAACTCATAAGACAGCATTAGGCCTCCAAAAGTTATCCTGGAGTTATACTTACATTGCACGGACCCCCTTTCCCCAATTGATATAGCGATAGCGGAAATAAAAAGATAAAAGGTTTTAATAGTTTATTATGTGTAAATCAATAACTACAAAGTTGAGATCCACAAATACGTGTCCGCATAATGTTATTAATTTAAAATTCATAAACTCATAAGACAGGTATAGGAACTTGTGTTGGGGTCTTGGCCTCCCTTTGTCGTGACCCCTTGGTGGGAAATTTGAAGTAGTATTCTAATAAAGGGGTCCTCATACTATCTCATAAGACAGATATAAGAACTTGCTCTTGAGGCTTAGCCCCTTTTGATTATAAGTCATAATTAAAAGTAACACTCAGATCGAATAATCAATCAATCAAATCAAATCAATCTCAAGTACCACGAATCAAAAATGATTTTATTTATTAAGCCAATCTCATCATCATCACATAACATAGCAATTATAAAACCGTTTTTATTTTTAAAAACTAACGAAAAATTCATGCATTGTAACGAATGAAATTTTTGAAATGACCCTGTATTATTTGTTGTGATATTTGAAATAAAAAATATCAGGACATTAACTATCGCAAGTCAAATCAGTTAGAAGTGTGATGTAAGTGAATAAATACATTGCGTAAGGTGTTATAATTAAAATATTTTACATACAAGATCCGTCTTAGCTGAAGCCACTCTGTTAAAAAGGGCCTTAGATTTACAAGCAAGCCTGAACGTCCTAAGTCGTTATTTAAAATGGAAAAAATGACTGGGAACCAAGAGCAAACCGACATTCATTTCTAATTTTGATAATACACCTGCGATTTGGATTTAAAATAAAAAATATTAGGGCATTAGCTATCGCAAGCCAAATTAGTTAGTTAGAAGTGTAATGTAAGTGAATAAATACATTGCATAAGGTGTTATAATTAAAATACTTTACATACAAGATCTGGCTTATCGGAAACACCTCTATGAAAAAGGGCCATAGATTTATAAACTAGCCTGAACGTCCTAAGTCCTTATTGAAAATGGAAAAAATGACTGGGGAAAAATAGGCAAGCCAACGTTCATTTCTAGTACAGATTTCATCCCGTAAGACAACGTGTTTTATTTTACCCAATGTTCATCATTATCATTACAAGGCCATAATAATATCACGCAAATTAACGTGTTACACCTTTGTCGAGTTTTGCATACAACGGTAAAAATACGTTTTACAGTTAAATTAGTCAAAATACCTATACAATAACAAATATAAATAAGTATGCCGACCACTTATTAAAATGCTATTTCAAATTTCAAGTTTTTAACGATAACGGGCCCTCACACTTTCTCATAAGGCAATTTTACATACACGGTCTCTCTTATCATAAATACCTCTGTCAAAAAAGGCCTTAGATTTATAAGCAACTTAAGGGGGTAAGGATTAAAAACACTTACCTCGTATTGAAAGAGCGCCTTGGCAAGGGAAACATCGTTTTTGTTCCTTACGCTCACAGCACATACACTTTTGCCTTTTTTATTTATAAATGGACAATATAAAGTACTTAACGATCAAATTAATCCGAAATTGTGAAATTAAAAGAAATCTACTGAAGATAGATACCGACTAATCTATATCGTTAGATAGGTAAAAAATTCCGCATTTGATGCAAAAATGAAAAAATGGCCGTTTCATTTGAAAAAATCAAGTTACCATTGATTGAAATTTTCTAAATTGACAAAGTAATTGCCTTAAACACAAGAAGAATTCGAATTTGACAAACCGGTTATCACAGAGTCATGATCTTCTAAGTTTTGTAATCACAACGATATTTAGTTTTTTTCAGACATCTACTTTTTGTAAAAAGGTACTATGTGTGATACATAAAATCGCACTAGAATTGAGCAAGGAATCCAAATGTGCAATAACATAGAGGGGGTTCCATTTAAAAAAATGCAACTTTGATATAAATCGCCCTGTATAAACTTTGCGATTCGAGTGAAAATATTTTAGGTTTGTAGCCTTAACAAATATTCCTTAATAAACTCACAATCTTCCACCCACGCACTATTGGGCCACCCTATATATGTATATATATATATATATATATATATATATATATATATATATATATATATATGGGGCGAAGACCTGAGAACAAGCTCCGGAGGATTATAGTTATCTTATGAGATAGTATGAGCACCCTTTATTAGAATATTATTTCAAACTTCTAGTTGTCTTACCAAGGGGACAAAGACCCTACAAGGGGCGAAGACCCTAGAACAAGTTCCAGAGTCCGACAGCTGTCATATGGGATAGTACGGGGACCCCTTATTATTAGAATATTATTTCAAATTTTTAGTTTTCCCGCCATAATAAACAAGGGAGCTCGATAAAGGTACAAGGGAGAAAACGTAGAAAACACTACATTTTCTTCATTTTGCAAATACTTTTTATTTGTACATCAAAATTTCTGTCTAGTTTAAACCAATAGAAACTCAGAAAAGTTGTGTGACTATCATTTTCAAAATTTTAGTAGATCTTCAAAATTGTAAAATTAGTAATAATGCGTTAATATGAAAAAATGCCATTTTACGAAAATAAGAATATTTTGTAATACGAAAGCGACTTTTTTTAATTAAAATTAAGTACACCTTTTGCAAAAAATACCAATTTCCAAAGTATCAAATGGAAATGATTTTATTTTCAATGCTAATTATATGTATGTATCCTAGCATTTCTTTGATTTGTGTAGAACACTACGTTTATAATGTGCAAATTTATCATACTTTTAACGTTTTCCATATTGGCGTCATTTTTTACAATTCTTACACAAATTTCTAATTAACAAGAAAGCTGTTCTTAGTAATAAGTTAATAAAGGGAAAACAAAGCACAATAAACTAATTCAGCATCGCTCTCGTAAGTGAATATTCAGTCTTAATCAAATCAATTTTAGAACAATGAGGAAATATAATGTTTTTAACAATTAATGTGACGAATGTGTTTTATACATAAAATGTTGCTAATTGAAAACATGGTTTGAGTAATTTGCCTCATGCAGTTAGAATTAATTTGTTTTAATATTTTTACTCTTTAGCGCTTGTTAGCATTATGTTTAAATTTAATTAATCTAAAATAAATATAATTGATTTACATGTTAGGGTTGTATTTATAGAGCAATACGTAGTACAATTCTGTTACGCAAAATTTGTGGGATTGTTTTATTGTTTTAAGACTAAAGTTTTAAATTGTAGGTACACATTGTATTAAATTTGTGTTGATTATATCTTTTTCGTGTGAATCTTTTTGTATGTAAACGTGCACACAGAAAACACTCGAACTTATACAGATTCTATCCAACATCTTTAATAAGAAAAATTGAAACTTTATTATAAGTGATAAGTGTTTTGATTTATTTTCTTGTTTCGAAAAGCTTCGCAAAATGCTCTATGGTGTAAACTACTATTTTCATTTATCGTTACGTAAATAAGGTCTCTCAATCAAAAGATAGTGAAATAATGCCTGCTTGCGCCATGACGGAATGTAACATTACCATACAAACAAAAGGAATTGATATTAAATATTTCAGTTTTCCCAAAAACGAAGTACAAAATTTCCCTTACGCAGCAGCTGTTAAACTATCGAATCAAAAACAGTCGCCTATTAAAGACGATGACGTCCCAGGTAAACATTTGCTCTCTTCTTCACCACCTCATTTGAAAAGAAAAATAAACGACGAAAAAGCAAACAGAAGAAATAAAAGAAACCGGAAACGTTGAATTAAATACATTTTAACAGAACCGTGTAATGCAAGCCTTGCAAAAGCAACTAAAACTATCCATCTACCTAACGTTATGTTAATGTTTTCACTCTCTTATTAACTTAATTCTTTTTATTTTATTTTATGCCAAAGCAGGAAAACAACGTGGTAGAAAAGTAAGAATTTTAATTCTAGAGACTATCCTTTGCCTCTCAGGATTTGCTGAGTGAAAATTAAAAATTAGTAAAACAACAAATTCCTGAAGATATTAAAATTCTGTATGAAAAAATTTTCACTCCTGGTCAGATAAGGTTTTACTACAACCGAATAAGAAAAGAATCAACTGGTATTCAAAAGATATCAGCAGCTGCTATTTCCATATGGAGTATTAATCCAAAAACGGTTTTGCGCATCTCGTTTAAATCTTTACCAAGGTATCTTAGATGACGTTTTAAAATTCATAAACATAATAGGACAAGATCTAAGTCCTTTGATAGTTTTAAGTTTCGATGAAATTTGTATATCGAACAGGGTTTGCATCGTTAAGAAGAGTGAGCAACAAATGGGACCCCAAAAATGTAGTTACTGCCCGAGGACACGTTGGCAGTTAAAAGCAACCAATATTCTAAATTCGATCGAAACACGACAAAGGATGTAATTAATAAAATTATTTGAATAAATTTTGTTGTTGTTTCAATAACTAGTGACATGAGCAGTGTATTTTTTCGCAGACCTCCCCCATTTCCTTAAATATGTTTAACATCCATAATTAAAGAAAATGACCTCGAAAATGACCTCGAAAATGTAGCACGGGAAGAAGAAATGTTAACACAATATTTTGAAGAACCTTCTTTGATTATGGAAGAAGATGCAGTTGAAATCAATATTTCAAATCCTACAATAAATTCTAATAACCCCGATTTTAACGAAAGTTTTACTTTCCAAGAGCACATAAAGAGTGAAGGACTGGAATTCATTGCACATCGATTTTGTGACAAATTTCCCATCTACCCGAAACACGAAATTTAAAAAAAACTGGTAGGCAACATTCCCGAAATTAACTTTACTTCAAGCGGAAACTTTATACTTTAGTGTGACGAATTAATGAAATAAGCAAATAATTCCAAATAGAACATGTAAGTCTTTTGTCACATGAGAAACTTTTATTTGACAACAAATTAGTTTTCAATTTGACAAATATATTTAATATTCAGTATAAAGAATCTAAATAAACGGATTAGTTTAAACAATTCTAAAAGATAATTAGGGCGTAAGGTGTCAATATTCACAAATTCCAAAAAATAAACATAAAATGAGTAGTGATCGTTAGTTTATAAAAATCTTAACCAAATCAATTGCTCTCTTTTATTATTTAAAAAGAAAAATAAAATTCTCGCGCTTAATATCGTCTAAGAAAGATTACTAAGTATACCGATTTTCTTCCGAATCAGACGTTAGAGTGAGACAAAATGGCCTACATGCTGGCACATCATTATAGTCACACCATGAATAATTTCATCTCTCTACAGGACCTACAAATATTACATAACTGCAACATAAAAAGAAAAAAAAACATAAAAAATGTACGTCAAAAACGATTTTATAGAATATTTAAATTTTTAAATATCCTTGATAGGCCCCGCACAGTACAAGAGTACGATAACCCATAATGAACCACATCTTCAGTACTAACCATAAGCCTACCCATTGGATCGTTAAAAAAATTTTTGGATCTAAAAAGAAGAATTAATAGAGGTAAACCTTATTGCAACTACGAGTACTTATATAATCGGCCTCTTGAAATGAATCAAATAATAAGGGTTGCTGGTATACTACAAAGTTACAGTGAACGGTTAAGACAAGAATTCTGTATGGTACCATCAGACGGGTTAGTACTTTTTTCGGAGGTTTCTAAAAGTGAAGGTCGTAATTAGAAACAGTTCTAATCTCAACCTTACGTTGTAAAACTGCTTTATTTTAAATAATACAAATTCTGTGGAATATTGTGGAATTTTTTAGATTTTAATTGATAATATCATCTAGGTGTGTATTGATAGCACAAAAATTTAAGACAAACATTAAAGGCTAATGTCTAAATTTAACTACGTTTATACAACACGTCGAACGGTCGAATTAATTCTGATCTACAGAAAAACTTATTTAATGAGGTAAAGCCTTTGTGAAACTTTTTTCTAATAATTCGAGTCCTAAACAGACTAAGTTTAGCCTAACATGCTAAAGCACTCAGGAACGGATACCTTAATTTTTTTCATGTCAGTTAAATGAATACAGGAGCTATTAATATCATTCCAGAGCTTAGAATCCGTCTAGAAGAATGTAGTTTGCGTCTGTTAGGTACTACAAGTTGAAACTTGTACTGTATATTGATGGTGTGAATGAGACAACCGAGTATCCGTCAAAATGTTACCAGGGATTATAATTCGCAGGATACAGTTGGATTGGAGCTAAGCAGAACTTGTTTTATATACTTGCTTTAATTGTTACTTATACATGGACGATTTGGAAACTAACCGTGGTTCGGCCATAAATAAGAATCCCGTATGGATAGAAACATTTGAAAACTACTGCTTTCAACTATTTTTCTAGATAGCCTCCACTATACGGGAATGATCAAGAACAACGGCGGTTACTTTTTAATTATGCTCATTTCATACACAGTAACGTTGTTAACAAAATTCCGAATAAGGCGATTACAGTTCCGATTAACATAAGCTTATTACAATTATTATGTTACTAGTTGTGTGTATGCCATGCCTATATATTGCTTGTTCTGTACACTTCTTACTATTCGACATTCGGTCACTCATAAATGCATTATACATTAACACTTAAAGGCAATATATTCAATGTCACATCATACTGTGATTCAGTTTAAGATTTATTTATATAAGTATCGGACATTTGAATTGCTGGGGTCATTAGTTTAGTCAGTGTAGTACCAACACTTGTATCTGTTTAGGCTATTTACATTTAGTAAGTTGGGTTTGGGGTTTCCTAGTACTTGATGTCGGTGAATTAGCTCCACTCCAGTGAGTTCAATTATCGAATTTATCTGTCAAACAGATGAGTCAATTAATATACAGGAAACTTTAAGTTGAACATCGTTGTTTTCGTTTAATACTGTCCAGATACTACTAACTTACGTTACCTTTTTTGGGAAAATACTTAACGAGATATTTGCACGTGACAGATGTTACGATACCTTGTGAGTTTGAAAGGAAAAGGACTCTTCCCTAAGCTTTTGACGCGTGGAGTCGTGTGTGTGGAAAGTCGTTCGAAAAAGCGGAATTTGGGGTATCATAATTGTGCCAGCTCCTAGTGAAATTTCTTTAAGTAGTGTTGAAGACTTGCAAGATTAGTCGAATAAAACCAAGTTTGGGATATTTTGTGAAGTAACATTTCAACCGGGCTCGTTCATTAATTCAATTTATTGGAGAATAACGGCATCTTCGAGTGCAGTTATGATAGAAATTTGGGTTCGTGTTTTTTTGTAGTGCGAACCCGAGGACTATTGAGTTTCGTGATTAACGAGATATAATTAGAGAACCCCTTTCCTAAAAGTTAAGTGCACGTAGTGAACGAACACCCAACCACACCAACTGATTAAGATTGTTTTGTTTGTAATTAAACTTACTAATTTACGTTGTGTAAAACAATTTGCTGAGTGTTTTCTTAGTCGAACCTTAACATCTTTGAGTTAAAAGAAATTATTAAAGTGATCTAATCTAGTTACTACTGCTTCAATAAGTTCCGAGACATTATTGGTGTCAATTCTGGAGAATTTTGTAAATTAACGTAGCTTACCAGTTTAGAGAAGCTTCGTAACCGAATTGAAGTCAGTTTGGTATGTGTTATTTTGATTTGTTTTAGGAAGATTAGTAAGTTAACGTAGTGGGAACCTTAGTAATTTGTATTGAGTATTGAATTTGAATATTGCTGCACGGTGGTAAGTTTATCAGATTAAGGTGCAGATTTTGAAGCCTTTCAGGTGAAGCAGCATTGCGGACACCTGGATCTATTAGCGTTACGATTTGGTAAGTGTGTTGGGTAAGTTCGGTACCACGTACCGTCGTTTATTTCGCGTTTTAAAACACCCTGGTGTGTTCGTTTGGAATATCCTGGCGCCTACCGGAACCTATTGCGACATTTCCCCGATTTCGACCTTGGTAGATGGCGTATCCTACGGAGAAGAAACTGCTTTTCCCGACAGACCCTCACCAGCACGCCGAGCTAGCCGTGCAAAAACCAGGTTTATCTGTCACCTTGTCCTAGTGAGCATTTTTACCGTAACAACCATTTATTTTACACGCGTAACAACCATTTATTTTACACGCTTTTATTTACGTGCACTGTTTGTATGTTGTATGCGTCAAAATTTGTAATCGATTTTTCGACCACTTCTACAAGTCCAATCGACTTGAAACTCTCCAAAATTAAGTATTCTCGATGACCATACAATCTTTTAGCATTTACGGTTTATACAAATGCTTTATTAAACTGTAATTGATATAAATATCTTTCATATGAGGAAATAATTTAATGTCAATTCATAACCTGTTCAGTAAAAATACTCTGAATGTATTTATGTGTTTACTAAGAAAATTAATAATTAACTTGTTAAGCTTTAGTTCTGAATTTCATCCCATTGGCATAGTAAACAAAAATCATTTTCACACGGTCATACTTAATGAAAATTTGAATTTCAAAAAAACGTTATTTAAGAGTTAAATCATAACTAATTATTTTAAACCAATTATGAATGAATTAAATCATAGATCTTGGATTTAAAAAACATAGGTGTAGCATGGTTGATAAATCGATTTAAATATTTGACAAGACTAAAAAGTAGAAAATAATACTATGAAAAAAGAAACTTTTTTAAAAAGCACGCTTTTATTTACGCGTAGAAAGTGCACTAAAAGGGAGAAAATAAATTTTTTCTTTGCACCAAAATGTGACCAAAAATCTTTACGACTGAAAATAAAAGCGTGGGGCGCTCATCATAATTCATTTCTCTCCGTCACATGTTTATAATATGAGCACCCCGCGCTTTTATTTTTAGTCGTAAAGATTTTTGATCACATGTTGGTGCAAATACAACAATTATTTTCTCCTTTTTAGTGCACTGTCTACGCGTAAATAAAAGCGTTTCTTTTTTCATAGTATTATTTCTCCTTTAAAGACTTCGGTGCTAAAAAAAATTTCTCGGTAAAATATTTGGCAACATTTGTTTATTGGTTGGGGTTATACGAACGAGCCACAATTATACATATTTACATTTAGTAGGGATGTGTCCCGTAATATCCCTATTAGTTGCATAATATGTACAATAGTTATGTCATATTTCTAGATGGAAAACCTCGGAGTAATTGGTAACCGCAAGAATCGGATCCACTACCTCCAAAATACTACATAGTGCAAGCACTACGTAGTAAAACTCAGTGTAAACACCTGTGGATTCGATCAGAAAAACGATATATTTTTGCAATCAAATATGACTGGTGTCGAAATGGCGACGGCAAGGTAGCGATGGTGGAATATCCTAGACCGTTCGTGATCAGGCATCACTATTATACACAATTTGTTTATTTATGAAATTACTCTGGCTTAACGAAAGTTGTGATATACACACCAATCATGATTCTTAATCAAATGATGAAGTGATTCAAAGAAATTCTAATCAGCATTTGTGAAACCGAAATCATTTAGCCTGAATTGTTGATTTAAAACAGCAATCGAAATAATGCTGTGTTCACTTATACGGGGTGTCCCAGAAAATCACCGCCAAACTTCTACAGTGAATTCCCAGGACTAAATTATTTTTTCCTTCTTTAAATTTTATCCCAAAATGTACTCCTAAAAAATTATACGCTCTCAAAGTTCAATGTAAAATGTAGAAAAATGACTTTATCTCCGTAAATTATGAAAATTTTTGTTTGATTTTTCTACAATCGACCTATCCTCTACAAGTCAAAATTTCAAAAAAATCGCATCACTAGAACTACCCGTTCAGCAGTGGCGTCAATCTACAACCCTTAAAAAAATTATTTTTTCACAATAAATTGAATTTTTTTGCTTTATTTTAATAATACATTTTAAAATAAAGGAATTCTGTCTCTCAAATTTTTCTTCTAAAATCAACGGTTCTTAAGGAAATTTGAAAAATAGGTTTGTATTCTGCAACTAACTGATTTGTGCTTATTTGATAATGACTTTATTTTAATAACACATTTTAAAATAAAAATTAAAAAAATAATAAAACACTAATTTTATAATAATTGCTCAAAGTGGTCCCCATTTAGCATTCGCTCGACGTATTACAGACATTCCCTGGAATTTGTCTAATTTCTTCGAATACTTCAACAACGCGATTCCAGAGATCGTCTCTAGTCATTGCTGGAACTGAACAGCACCCTAAATAAACAAATCCAAGGGATTGTGATCTAAGCGAACATGTTATAGGATGGGGAACTGCGCGTGCAGGTATTGCCTCACAGGCAATCCAAAATGTGGTGGGGCACCATCGTGCATAAAGATTGTCTCAGTTCTGACATTTAACGGCACATCTTCTAGAAGTTCCCACACGTTATTCTGTAAAAACTCCAAATACGCAGCGCTGTCTAGTCGTTTGGGTAGCATAATGGGACCAATAATAAATTTTTCGACAATTCATGCCCAGACTGAATTTATCTTGATTACATTAGGATTCTCATCTGCCAAATTACGGAAATTATGGGAATTAAAGGTGGCATGTCTAGTAAAAAGGCTTCGTCCGTAAAAGAATTCAATCTGACGATCTTCAATGAAATTGTTCATCAACCATTGACTATTTTCGTCTAAGTAGTAGATTTGTTGGTAAAAGTTCTTGAACTTTTTGGATGTGGTACGGTTTTAACAATTGTTCAGTAAGTGTTCGGCGAACAGCATTTTTAGAAATTATGCAATTGAGAAGCGGCGCGTCTAGTGTTAGCAGTTGCTCTTCTATCTGAACAGTTCTAATGTGACACTACGTCCAGAATTTGGCTTCCTTTGCAAAAAACTACCTGTTTCAGAAAGACGACGGTTAATGGAAGAAAAAGTGGTTTGGCGCGGTTGATGTCTATTTGGAAATATTTCTAAATATCTCTTGCTGCAGCTCGAAAATTACCTCCACATTCGCCAAATACAAAATGCATATCAGTTAATTCTGAATACGAGTAACGTTCCATCATAAATAACAATAAAGTAATAAACAGGAACACGTTTTACTTAAGCAAATAAGTGACAATTAACTAATTTTGCTCGTCTTGAAGACGCAGCCTACTAACTAAATGAATTATCAAATAAGCACTGATCAGCTGTTGCCGAATACAAATCATTTTTCAAATTTTCTTAAGAACCGTCGCTTTTAGAAGAAAAATTTAAGAAACAGAATTCCTTTATTTTAAAATGTATAAGCAAAATAAAGCAGAAAAATTTTTATTTATTTTTCCAAAATAATTTTTTTAAGGATGGAAATTGACGCCACTACTGAATGGGTAGTTCTAGCGATGCGATTTTTTTTTAAATTTCTATCAAATTTTGACTTGTATAAGATAGGTCGACTGTATAAAAATCAATAAAAAATTTTCATAATTTACGGAGATAAAGTGATTTCTCTACATTATAAATTCAACTTTAAGAGCATATAACTTGTTAGGGGTGCATTTTGGATAAAATTTAAAGAGGGACAAATGTCCCAATTTGGTTCTGGGTACTCACTGTAGAAGTTTGTCGGTGATTTTCCGGGACACCCTGTATACTATGATTCAATAAGTAAAATTTTTTAATAATTTAGACGGTGCAATCATACTAATATAGTTACTTTTCAGCTTTCAAATGATAACTTTGATTATACCTCCTAATGTACGTTTTGCGAATAATTTTGAAAAAAATTTTAAATATGCTCAATACAGCCTATTCTTTTATAACTATGTAGAAAATATTTTAATATTATTTTCTCGAAAACTTGCGAGGTAAAGGTGATATATAGCGAGTGAATGTACTCGCTTATATAAAATTTTATCGTAGCTCTAACATTGACACTTTAACTGTGAAATTAGTTGTAAATTTATTGCAATAATTAAGATAATATTTTATCCGTATAACGTAATTTTACATGCGGGTTGCATTTTATAACAAAAGGTAACACACAATAACACTTCATTCGATTTCACAGTTTTGATATTACTCAAATGTAACATGTGTAACCCTGACCGTGAAAAACCATAAATAACGTTAAATTAAAAACAAGCATAATCGTGCTTTTTAGAATAACGTACATTTTTCTACGCCATATTAAATATAAATAAAAGTAAAAAAAGTTTTAAGCACGACTTTATTTGGTTTGTTTTACGTGATTTCTAACGTCAGATATATTAAATGTAAAAATTCGAAAACTTGTAACTTTTGATGTAATCCCTTAGAGAGTTAGCGTATTGGAAAAAGTAACTGTCACTTCTATAAAAAGAAACCTTTGGCAATGCTGTTGCATTGATTCGTATACACAAAATAAACAACAAAGTACGGTCATTTTTAGTTAATAATAACTATCAAATATGTTTTATTATCATTCGCACTCAATTGAATAGTTTATTTAATTTTCCTCATGTATATTTATTATACAATGCATTTTGTGAAATTATAATTAATACTAGGTTAACTAAATTTGTGTCAAAAATGAATCAGTTGCACTTTATCTCGTTATTAAGCAGTTATAAAAAGAATCTAACTATATTCCATGAAATTTATTGAACATTAGTGAAGCGTATTACGAAAACACAATTACTACTTTAACCCAATGCTGCCCGAGTAACTTTTTGCGATTTTTAGTATTTTTTTGATGAAATGGGTTCATTTTTAGGATCTTTAAAATTTCCCCACATGATTTTTCTTAAAAAAATTGTTTAGGGCAATTTTTTAACGTATGACAATTTGATAAATCATACCCTGGGAAAATAAGGAACAAGCTCCACAAAAATGGTTTATGATTTTTTAATGTCCCCATAAAAAGTATTTAATAATACGGTCAAGTTGTTAACTACTGGGACAGGTCGGCGCCTCCCATGCATTGATTATATGTATTGATCCAGGTAGGTTGATCAATAGATACTTTAGCTTTTTCCTTACGGGACCACAATCGGTAGCTTTCCTTAGACAAACATATCTCATTGTCTTTTATATTTGTAGCAAGGGTAACCTATACCAGGCCACTTTACTAATGTAATATTGTTCTTTAGATCCTGAATGACATGTGATGACCCACGTTTCTCCTTTTTCCATTTAAAGGTGCCTTTTCAATTCTGTCCGACCAACTGTACACACACAGTTTATTTGGTAGGTGCTGAAGGTGAATGAAGTAGAGATAGGATATTAAAATAGCTGTCCAGATAAATAGTGATATTTACTGGTACAAAATCGAGCCAAAATTTAAAACCGTATGGGTTTTCTTTTACTTTAGCTTTTTCCTTACGGGACCACAATCGGTAGCTTCCCTTAGACAAACATATCTCATTGTCTTTTATATTTGTAGTAAGGGTAACCTATACCAGGCCACTTTACTAATGTAATATTGTTCTTTAGATCCTGAATGGCATGTGATGACCCACGTTTCTCCTTTTTCCATTTAAAGGTGCCTTTTCAATTCTGTCCGACCAACTGTACCCACACAGTTTATTTGGTAGGTGCTGAAGGTGAATGAAGTAGAGATAGGGAATTAAAATAGCTGTCCAGATAAATAGTGCTATTTACTGGTACAAAATCGAGCCAAAATTTAAAACCGTATGGGTTTTCTTTTTATAAATTGTTTCAAGTGGGCGATAGTATGGTTCCAAGCCTCGTTTAGAGAATAAGAGGACCCCATCGGTTGAAATAGACTCTGCGACATTTTGTTAATACGATCGGCCAATGGATGAATTTTGTAAACTTTATTTTCGCATTATCATTAAAATGCAAAAATCGATGTATCATTTCAAAGCGATTTCGTGAAATACTGTTCCCCCCAATAACTTCTTCTACTTGGGGTTTTGACGTATCCAGAAAGTAGTAATATAGCAAGGTAAATGTACCTTTCTGTTGCTCTTACGTAAACATTGTGTAACCTTCGGAAGCTGCATACTTTCTGGTCTCATCGCGCATAAATTGTGTAAACTCTTCATCAAAAAATATTTTGAAAATATCAACCGGTGAAAGATAGTTGTCTAGTATGCGCTGGAGAATGTAGACGATTTACATTTTTCAATTTTGGGTATTCCATCGCCTTGTTTCAGGCACATCCCTTTCCAAGAGCTACTTTTTTTGTAGATGTCGTGCCGAAACCTTTTGGCTAACGGAATATCATCTTCAAACTCAAAAGCACCTTCTATAGCGCAAATTGGCTCTTGTAATATACTAGATGGGTGAATATCAGAGTTGTGACTATTGGTATTCTTTACCATATTTAAATATTCTTTTCACCCCTCGTAACACAGACAATTTCCATAGTTTGCGGAAGTACTCATTTTCCAATATCGCGAATCGTAGCTGCAGAATCGTCATCACTATCTACGTAATCTTGACCGCTTTCGACACCAACCACAGGTGGTACAAGAACAAACTCTCCAAAATGCATCTTTGGGGTCGGTCATAAGTCTTTTTTCTGACATAAAAATTAGTAATTCATGCGACTGCCCAACGTATAATTTTTCATCCAACAACCACAAAGGTGAATATGAAATGCATTTGTACTAAAAATCACTACCTGTGTCTAAATATATGTTGGTAAAAATAAATAATAATAATAATAATAAAAATAATTAATAATTCATGCGACTGCGCAACGTATAATTTTTCTTACAACAACCACAAAGGTGAATATGAAATGCATTTATACTAAAAATCATGTTGGTAAAAATACATTTATTAAATTACAACCCACAAGCACAAACTGCATAACCTGTAAATAAAACTGCATTATATAGAACTTACCTATAGCTCATTTTGTCAAAAGACTTTTGTGTCTGGTTGCTGAAACATTCCTAAATAAGTTTCTGAATTAATTTTCAATCTTCGCTAGAAGGATCTTTAAAAAGGAATTGTTTCACACAGAAAATAAAGTTTCTACTCGATAGTGTTTTCTTCGCTTACTACGGTTTTAAAAGTACACCATTCATACAAAGTTATCACAACTAAAAGAAACTTAAAATTATACCATCTGTACTTGTGTATGTTGTAACTTACCTAGAAATTCCATCTTCATACATCTTTAGTTCATCTCGTAAAAAAACAACTTAAGTAAAATATCATCCTTTCTGCTCCTTTCCGTAATACTAAGATAAGAAAGATTACTAGAATACGAAAATATTATTTATCTCTAACCCTATCTGAAATCCCTCCTCCCACTTCCTTTTCTTTGTATTTGATTTGCCATCTATAATTATAATTGTTAAATATAGCGTATTACTTTATCACTAAATTACTACTTTTTCATTCCATTTTTAATTTAATTTTTGTGTATATATCGTTCTTTCAACGACGACCATTTTGTAAACAGCTTCGGCCATATTTTTATCTTTTAATGTTTGTGACCTTTTAACCAACCTGCGCACATTAATTTAGCTTTAGATATTTTCCACGTTTTAAATTTTAATTTGATATTGGTAATTGATTAAATTTATTAGTTTCTTAACGTTCTCTTTTAAATTTCTTAATTTAAACTTTTGTTAGGACGTAACCAGTACTCTAAACTTGAATTATCATTTAACATATTAACTTTTTACGATTAGAGTAAAAAAAAACCTGCTGTACCTTAGGAAGGCCTTTCGAAATTAAACAGGTTCTTATTTAGCTATAATTAATTTACTATAAAATCAATTCTTTTACACTTTTCATGTTTTACTAATTTTGTTTAAACGTGTGTTGTCGATATTTTCTTTTTATTTTGCTTTCTTTAAATTTTATTTTTAATTTAACCAACGTATCTACGTTATACCTTTATAAATTAACTTTTTGTTTATTTGCGCACTTATCTCATTTTGGATGTTAATTGCCAATTTATTTATCTTTTGTTAGAATTTATTTATTTTGAAACACGTATTTTTTATATGTATTCTTTTTCTGTGCTTTAATAATTACAGGTTTTGCTTTATCCCACAATATTCTTTTCTTTTCCCTATTATTTTCTCTTATCTCTTTCCAACGGTTACCCACTCGCCTCTTTCTGAAGCTGGTATAACGATGAGTGCTCTTTAAGGGGGCGACTTCTGGCGCCTAATCTCTACCTGAACTGTCTTGACCCCACCCGAACCGTCTGACGCAGGCGATTCCTTACATCAGCAGGCGAGTAGTGACCCATCTCCTTTTTCTCTTTGTTTTTCCTCCGCTTCTCGTTTATGCACGTAACAAATTTTAAACTTATTGGTATCTACTTTTTTTAACGTTGTTCGTTTTTTTCTAGAAGATCGAAAGTCTTCGTGGCTTGAATCGCCGATTTCCGTAATGGTCAATGGTTAGTTGCAGTAACACTGCTCATTGTCTTTTTCATAATTCTATTTAAGTAATCGAATCAACTTTCGTTTTAATTAACAATTTTGCTAACTTGTAAAGTGTTTTAATATGTTGCCCATTTACGAGATCAAAATCATTACTTCCACGCTGATTGCTATGAGGTGAGAATTTGTATTAGTATAAGTGGTATAATTGTGTAGATGAACGGTAGTTTTGGGGAAGTATTAGTTTTTTTGAATACTAATAGATTTTGGATAGTAGCAGTAGGATAGTAAGTCGTAACTTTAAGAAATTTTTTAGTTTTAAGGAAATTAATTAAACACGCCGTTAATTTCACTCAGTTCTGACTCATTTGATGAATGTCACTAGGTCTGCCGTCAATTTCATATTCGTTATGAATTAATTTAATAAACTGATGCTACTAATTCATAAATCATCATTAATAATTTATTTTATACTTTGGTTTCGTCAGTAACCTGTTATTTCGAGCAAATTAATAAACCGTTCCATAAATTGATCGAGCACCCTCAATTTATCTTTCTCACTTTTGAGTCAATTAATCCATTACTTTTATTAATTGCTTGCACCGTAAGAGTACCGTTTTCATTTTGATTTGATTAATAAATTGTCCTAGACGAATTAGTTTGCTCGAAATTCATTCGTTGTTTGGAATTTTTTTGAAATTTACTTCATTATAAACTTAACTCCTCATTAAAAATTTCATTTACCGACTAATCTAACAGTCACACCGTTAACTTGTTTTAATTTTTTTGCCATTCACTTAAAAACCCAATATCCCTAATTAGTTAATATTTAATTATCTAAATGTTTAAATACTCGTATATATGAATATCCTTATATCGGAATAGTCATATATTCTGATGATCAAGAAATTTAGAGACTTAACTGAATGGTTGCCGAATCGTCGTCCAATTAAATAATAAACCTTAAAATTATATAAAACAATAAAAAACTAATGTTATATTGACAATATAAATTGAGCATTAACTTTGGTTAAATATATTGAACGAGTCTTAACATATAAATACTCACATACTGAACTACGAAAATAATCTAAACTCTTCAAATCAATATGATTTGAAAAGCTCAAATTCGAATATAACTTGTGGCGCTACTCATAATCTAAAAAAAAAATTATACTGGTGCGTAATCTATTATTTTACTTACTTCCCTAGAAGTTGTTCTTTAGATTTTGTTTGCATTGGCTACGCTTGAACCCGAATGAAGTAAAGATTTTTAAATATCTATTGCGGGAGCAGTTAGTTTATCTTTTTTATCTTTCATGAATAAATGATTATTTTAATTAAAGTGTGCGTCCTTGAAATTTGCAATGTGTATAAATTAGTTCAAGAATAAGAGATTCCTTAATTAACATCTTCCTTTCAACTCATCTTAAGATCATGATCACAGTAGAATTTGGTAGGCTTTGAAGTAGTTTATTTTCCTCACTCTACACTGAACCCTCATTATATTGAAACTTGAATAAGAACGTAATAGAAATTAAATATTTCCTTAAATTACTGTCATCAGTAGACGAAATATCATATTTAGGACGTAAGGTATCATCTTACAAAATCTCACGAAATCGTTTACCACCGTGGTATCGTTTCACTCACATTATATTTAATCTCTAGTATTTAAAGATTTTGAGATGTGTTAATATCTTGTACAAATATTTGAAGGGATTTCTGCTTACTTACTCTTCAAATTTCTTATTGCTTACAGCTTTTCGTTAATCGTACTTTCCTAATCGCTGACCTTACCGATCACTTCAGCTAAATCCAACTTGAAACGAAACGTTTAATTTCATTCCTGAAGCCAAGATATCGGATATCATATAATAATAATATTACTTTGCTTTATGATAGACGTTATATTTTTAATTTATATACCAAAACCAGTAATCTATGGAAAATATATATATATATATATATATATATATAACACCGTCTTGTGCTTTGTCCAAAAGTTGCATTTTACGCGACAGCACACACACATGCAAATATGCTTATAATTTTAAGCGGGAACGGCGAGGGTATAGAACAAAGAAAAATAAGAACGTGTATATATATATATATATATATATATATATATATATATATATATATAAACACACGCTCACGCACGCACGCACACACACGCCGCGCGCACGCACACACACAGTCTTAATTTTATACCGTCTTAAGTTTTGTCCAAACATTTTCAAAGTTTAATTTTAGTATGTAGGTTACAATGTTCATAATGTTAAACGGGAACGACGAGGGTATCAAACAAAAAGAAATAAAAACCTGAATGTTTTAATTCAGTAACCTTGTCGTACACCCGAAGACTGAAAGGATATTTCTTTGATCTCAAGTAATCGCGCTCTTTTGACTGCGGCTGTCATTTGTTTAACTTCGCAATTACGAAAGAGTCGTATAACTTGTACTATTTCCGTTTTTAAGATCAAATTCATTCACATCATTTTCCCAAAGAAATGATTAAAATAGTTTATTCCTTACATTCAACTTAGACAGTTATGAAAGAAAAAGAAAAGTGAATAAATTTTAGGACGTAGGATGTTGTCCCACCAATTTATTTACATTTTCATTTCAAATAATCCTGTAGGTATAATTATTTTATTCCAAACAGCAAAATGTGAATAAAATTATTAGTTTTGAAAAACCTGATTAAATTCGTTGATATTATCTACAACAAAAAACTAATTAAAGAAATTTGTAATTAATTTATGGCTAATTACATTTTCAATATGTCTAGCTGTTTTACAATTTAAATTACATTTTACTTAATTTGACTAATTTTTCGAATTACTGCAATTAATTTATTTATTTCTGACATAATTTCTTAAATAAAATGTTTGAATAGAATTTGAGTTTGCAACTATTAGTATTGTTTTATAATTTATAATTGCTCTTATTCATTTCTAATTCACTCATAAAACTACTTGATTCACTTATCACTATAGTTGAGATTCAATTTTGACTAACTACGGTAGTTATTCTTTGCTAATTTTACTTTCTTGTATTAATTAATCATACGACTTTCGCAATAATATTAAATGTGAAAAACAATTATTTTGAAAAACTTAAGTTTTATTTATTTTCAGTCAAAAATTACAACCTTTTAATTTAGTAAAATTATAATTTAATTAAGTTAACAAAATTGTTTAAGCACTAGAAAACTTTGCCTAATTGCAGTAAATATATTGCAAAGTGAATTCTTAAGAATTAGTAAAACTTATAATTTAAATTAGCCCAATAATGTAAATGTCGAACAGTTTCGAAAAATCCTGAAATAACCATACGTTGGATAACGTTTTCGACAATTTTTTTACGTGTTCTGTTTTCGCCCTACGTTGGTTATAATATATTCAGTAATTGAAAATTTGTCTTGACTAGAACATGGTACCTGCTGCTACTGCTTCTTTCGTTAGATTATGTATCGTAGATTTTCCAAATACCTTCCATAGCGAATCGTACTGATTTTATGGTAACTTTCGTAATTGTAAGGGACTTCCAACCCTCAGTCTTAAGTGCCCTAATATAAAGATGATCTACACAGTTATGAATTCAGATCGTCTTTCTAAAATTTACTTCATACCTATATTTTCTATTCATTATTATTAATTTATAAACGTTCCCCATTCGATGTTTGTACTCCTTGGATTGTACTGCTAGACCAAGTTAATATTTGCTATTTCTATGTTAATTCCACTCTCGTTAATGCTTATCCAGTCTCCCATAATTGACAGTTTAAAATGTTTTTCTACATTGAACGTGCTTTTGTATTACATCCTGTATTTCCTAATTCAATTCGCTTTGCATATGTTTTAAACTGTTTCCTCTATGTGTAAGCGCATATACTACTGTGGACGCTTGGATGTTAGTTCATATGTCCTGCTGAGTGTATAAACTTTGTAGGAGGTTTCAATTGAAAAAATTCTTTCACCATACCGTTTACCATATTTTGAAACCCTGCAGTAAGGAAGTATTACCAATTACAGAAATTACAGCCTAAAAATCACTATAAAATTACGGTAACTTCTGCAATGCAAAGTATTGTAACACTCATAACTTCTGATACTTCAAACTTTGCGTACATACTGTCATTAATTAATATTAATTATATAATAATTTTAGCTTTCCGCGTATACCCCGCGGATGATGTGGATTGAGTCTTGTATTGGACTTATTTATCCCCATGAACTTAAGCAATCATTTATAGGGCTATTTGCTCTTGTGGTTAACGATCTAAGTAGCTTAGACCTGCCTGACATATTTTGTATTTCTGAACTTTTGATTCCATTACTTCCCACTGTTTATGAGCTAGATTCTTAGGTTTGCAATCGCTATTTACTGCTAATCAACTTTTACAGACTAACATTTCGTATGTCATTGAAGCTTGAACTTTTTAAGTGTGTACATTAAGCTAGAACGTATTCTGAACATCCAGGAGGATGCACCACGAAAGCCTCAATTAATTTGGATACGTGATATTAGCGTATTTTCTGTGGTGGATGAAAACAACATCGGAACCATTATGTACACAAACGTATACAATTAAGTCGCCATTTTCTAGAAATTTTGTCCCTTAACCGCATCGTAACAGCACGCCACTCACAACTGTCCGCTAAGAACATTGATTAGTCTACAACAATTGTAAACAAAGTCGAGGCGAAAATTATGGGTTTATTAATATATTAAGTTACATCCAGTTTAAGTTTTAACAAAAATTAATTAATGCTTAATGAAGTACCAGTATAACAAATTGATTTAGGTATGGTGAAACGACTACCTACCGAGATTACAAAAATTGATTAGATCAAACGTCCACTTCCCGCTATTGAATATGCAATTCTGGATATGTTCCACGTTTTGTTTGGATCAAGTTAGTGTTTCAAGATTTCGTACCGTGTCATTTAATACGTAATAAGCGAATAATACGCTTTGGTGACGGTTATAGCTACAAAATATTTAAAACAGCGATGAACAAGCCCATGATTTCAAATTACAGGCCAATTTCCATAATTACTAATTTTGCTAAGATGACTAAAATCAAACTAAAAATGGTTTCACTTAAATTACCTAATTTTCCTGTGCCATTTTCATATGATTAGAACCTTTTTTATATTTTCCACCATTTTTACTCTAACTGCAGCCTTTTTGGCTTGTGGGGTAGCAATTTTCATCCTCGGCTAGATCATTTTTGGCATTTTTACCCCTATTTTGAACCTTTTTGGCAGTCCAGCCCCCAGAGTAGTCGTCCTCCACTCCCAAGGGACATCCAGCTTGTTTCGGATTGGTCGTCCTCTACTTCCAAGCCCAGCGCAGTTTGCGCCTGATAGGTTGCCCCCCACGTCACAGCTATCACCTGATTTGTCATACCTGAACACCTTAGCCCCACCTCGGGTCCATTTTTTCCCTAAAAGGGCTTGCTTAAAAGAGCTCTATCAAGGCTACCATCTAGTGGTATATTTACGCTTTATAAGTAAACAATAGCTATAAACATTGCGACATCATCAGCATCAAAGCTATTGGGAGTTTCCTGTAATTGAGTCATCATTTAGCTTTATATTTTAAAAGCTAGTGTGTGTGTGTGTGCGTGCGTGGATGGGTGTGTGTGCGTGCGTGGATGGGTGTGTGCATGCATACGTCTGTATGTGTATGTCTAATTAATGTTGATACTTGCTGCATTTAGCCGTAGGGCATTATATTATATTTCATTATGTTCGAATTTAATTTAATTTAGAGTCCTCTAATATTATTACTGTTACTAAAAATGATGTTTTTCTGTTTTTCTGCTTGTATTTTAAAATTTAAGTATTGGAATAAAGACAATTATTATTACTATTATTTTAAGGTAACAATTAATTATGTAATTAAAAATTACTATTAATTTTATTAAATACATAAGTAAAAAGTTTACCTCGAGTAGGATCTGAACCTACGACCTGTACTTCGCTAGAGTACCGCGCTAACCAACTGCGCCATCAAGGTTTAAGCCCCAATCGATGTACTCCCTTAAGTTTTTCCTAATTTTCTCGAACACGGATGAACCAAATGTAAATGCAATTGTAACATAAGAAGCAGCCTTTTTTCCTTAAGAAGTTTTACATTTGACATTTTACTGTAAAATAATTAGGGGAGCCAATATTTACAATAGTTTATTTTAACATGGGAATTCCCTATGTCCAGAAATTCAAGAGACACAGTGTATATATATATATATATATATATATATATATATATATCTTTTAGAACGTCCTTTGCCACTATCTGTATGTTATCCTCTTGGGTGCGGTGGTCTTCGTTCCAGAGATGTTCGGCGATACTTGATCTTTGTGTTTCGCCTTTGCGGATGTTGTTCATATGTTCCTGAGTTCTCATTTTGAGTGATCTACTGCTCTCTCCCATGTATGCTCTACCGCATTCGCATGGTACGTTGTGTACACAATTCTTGGAATTATGGTCTTCAGTATGTGGTTTGGTTTTGGTTAGTATTCCCCTTGTATATATGGTATTATCGCTGTGTATTTAGATTCTTCTCTTTCGGTTATCCTTTCCATGTTTAGGTTAGGTGTTAGGTCGGGGTAGCCATTTTCTTTGAGTGTTTTAGCGATATTTTCTTTTTTCAGGTTTTCTTGTCTTGAGTATATTGTTTTAACTCTATCGTACAAGCATCTTGCTACTACACTTGTCGTGAAAGTGTTGTCATTCCAGTGTACAAGTACATCAAGAATGGCAGCTTTGTTCCGACTCCTATTCCATTGTGAATTTCCTGGAATGTGGCGGCTATTCAGATGATTTAGGAATTCATCAAGCTTATATTTGCAGTGTTCTCAAACTACATAGGTATCGTCCACGTATCTAAACCACATCCTTGGTTTTTCCGTGAATTCGGATATCGCTTGATCTTCGAAGTCTTCCATGTATATATTGCTCACTATGGGTGACAGTGGAGAACCAATCGCCATCCCAAACTCTTGTTGGTTGTATTTGTCTTCTACTTGGAAATATGTAGTTCTAATGCATATTGTCAGAAGCTCCATTGTTGTATTTACCGAGATGATATTTATTTGTACTCGCCTCCGTCCATTAGTTGTTGGATCTTACTGTTGTAAATTTCCATATCCTTTACCACAGTCGCGTTTGCTTTGTCTGTCGGGAGAATTTTGGTCGATGGGTCATTCTTAAGGGAAATGGCCGCTCTCATTTCTAGGTTAGACAGATTAAGTTTAGTTCACCTATATGAATCTAGGACTGATCTAACCTTACTCCTGTATTCTTCGGCTTCCTCGGGATCTAATTTCACAGCTATTTATTTAACTAGGTTTATCTACTTTGGAATGTACCTTTGGAATGTAATCGTGTAGTTCAAGCCCTTGTGCAGAACCATCATTTCCTTTTCGTTCAACTGTCGTTTAGAGATGTTTATGGCAGTGTTTTGGCCAATAACGTTGGTTGGTTCTCTCTTCTCCTTCATTATCTTTTCTAGTTTCTTCTGCTGAATTTCCTTGTGCTTTGCCTTGGTCTTTGAATATTTGCTTTTGATAACCGTGTTTATCCTATCAAAGTCTTGTTAGTTCACTCGAACTCAAATGGTTTCTCTGATCTCGTAAGATTGTTGCTCGAGCTGCTATTTTCTGAAATGGTGATGACTGATTCGTTCTTTGACTAACGCTTCGCTAGCTTGCGATTGGTAATATTTTGCGGCTGTGTATTAGAGTTTTGATGTTTAGCCCGTTAGGTGTTGTTATCACGGGCTTTTCAGGGTAAGGTTAGGTGGTTCTCCGCGAGTGCTACCTTGTCCATAGATGTGTCAAGCTTTCTGAAAATAAGTTTGACTTCGGGACCGTACCTGGTTACTAATTCTGTATTATAAGTGTTTTGTAACTGTGGTTTCGGATTAGTTGGGTTAATCAAAATAGTTCCACAGTTTTTGTTTTTATAGTGCGACGTTTCGGACGTGGACTCTTCTTTCGACATCAGATTTAGTCCTGAGAAGGGCTGTTTTCGCACTGGAGTTCAGACTTCTCTAAGATTCGAACTTTGGTCCCCTTCACTTACTAGTCTGACACATATTTTTTAGAACTATATATATATATATATATATATATATATATATATATATATATATAGTTGTGTTTATGCGTGCGTGCGTGCGTGTGCCTGTGCGCGTGCGCATGCGGAATAGCAGAATAACTATTAACAAAAATTAAAGATTAAACAAATACTCATGAATAATTGTTATTGTTATACTATTTTGTATTTATTCCAAATACGAGAGGGTGAGGGGGAAGGTGTGGGAGAGAGGGAGGGAGAGGGAGAATGTGTTTTATATTTGAGCACACCAAAGTGCGCCGGGTACGTATTGTACAGGTGTATTGCGCCTAAGCTCTTCGTGCATTATTGGGATCCATGTAGGTTTCATTTCTACACTAGCTTGATATGGGATTTTCTGCTAGTGTATGTGGCTTGTTTGAGGTTCCGGCGAGTTGTATTCTTGTCCTTTGCCACTATCTGTATGTGATCCCATTGGATGCGGCTGTTCAGGACAGTCTACGCAGTAAGTACCAACTCTCTTATATTTGTTACATGTATAAAGTTATTTTTATCCCGCTTGATGATCATTACGTATATATATATATATATATATATATATATATATATATATATATATATATATATGTAATATAAAGGTTTCAAACCTACGCTTACCTCACGATCAAACCTTTGCCGCTGTTAAGAGATGTCTTAAGCGAACTCCTAAAACTTAATTGTAAACGTGATCGTAGCATAAGGAGGCCTGAGAGGGAATAATTTTATAGAGTGGGTGGATTGGTGCGTGCATGAGTGCGTGAGTGTGCGCGTGTGCGCGTGTGTGTGTGCGTGTGTGTGTGTGTGTGTGTGTATGTGCGTGTATGTGCGTGTATGTGCGTGTATGTGGTGTGTGTGTGTGTGTGTGTGTGTGTGTGTGTGTGTGTGTGTGTGAGCGCGCGCATAATTAATTTTATAATACTGAAAGAAAAGGTTGCCTTGTGGGATTTGATCCCGTGTTGTCTTTTGTTGTTTAAACAGGTGCTCTACCAGATTGCGTACAACAGCTAGGAATTTCATTCGATAGAAACTTGCGGAATTTGTATTAAACGTATGTAGTTACACCATATGCAACTTTGTGATTTGTCTCATATAAAACTAAAATTTTTCATACGAGATTGCTACGCTGTTTTTAGTTATGTCACAATAACATATATGGTTAGCTCTAAGCTGTTCAAATATATTAAATTCTATGACAACAATAAGGAAGCCACATTTTTCATCACTGATCAGAAAATTAAGTTTGATGGTTTGCGTAATTACATACAAAAATTTAATTTTTTCAGAATTCTAACTAGACTCTGTGTCTATAAGCAACAGTAGCGAAATATTGAAAAGTGTATTGCTCAGGAAGCTAAGAGAATCTTCTGGATATCGGTAATGAGAAAGTTTGATACCAGGTGCCTGTTTCAAATTTTATTTAGATATTTCTAGGTATGTATTTTCTTATAATGTCACATCTAACTTTCATTATGAAATTATTTGATGTGCTAATGAAAAAAGTCTCAGTCGCCTAATTATCCGGCTGTTATAAATTTTTAACCAATAGAAAATAATATACGTATAAGGTAGACATTCTCAATCATCTCATTAAAATTAGTTATCTGTTGATTGAGAATTGAAAACGTTTTCACATTCACTTGAATAACTATTCGTATTTTTAAACCATTTAAACCAATGTACCATAACTTTTATAGCAATTCAAATATTAACGTAAAAAACATGAGAATTCAATATTCAAACGGTAATTCCATACGCCACCCTTGAAAAATTTAATTTATGTCATGTTATCAAATTTAGAAACGTAAATCGCGTATTTTACGCACGATATAGTTTTCGAAATCACATTTGAAATTTACATACATTCAAATATCTAAATAATTTTAATCCAGCAAAAAAGGCTTTATAAATCGGCTCACACTAAAATAAACTAAAGTTACATTATTATTACAAGAGTGTTCCAGTACCTGACCCAAACACATCCAAAAATCATTGTTATACAACACAATTCCTTAGCCTTGTATAGTACTAAACAAATAGACAAACAAAACTTGACACATTCGTAAAATTAACACGTCCCTTTCATACTTCTTGGAACTTCTAAATTATTTCGTTTCTATCGAAATTTCTTTCAGCATTAGGTCTCAAACACAATCTTAATTTAAAAGTAAATTGAAAACTGTTCTACTTTCTTGTATTTACGAGATTTCTTACACGTATGTTAAAGTCAAATTTCTTATAAAAAGTGACAGATTTTACTAAAGACAACGCTGTGTAAGCCGATTAATAAAAAGTCAATAAGAAGTTGAGTTTTAAAAATAGATCAGTCTTTAGCGAGATTGCGTCAATCTAAAGAGTCCTTTGAAAAATAAATTAAAACAAAATATGGTATCTATATTTTCGTTAAAAATAAACTCTTGCTGGTGTAGTACATAAATAATTCAAAGAAGCTGGTACATCATTTAAACTATGAAGGTAATCATTAGGAAATATATACAGGAATAGAAAGTAAATTAACAAATTGTTCAATCTCAAAAGAATATGATTTGAAGAAATATACGAAAGCAAAATTTTCATAAATAACTAAAAAGAATAAATTAGACGCACAGATAAATGTTACTAAAGTAATGTAGTACAAATGAGAGTAAAAGACAAACCAATAAAAGTATTATTGCATGTGGAAAATTTAGAAAATATATAACAAGACTCCAACCTATGGGAAGACGCAAGGTAATGAGTGTACATGAATTATACAAATCAATAAATGTTACATTGTCTAAAACAAAAGCAAACGAGGTCAAGTTGAAAAGTAAAGAAAAAAACACTGAACGTATTATTATATATTATTATATCGCTGCAGAGGAATTCCTGGCTCGTAAATGCTGAATATCGAGTTCGGCAAGTCCTATCTTGACTGATCCTCAATATCACCATCCTTCATCAATATAGTTTTGTTCATGGCGGTGCTAATTTTTTTTGTAAATACAGAACGTATGCATGGTCTGGATGTTTGGCAGCCATAAATGGGATCGGAAGGAACGAAGTTAAAATACTTATTGAGAAATAACTCCCAGCATTTGCGTAAACAACCATCTATGAGCAGGTAGTAACGCTGGCAACGAAATCCAAACCTGTTACTACTATACAAATCTTATTACATAGTGCATGAACGACTAATGCTATTCATATACAGGATCGGTAACGGGGATGGAAAAAGGATACTGTTACTGAGAAAGCAGAAAGTATAAGATACTGGTAATAAACAGCAATAATAGGGCCAAAGAGAGTAAATAAAGACAAGACTAATAAATCACCAAATCATTGGGAGGTTATAGAAAAAGAAAATATTGTGCTAACATTTCTGGTAATAGTTTTTTTCAGGAGCTGGATACATACAAATGGAATAATAGAAAGAAAAGTACTTGAGATGAAAGAAGGCCTTAAATTTTGACAAACAGTTATTAAAATTGAGGAACAATATAGTCCTAAGACAAATTGGGTATATATACCTGAAAATAAAACTAAAGTAGAAATTCATCTACATACATGTTGGAGAGCGAAAAAAAACTCATAATAAACTTTGTTATATCTGATTAACAGGGCGAAATACTGAATTTCTCGTTGATGTAACTAATAAGAACTACCAAAAACAGCAGAGTTGTACGATCACACTTAAATCTTAACCTTAAAAGGCTGGAAGTTTTCTGAAAAGTAGATTTAATTCGCAAACGATGATTCATCTTGTCATTTTTTTGTTCATAAAACAACGGTTTACGGGGTAAATGAACTTTTCAAATTTATATATATATATATATATATATATATATATATATATATATATACAGGGTAAATCTTATCTAAACCGCCAAAATTAAAGAAGTACTAGAACTCATCATTCTAAGCAAAAAAGTTCATATGTACATGGGTCCGGAAATGCTTCGTTTCCAAGGTACAGGGTGTTAAAGTTGAGAAAAGAAATCGCGTTTTCTTCAAAATCTTTCGACTGTTTCGAAATAATTTCCACTTAGTCGTGGTTTCTATAGGGCGCCAGCGGCAACCATTTCGCCCTCTTTAAATCGTTGCAACTTTTTTGTGCTACACTGTATGCTATTTTGGGCTAGAAAAATCGATTCTCCTATCTTTTCTGCTAAAAAAAGCTATATCTTAGTGAAGTCGCCCTTTCCGAGAAAAACGCATTTAAAACTCACAATGTTTATTTATTTAAAACTAACTTTTGTAAGGAGCACTAAAATATCCAACATTAAAAAAAGAAAAAGAAAAGAAATTAATATTCAAAGTAAACATGTTCTTTTGATAACAACTGTTCAAAATGCCCGTCTCTAACTTCAATACATTTATCAATACGTTTATTAAAAGATTGCTTTATTTAAAAAAAACATTCTTACTTCGGAATGATTCGGTCACATTTACAATTCTGTACCATGATTCTTCTCGGTTGTTTATAACTCCGGTGTAAACTGATGATTTCATATCACCCCTGAAACAAAAGTCCATTGGGTTGAAATCAGGACTACCTGCAGGCCATGGATTTAGGCTTCCACGACCTATCCACCGATTCGGGAAAGTTTCATCAAGACAGTTGCGTACTTGAATAGTAAAATGGGCTGGAGCTCTATCCTGCATAAATACCATGTTTTGTCGAAAAATTAAAGCTAAATCATTCAAGAAATCAACTAAATGATGTTGCAGGAAATCTAAATACAATTGACATTCAAATTCGGAGGAAGTTCATATGGACCAAGGAGATAGTTCCCTATAATTCCACACCAAACGTTGATCTTAAATTATTGTTGAAAATGACGCTCACTAACAACATGAGGATTTTGAACATCCCAAACGTGCTTGTTTCTAAAATTAAATACTACCCTACGAGTAAACGTGGCTTCATCGGTAAATAGCACATTGTTTAAAAATTGATGGTCAAGTTGTTGCTGAGTGCGCATAAAATTAGCAAACTGTAGTCTAGCTGGTAGATCTGCTGTTAGGAGATTTTGAACTGGTGTAAAATGGTAGGGATATAACTTCTCTTCATGGAGGATTCTCAATACTGTTGTTTGACTTACTCGGGTGTCTCTAGCCAATTGTCTACTGCTAATTTCTGGATTTTCTGCTACTCGAATTACGATTTCTTCTTCCTGGTCTACAGTAATCGTACGCTTGGGTCCCATGAAATTCCTTTTGAGACGAAAAGTACCAGTTTCGCCAAGTCTATTAAATGTTGTTGAAAACGTTCACGACTTGGCTGCCGTCTATTGGGATACAATTCTAAATATCATCTATGCGCTCTACGCCCAACAAAATTTTCTTGTGCGTAAACGCAAATCATATCACGCATTTCTGAATTTGAAAATAAAGTATGTCTAGGCATTCTATCGTATTTAATTATGGACTTATTAAGAATTCCTATTGATAAACCTGTCAAAAAAATACCCTCCGAAAATGTGTATGCATCATGAGTTTTAAATGCGTTTTTCTCGGAAAGGGTTGCTCCTAGCGACGTCACTAAGGTATACCTTTTTTTAGCAGAAAAAATAGGAGAATCGGTTTTTCTCGTCCAAAATTGCATACAGTGTAGCAAAAAAAAAATTATAACGATGTAAACGGGTCTAAATGGTTGCCGCTGGCGCCCTCTAGAAACCACAACTAGATGGACCACAAATTTGAATTTATCATCCCAAAAAAACCCCGTATACGAAATTTCATGAAATTATATCGAAACAGTCGAAAGATATTGAAGAAAACGCGATTTCTTTTTTCAACTTTGACGGTCAATTTTGATAGTGATCCCAGATAGATCCGACAATGCCTGTCGGTGTTATTTTGAGACACTCTGATTATTTATCTGTACACTGTGCCCCATTTTGGTTGAAATTGTAGCGTATCTCGTTTGCGAGCAAAGATTGAAACATGAGGCTTTCGCGTCACTGTTTGTGAAACGAAAGATGCCACAAACAGAATTGTCATAGTCCTATTAGTACAGGGCGAAATTCAAATTTTGCATATTTTAAGCACCCCTCGTAACTGCCTTGCCTTGTAATTTATCGAAATGGTGAAAAGTGGATCCTATATAGAATTTTCCGTAGAATTTAGTGGCGTGCATAGTTTTCCCCACAAATAGTTTCTTCGCAATAAATCAAAGTTTTGTTTTTTTAATGGAACACACTGTATATTTTTTATTATATAATAGAGCTTACTCTCAGCAGTCAAAAAGTATGTATTGTGTGGAACTTTTTTGCATTATTAACTTAAAAAATGAATGTTACGTTAATTTAATATTTTGATAATATAGTTGGCCAAAACAAGGTTAAGGGTTAACTAAAAACTGAACATAATACCTACAATTTTACAAACCTAATATAAATTACTAAAAGAGATGTCCGAACTGACGACCATTCTGTCTTATCTATGCTTCACACACTCTTCCAATTCGTTCTATAGCATTAAGCACAATAACAGGGTTATCGTGTAAATGTCTGAAAGCTTCTCTAACTGCATTTGTCAAACGTTCAATGTTATCATATTGAGTTTGGTATATTTTGCAAATAACTCCATAATAAGAAATCTAAGACTGACAAGTCCGGAGACCTAGGAGGCGATCTAATCGGCCCATTAGTGCCAATCCATCTAATACCAAAATTGTTTTCCAAAAACGGGCGTATAATTTGCGCATTGTGAGATGGGACTCCATCCTGTTGGAAATGAATTTGGTTCAAGCGAGCCAAAGGAATGTCATCTAATAATTCAGGCACAACCTTTTCTAAAACGTCCAAATATCATCTGTCTATAAAACGTGATTTAACTAGGTTGCCTCCGTTCTGGAAACCTACATATATGTAAAATTGCTTAATTATCAAAATTAATACCAAGGAAACTACATTTACCTGTCAAAATACAAATGTATTGCTGCGTCGGCGTTTTCATTACTCTGACCAAAGCAAATCAGCATATCATATTTTTCAAAGTTTTATTAAATTTTTGATTTTCTGCCATATTTTACACAATGAACAAACAATACGATTGTTGCACAAAAATAATTTGAATCAGATTTGACAGGTCAATTACGTTTAGATCAGACTAGGCCCAGCCTACTTACAAATTTAGATATAAAGTATTCTTTATAAGTTTTGTTGCCATTAATATTTGTTGAAGCTTTAAGAAGCATTGTACTCAATTAAAAAAAAAAAAATTTGCCAGTTTGAATATGTTTCAAAAACTATTGTTCCTAATTTCCATAATTTGTTGTTATTATTTTTGCATTTCTGCGTAAAAGTCCTTATATTTATTATAATCGCGTATTTACATATTTATAATTATAATAAAGAAATAAGAATCTAGTAGCCCTTTTTGAATATTCAAATATATCTTGCATTTATTATAATTTATTATAATCGTGTATTTACATATTTATAATACTGAGTTTATAGGTTTCATGGCTAACTATATCATCAAAATATTAAATTAACGCAACATTCATTTTTGAGGTTAATACAGCAAAAGAAGCGCCACACAATATATATTTTGCGAAAGCAGAGAGTAAGCTCTATTATATAATAAAAATATATACAGGGTGTTCCGTTTAAAAAAACAAAACTTTGGTTTATTGCGAAGAAACTGACTCTGTGTGGGAAAACCATACACGCCACTAAATTCTGCGGAAAATTCTGTATAAAACTCATTTTTCACCATTTCGATAAATTACAAGCCAACTCAGTTACGAGGGGTTTTTAAAATGTGCAAATTTTGAATTTCGCCCTGTATCTCAAATACTAATAGGGCTATGACAATTCTGTTTGTGGCATCTTTCGTTTCACAAAAAAGTAGAAGAGGCGCATCTTCTGTTTTTGCTCGCAAACGAGATACCCTACAATGTCAACCAAAATGGGACGCAGTGTACATACTTAAATTGGAATAAAATTTAAACTTTTACGAGATTGTATGAGAAAACATAGCTAACGTATAATTTTTTATTTTTAAGCAATAATAAACTAGTTTTTTTATTAATTTAGAAGTTGTGTCCTAACAATAGATGTATTGCAAAATATCACAGGTATTTAAAGAGTATATAAAGGGACCTAAACTAAAACCTTATGGAACACCAGAATAGGCAGAAAACAAATAACACATTAATGTACTGATTGTCCATTGGTGTCAATCGTTTGTGGCAGCGCAGCGGTATCCGCGGTACTGTATTAATCACCACTAGGTAGCACACTATTTTTAAACCAAACATATACGTTTGTTTAAGACGTTTAGGTGAACAGTATATTTCCACCAATTCTGGATATACATGATAAAGAACTTTTTACCCATATATCCAATAAGGTTTTAACATTTTAGTTTTTTGGCAAAGGTGAGCCAATCGCACAGTAGAATGGGGAAGAAAACCACTAAAACAATTTTGAACTAACAGCATTAGGTCTTAAATTAATGAATAATGTAATGTATTTTATGAATTTTGGATGAGTTAAATGGATTATTAGTAAGAGCAAATTTATTCAGAAAATATTGAATTGGACGATCACAGTTGTTAAAAGGAGTTCCTAAGAAAGAACCGAAGTGACTACTAATTGGGTTAAGCTAAATGAGTTGTTTTTTTTACTTCAGAACCAATGTTTATCACAGTCACTCTCAATTCGTGCAGAAATCCACGATTATGTCTCAGGGAGCTAATCAAGCTCCTCTTTGTGAGAATGAAACACGGTAAAATCTTTATTTCCCTTACCGCATACCTAATTAGTATTTTTTATTTTATCAATATTTTACATCGTCATCCTTCGTAAATTAGTTACATGCATTGATACTTTTCCACTATATAATGAAAGGAAAGAAAGTATTTTTTTATCACGAATATCTTTCGATTTATTTATTATTGCAAAACACGTTATGTTACGTTTTACATGATTAATAATGACGTTTTAATTACTGGTTGGTCAGATAAATACTGTATACAAAAAGTTTTTATTCATAACTAGGTTAAAACTATATTGAACAATAATTTTTAACATAATTGTTTTTGTTGTTTGCGGTAGCTTTACAGTTCAATAAATTGCAGTTTGAGTTAGCGATGTTATGTAAGAAGTAATGCTATAAATTTGTGACCCGTCACAATACTATGAAACTAAAGCAAATCTTATAGCAATATTTTATGTCTAATATAAATTTGCTATCTATAAGATTTTTATCTCTCCAAACACCAATAATAAAGTTGTTCATAACCAGGCTTAAATACATCAATTAAATTCAAATCAAAAATTTTATGTCCCAAAATGTTGTATTAATAGGTATCTAATTATAATAATCAATTTTATATCACCAGGTCCGTATTTATTAGTATGTCATCAAAATGTTTTAATCCATATTGCCTGTTTGGATTAAGGATCAAATTGTGTCATACATTTGGAATATACACTACTAAATGTGTACATACTTGCGAATAATATGATTCAATAAGTGTATTGCATATTTTTGCGTTCAAGTGCCGTAATCATAATGGAAACTCGGATGTGCAACTAAAGAAAATACCAAGACCTTACTTTCGTTAAATTAAACCTTGAAACGTAGAAGCTAGATGTACACCCGACGTCAATGAAAAAGCGCACCCCCCGAGGCGATCTAAAGTAGAAATTTTGGACATCCTTTAAATATTAGCAATAACCAAGAAGGTATTGTAATAGTCAGGTAAATTTTCCAATATATTCAGGAATTGATAATAGGAGTAATATATTTTTTATATGAATTAATTTCAATGCAATTGTTGCACAAAAATAAAAAATCAATTAATCTACAATATAATTAGACTGATTGGAAGAAATACAAGTAACAATGCAATTCCAAATTGTTTTAATTTCACTATTTCCCTGATAACACGGTGCTTGTTTTTTCCATTTTAATTCAAAACACTACTACCAAAAGAGGAATATTAATGAAATCGTATTATCAAGTATGTAATTGAGATTAAAAAGCGTCCTAATTGATAAAATAAAAACACATTAATTGTGATTTAAATATAACAAATCCTTTAACTCTATAGATCATTGATAGGCACTAGTACCGCTAAAAATTTATAGAATTTATAGAAAAGTGGCAGTTTTTCAATCAAAAATGAAAAACTGTTTTTGAACTTACCAAATTCGTTTTCTTTTTCCAACGATAAAAATGGAAATTAAATTTAAAAAATCTATTTCTTTCTACCTTTTATATTTAATATTTATTATTATTAGCATTACAACAGAGTTAACCATTTATCTAAAAGTAAACACGAAACACATACAATAAAACAATACTATCTAAACATAGTTTAGTAATGAATATAAAATGCTTCATTTTCAATACAAGCATGCATTCTTCGATTCATGCTGTCCGTTAAAATTAGGCAAAGGTTTCCAAAACGAAAACTTTCCCAAATTCTACGAACATGTAACATTAAAGCATCAACAGTCCTTTCGCGAAAGCCATAGCAGTTATGATCGTTCCATGCCATATCGGCCCAAAGGTTCTCGATTAGATTTAAATATGGAGATTTACGGACCAACGCAGAAATTCTATATTGCCAGCATTATATGCGAACCAATCCATAATCCGTCGTGCAGTATGGAAACTGAAATTCTCTTGGACAAAAGTGATCAGTCCATCACGTTCTTCTTCCGGGAATTAAATATTAATTGAAGGTAAAATCGCATCTTCCAATATTTCTATATATCCAAACGCACTGCAGCATGCTCTGGAGAAAGTATAATCTTCCTAGCCGGTTTTCTTGAATGAATTCTATTTTCATGTAAACGATTCGGTATAGTCTTTTCACTGCAATGGATTACAATCGCAGTTAGTGAAAGGTATATTATTTATTAAGTTTACTATTTCTTTATTCTGTTGTATGGTGGTCACACGTGCCCTTCCAGGACGATGAGTCAACAGTGATCTTTCGCGGCCTTCTTCATATTGATCTCGCCATCTTCCAGAGCTGCGTAGTGCCCGGATACTTCTGTATCCGGATACAGTATACGGATACATGTTATGTATCCGAAAGCTGTATCCGGATATTTTTTAAATTTTGTATCTGGTATCCGTATCCGTGACCAAATTTGAAAGTATTCGTTATCCGGATACTTTTTTTGATATTCGGATACGTTTAAATGTTCAACGTTGAAATCATAAATACTAGTATTATTACTACAAAAAATGAAATAAGAACTAATAATGTATAATATGTAAATAAAAATTAATATATCTAACAATACTAGCTGTACTTTCTATTTTCATTTATAAAATTAAAAGTGTTAAACAATGTTTAAATAAAGGTTTTGGATTTGTTAGTAATATTTTATTTGACGTTACAAGGTACTCCTGTCAGATCAATAATCAAAAAATTGTCATTTAGACTTCATGTTTCCTGAGTTGTTGATGTTGCCATGGTAACTTTAAAAAACGCGCGTTTTTGAAAGTTCGATTTAAACACGCTAAGGCGTGCTTTAATAGGTAAAATGGGGCACCAATAAATAAAATGCATTATAACTGTGGCAAAAAAACAAATGGAATTGGAAGGTTGCAATGAATCAGATTAAAGTGGAGATCAAAACTTGGAGGACTTTTTTGATTTTAGTGATTTCGGAGACCAGAAAGTGGACAATAACAACAGTACTATTACACAGAACGAACAGGGTTCCAGCCGCAATAATAAAACCTCCAAAATTAAGTTGGAGTTGTTAAGGTATTTGGAGGACAAAAGAACCAATTTGCCCATCTTAAATGAATACCCAACCTTAAAAAAGGTGTCAATCAAGTATAATAATAATAATAATAATAATAATAATAATAATAATAATAATAATAATAAATATATTTATTGAATAAATATTGTATAAAGATAAGCAAAATAAAAGAGAAATACACAAATAAAAATGAACAATTATAAAAATAAACTAGATATAACTAAATAAATGAAATAAACGCATTCAACGGGAAAACGATCGTCAAAGCCGTTTTTCACATTTCCACTTCCGTTTGTTCACAGTAACGTAGGAGAAGTTACACACTGTTTTGTTGGAGATGCATCAGGTAGTTTCTGTAGTTACACTTAAATGTAGAAAATGAATTAGTTCTGAATATATTTACACAATTGTTTAAAAGCTCTGGCGCATTATATAAAAAACAAGATTTGAATTTATTACTTTTATATTGCGGTATTTGAAATAAGTCAGCATTTCTCAAGGCAAGATTATGTATATCACAACGTTTAGTTAATAAATCCTATAGATATGACGGTCCCCTTTAGTGAATAATAGTGTACAGTTTTGTATATAAAAAGTTAAATCGCTATTCCAACTTCTATATTTTCAGTTCATTATAAAATGCAGTGATATGTTCACTACACTACGACTAATCCGAAATGAGTAACCCATGAAACAGTTTTGACGTATTTGCAATTTACGTTTTGAGGCACTAATTAAGAAATTAAAGTACACTAAACTACAGTAACTAAGATGACTCAAAATTAGTGCATTTACTAATTTCCACTTGACGTCATCTGGCAAGATGTTCTTAAACTTCCACAATGTTTTTAACTTCATGTAGCCTATGTTACATTTTTGCGCAATATGTGTCTCAAAGTTTAAATTTTTGTCAACAATTAAACCAAGAGCATGAACACTGTCACTCACTTTTATAATTGCATCCTTTAAAATTATTTGATTTTCTTTGATTTGATTGTGTTTATTTAATGAGTTTTTAGAGCGTACGCAACCATTCTTTTTAGACCACTCGTTGATTTGCACTAAATTTAAGTTTAGTTCGTCAATTATAATATTAACATATTCCGGTGGACACGATTTATAAATTTGGGTGTCATCGGCGTACTGGTGCATATTCAGTCGTGCCTCAGAACTAAGGATAGATCAGCAACGAAGATTGAAAATAAGATAGGTGCCAGAATACTTCCTTGTGGTACCCCATACTCCACAAGAAGTTCTTCAGAAATTTGAGTATCGATCTTTACTTGTTGATATCTGCTGTCAAACCAATCCGTTATAGTGTGAGGGATTCCATAATACCTTAATTTTGCTGCGAGCAATTTACGGTGTATTACGTCAAACGCTTTATTATAGTCGAGTAGTACAAGATGTGTTATCTGACTATCATCTATTCCTCTAGTAATGTCACTCGTTATCTTTAACATTGCAGTTCTTATACTGTGGTTTTTACGAAAACCTGATTGAATTGAAGGTAAAATGTTATTTTCGTTAATGTAATTTACTAAATGACTATTGACGATCCTTTCTAAGATTTTTGACATCGTCGGTAATATATTAATGGGCCTAATATCTTTGAGTTCGGTTGCTTTACTCATTTTGGGCAGTGGGTTGGTTAATACCTTTTTCCAGGTAGATAGCACAATGCTGTTGGTTAAGGAAAAGTTGATGATGTGAGTTAATTGATCATCACAAAAGGAAAGAATCAGCTGTATCATTTTCAAGTTAATGTTATCAATTCCATACGCGTTAGAACATAACCTCTTTAATTTCTTCGCATGTTATAGTATTGAAGCTTTCACCTTTTAAATTATTATTACATTTATTTTGTAAGAAATAATTATAGTTGTCGTTATCTATTTCCACATGTTGCATACTGTTTACTAAAAAAAGTATAACACGTATATTTACCTTCGTCAGCACCAGTTGAAAGACTTGTCTCTTTTGCAATTATTATTGATACGCCTAAAAGAAAAACTTTAAGTGACAAAAACTTTGAGGTATTTATTAGTATATTTTTAATTTAATTTTTCCTTACATGTTTATTTGATGACTGTGTAGTATGTATGTACAAACGTAATAAACAATTTCTTAAGTACTTTTTGATTTCTCTTTCCATTATTTTATGCATTTTCTTTTTAATATTATATACAATAAAAATACATGCATAACACATAGTTCTAATACTAGCAATTTAGGTCCCTTTTAAAAGTATCCTAAAAAGTATCCGAAAAAAGTATCCGGATACTTGTATCCGAGTACATTTTTAAGTGAAAGTATTCGTATTTTCTTAAAAAGTATCCGGATACATTTTGAGTATCCGTATCCGACATTCGGATACTTCTTTTGTGTATCCGACTCAACTCTGCCATCTTCGTACTTGTCTTCTCTAAAATTACAAATAAAACTAGTGTTATACAAATCCAGTTTAAAAACGTACAAAAAATGCAAGCAAAAATAATATGATCAAGCTATGCAGTATACATACGTAACAAAATTACTTACCGATAGGTTACATCGATGAGACACTTCGCTTATTGAAAGTCCGCTATTCAATAAACCAAGAATAATTCCCCTTAGCTGTAACGAACTATCCGTTTGCTTTAAGCGACGGGGCATTTTTTCTTATTAAAATAAAACTTCACAATATAGTTACAAAGTCAATAAAGGTTATAACTGAATAGTTAATAATCATATGTTCTCCTATTTATACCCTATTTTCACAAAGCAATTTTAAATTGTTACTTGTTAGTCGTTACATGTAATTACTTGAATGGTATTGCAAATTCATTGATTTTCGGCTTAACCTTTGTGCAATAATCGTAATTATTCTAAAAATAAAGTATGCCGTATATACCAGAATAATAGGGAAATACATTCTTGTACTTTCTACATCGATTGATTGCGATTACATCCTAAATAACTTGATAAGATACATATTTGAATTGAATTGAAAAACTTTATAATTGCTACATTAAAAACTGGTTATTTGGCATAAAATTTCCTATAGGTAGGGTGGCATTATTTAATTTACACATCCCAAAAGCTTTTCTAAGAAACCGGAAATGCTTAAAATGTCAATTTAGGTTTTTTTAGGAAATCTGAAAATGAAATATAATGCCCACTTAGCGGAAATTGAATCCTAACACTTTTATAAAAAAACTAATTTTTTGTATTGTAATTTAACGAATCCTTTTCAATTTATTGACTCTATGTCGCGCCTTGAGGGGGTTTGGACCTGCTTTGTGCAACAAAACAATAGAATATCTACCTGACCAGTTTTGCATTTAAAGGGATGTACAAAATTTATGTGCATTTTTAAAACTACTTCGAGGGTGGGATTTTTCATTGGCGCCGGGTATACCTACGTTCTAAATAAAATTATAAAACACCCCAATTGCACGTATTCTTTCAGATGAAACCATGTCTTATTTTATTATACGGTCTGATTAGACAGACACCTCTCAAATTGCAAGCCCATAAACAATATATTTAAGTGAGATGTGGGATTAATACAACATACTTTGTAAAGAAACCTGTTTTCTTAACTTTTAACTTACCATATTCCATGACACATTTGTAAATAATCCATAAACAAAGTGTTTGGGATTTGTTTTTATCTGATAATACTTTTCTTTTATTTATATAAGGTATCAATTATATTATATTATATTTTACTAAATTGTATATATTTTGTCGCTGCGGATGTCTTAAGCGTCACATGCTTATTATTGTATCGAGGCACAGAGTCGAAGTAACGCGTGTGATATCTACCACACATTTTGCCTGTTCTTCAAAAAGCTTATTGAAAGTCCGCTATTCAATAAACCAAGAATAATTCCCCTTGGCTGTAACGAACTATCCGTTTGCTTTAAGCGACGGGGCATTTTTTCTTATTAAAATAAAACTTCACAATATAGTTACGACAAAGTCAATAATGGTTTTAACTGAATAGTTAATAATCATATGTTCTCCTATTTATACCCTATTTTCACAAAGCAATTTTAAATTGTTACTTGTTAGTAACTACATGTAATTATTTGAATGGTATTGCAAATTAATTGATTTCCGGCTTAACCTTTGTGCAATAATCGTAATTATTCTAAAAATAAAGCATGCTTTATATACCAGAATAATAGGGAAATACATTCTTATACTTTCTACATTGATTGATTGCGATTACATCCTAGATAACTTGATAAGATAAATATTTGAATTGAATTGAAAAACGTTATAATTGCTAAAATAAAAACTGGTTATTTGGCATAAAATTTCCCATAGGTAGGGTAGCATTATTTAATTTACACACAACCCAAATGCCTGTTCTTCAAAAAATTACCACAAAAATCGCTTACACAACCACTTAACTCTAAGGTGCTATCGAAGGGTTACAAGAAGCTGTCGGTGCATTCAGCACAGGATTGATGGAATTCAAGGTAAATGCATTTTTAACTGCCGTCTTCTTAGAACTATAAAATTTTTACATACTACTTGCCGCAACATAAAGCTACCCAAAAATTTGTTTAGTTCACAAAAGTTATATCTGTTACCTTATAAAATGGCAGTAGAACATGGCTACAGATAAAGGGGAAGGGTGCCGGTGCTCAGTGGTTGGGGTGGGTGTAATTTTTACCTAAGTTTGCTTATTTTAAGAAATCTTGTTGTACATACGTGACGATAAGGGGTTGACAGAAACCAGAAAGGGTGCCAGAGTATTTGAAATTATCACAATCGGGGTTGAAATGCTTAATTACGTAGGTTCACAACTCGTCTAAATACTCAAATAACTCGCTTACCTGTTATGGTAATTACAGATGGATCCTGGGATCTGCAGAAGTTGCGGAAAAAGGAAAAGGAAAAAAAAACAATATAATCTAATCTATAACCAATTGAAATTATATCAATCAACTCATTGCAAAAACAAACTATCAAAATCATTCACAACGCATCTTTAATTAAATGTTACGTTACGTTAAATAAAATTAGATAACAAAACGATCAACTTACGAGCGTTTTTACTTCGATGGCCAATATTTAATATTTTAATCAGTAATATTAACGTGAAAGATCTTACTTTAATAAAAAAACAAATAACTAAAATGCAAGCAATTAAAAGCGGTAATAAGAAATGGGGTTTACAACTGTAAAGAAAGCACAACTAGTTCATTAACCTAGATTTGTATATTATAGTCAACCAAACACAAGTATAATAAACAACCTGGTGTGTCATATAACTGTCATCCATACTTATATTGCGTTGATACTAGATAGTGTCAAATTTTCGGCAATTTCGAACTTATCGTAAATTTTACTCTTAAAACAAAAGTGTTTATACAAATGATAAGGGTCTCAGTTTTTCAACGTTTCTGACTATCAAATTTCGCTACCAAATGGTCAATTCAACAAATAAACAAACCTCATACAATTTAAATTATCTCCAGGATGAATACGCTTTAAATAAATTAATCAATGAAAAACTGCCAAGTAAACTACCAAAGAAAGCGTGTTCAGCCGTTGGAATGTTACAAATAGAATAAACGCAGCACTTTATTAAAATTGTCAACCACACAGACAAACAGATAGTACCTTAAAATTTGATTAAGCCTTTACACCAATTGACGTCTCTAGATTGCCCCCTTTTCTTCATACAGCAAACGATATGGACCCGGAGGATAGGCCCTGTAGGTGACTCAATGTCGTGATTGTCACCGTCTCGACGCTCGAAGCTTCGATAAACCACCCACCTTGTGGATATCGTTCGACTTGCTTAGATTCAATTATAACGTTTGATTAAAGCTTCAGTTGGTTATATGGTACACTCTCGTTTATATATTTACACAATGCTTAAAAGCTTGATCTGTAAATATATACAGTTAATTGAACGTAGGTTACTTTTAGGCGAAACTTTATTCATTTACAGCGAGTTCTCTAGTTTTTATCGCACTGTCATCGTAAATGCCTTTATGTTTCGGAGGGATGTTTGGGTTTCCTCCGCATAAACGGCGACTCTAGTCCAAAACTGGGGAACTTCACTTTCTTTTAAGGACGCCTCAAGATGCCCCTCGGGACAAACGACACTTCACTATATTCTAACCGCGTGTTGGGTGAAACCACTATCCCTCACTAGGGTTGGTGGATAAAACTGCCCCTAACGAAAGTTCTATTAACACCCTTCCTGCACAAACGTAACGTCAGTTCGACTTGATACTACAGCACCAGAACTAGGACTGAACACGCATCTTACTTTTCGCCGGATTTTATCTCCATCAACCAATCATAACCATTTATTACTTAAATCTTAAATTGCGCCAAAAACGACTTCATTTGAATACAAAATAACGATTTTAATACAACGTATAATTATCTAAATTCTAAGTTCTAAATGCGATTATCATTTACAATACTTCGGGCACCTCCAAATTCGTAACAAAGGAACGTTCCAATATAACAGCTTCCCAAAAATTTGTGCCTTATCTCGCTTAGCATTCTTGAACTATACTACATTTCAGATGTCCGGTATTAATGAATAAGTTATAGTTTCAAAACTAATGACAAATACTCGCTAAAATCACGACCACGTGACAAATCATTCTAGTAATATACTAATTATCTCCACCCAAGTTGCTCAGATACTTCTACGTTATTTATTGCGCAAAATACTATAGCATGTAATTCAAGTAGATGGAAATGGGGACACTTGTCATTGTAAAAAACCTCTTAAAGTCTATAATCAACGAAAAGGATCATGTAACAAGGTAAAATTAATTTGTTAGGATACAAAATTGCCTATAGTGCTTTTTGCTTTTTAATGACCTATTGGAATTCCCCATAATAACCTAATTTTTCCAATGTCATTATCCTTATTGACTAGTGCAGATTTTTGAATTCAGTACTGTTTCTTAGATTGGTTTCTTGGATTCGCAATTATTTGATTAAAATAGTCACGTTTAACTTGGCTCGAAAAAAATATGTGAAATTAAAATTACGAAATAAATCTAGCTCCTTTTAACAGAAGTTGGTTTCAATCAATCTCGTAGGTATTGACGTCGACAGCATTCGGTCAACTTTCACTTGAAGTAGGTATAAAATGCTGCAGTTTAAATGGTTTAAATTGAAAATACGAGAAGCCACCTCTAAAGCAATTGCTACATAAATAGAGGAATTACTGCTAAAAATAAAAAAGAGACCTAGAAATCTGTTGGGTTCAATGAAAACTGCAAAAAATGAATCTGAATAAACGCAACACAACAATATTTTATCGAAATTGGATAGTGAGATGAAAGGCATGAATCCGAGATGGCTGAGCAAAACAAATGGCAACAGTATAATCAAGTGCTTCAAAGAACAGCTTCTAAACAGCTACGTCAGCATGTCCGCTTAACCCTCGATGAAGATGATAATGTACCGTGACGTAAAGGCTTGACAAACACAAAATATTATCAACACTTCCCCCTCCATATAAGTAAAAAAGTGAAGATTTCGTGTATATAATGAACACGGTTGGAGGTATTTTGGGATAATAAGGGCACTGTCAGACTAAATAGTAAAATTATTTCACATTCCAATATTATCGATTTTGTTCACAACGTATTAAGTTACCGAAAAACTACAAGTGCGAAGGGATGACAGCGTTTTACGTCATACATTAAAGGAAGAAATATACTACGAGAGTTTATCCGTAATATACGGAGATGGAGTACTGCATCACTAAAGTTAAACGGGCGCTGGCACCGGTAGCTGAGAATTAAGACAGTGTTAGCGAATCGATGGAAAAAATAAAAGTACGTTCACTAGATTGCAGCACGTGGCGAATATGTCATGCACAGTATAGACTATGATTCCTTACACTCGTCGGGGTTTTCCGGTATAACACCTTTAGCTGACGCTGTAAATAGTAAATATTCCGAAGTAAAAAATTAGCCGCACGCGTAGGAAAATTTCCACGCAACAGTTATATCGTAAGTCATGTTTACTAGCTAACTAGCTATGGAAAGCGGATCTTTAATCAAACACAATAATGAAAACCATTATATATTGACAATTGTTACGGGTTTAGTAAGAGAGTTTTAGCGAGAGCCCTTAAAACGGAGACGGTCCACTCTATAACTGAAGTATTCACCTATATTATTTGTTATATTTGTTGCAGTTAGTGTGCAAAACATTTTATAGAAACAAAATATCAATTTATATGTAACGAATCATCCGACATCCCAATGTAAAAGCGTTATTTCACCTACAAAAATTCCTACAAGTATATTAATGTACTCCAAAAAATTAAGAGCGCGTACAACAGTCCTCATTTAAGTATAAACGATGAAACTGTTTTGAAGGTGTGGAATAATCCGTACGTACAAGATTGAGGTCGCCAACCTGAATATAGAGACGATGAGTACGTCCGAATCGCCAGAATTAAATACACCTTTCAGAAGACGTATGAAATAAACTGGAGTGAGGAGGTTTTTACAATCAGTGAAGTGATAAAAAAGACGTTCGGTTTACCGAATAATTGATCTTAGTAACCAGGCTTTTAAGGGAACATTTTACGAAGAAGAGTTACAAGTTGTTGCGGAGGATAAACACATCCTATTCAAAGTGAGAACGTTGTAGCGCTGTTAAGTAATTGACTGCATACGCAGTTTTCACAATCGAAAAAGGGGGTGGGTGTGTGTGTGTGCGTGCGTGTGTGCGTGCGCACGCGTGCGTGTGTGGGCGCGTGCACGTGTATCCGCGCGTGCTTGCGTGCGTGTCTGTATGGGGAGGGCGTGTATTCGCGTGTTACATAGACGGGATTTAAAATCTTTCGAAGATACAGAGAAGAGACAGGAATTAATTATTTACGAATCTAAAACTGGAAGCTAGCATACGTCGTTAGGGCATAAATAACTATCGACAGACAGAAGATAGGGACAGGGCGAGAAAATTAATAAATGACAACACCCTGACATTCTTAAAACCGCAAATACAAAACAAGAAGTAAACAAATAAGTAGGAAATAATTTAGAAAGGCAAGTAACAAGGCCAATTTAACGTGGCCTTAATGAACATGAACGGCAAAGTAGGTGATAAAACCAGGCATAAGAAATAGGCGAAGTTAAAAACCGCGGACAAATCTTGAAGCTTAAAAGTAATGAAGCTTTCGATTGAGGCAGCTAACATTATTAGAAATGCCAAGGTCTAGAACAAGTTTAGCTGGTTATCATTAAGCAAATGTCTAGGAAAACATCGTTCACCTGATGAATGTACTATAGTACTTATTTATGAAAAATAACACTCTCAATACTAACGGTTGTAACGTGCAAAAATCAATATCGGATCTTTTCTCTGATTACTGTAAAACAAAACTAAATAGGTATCTGTGAATTGAACAATTAGGATTGTGATTTAATGGTTACTCGTTACTTATATCTCTACCAAAATGATCTAAATTTTCTGTATTTGCTGCCTTTACTATTTACGTTATAAATCATAATTGGTTAAACTATTTCTTTTATCGTACTTACTTTTCTACTTTATAAAAGTTCATACTAGCGCCATCTATGCGATGTTCGTGGGTTCTGGTTAGTTTTACAACATCTACTTACAGATATCTGATTACTTTGCTGATTCACCACTAGATGGTGGTACCATTGAATAATTACACATTACTGAAATGCTTTATTGGAAATACATATAGATAACATTTTTACTGTAACCAAATTTGATAAGAAAATTTTGTTGAATACCTTTTCCTAAGGTGTGTTTCTTTCTAAAACGGCCATTTTGTGTGATGTGAATACATTTTAGAAAAATTTCCCTTGTTGCTATTTATTAGGCTGATATCACCATTTTATATGACAATTTTTCATAGAAAATATTTCTTTGCTTTGTAAAGTAATATAATCGCTTTCAGGCTTAAAATACGAAAACTAAATACTGTTTTTTAAAGAATTATAATTTAGCCAGATCGTGGTACATTATCACATAGAGCTCGTCTTCGATCTACAGAGGTAAAACAACGGTATATGAATAAATTGCTATTATATATCTTACCTTATTTCTAGCTTTTCTCGTCTTTAGTTCTCTTCGTTTTCTTTACATATTCGTTGAATATCCGTTAGTGTACCTTTCGTCCCGCTTTAGGTTTTGCTACGATGTTCTCTTAACTGGGACTGCTCGTAAATGACTAGTAGCTGCGCTTCAAGTGCTTTTGTCTCGTTATCGTTAATGGTATATTCTCACTGGAGATTACGATGATGGAGTTTACGCGGTACTAACTAAGGCTGAAATATTCAACATCAAGTCAGATTAATCCATTATAGCATGTACTAATAAACATTGTATTGCTGAGTTTACTTGCTAGCCTGTTATACATTATCCGCTGCATTCGGGAGGGATCACTACAGCCTCTACAAAAGATTAAGTGCATTTAAATTGACCTGATTACAAAGTATTTTTAATTACCTTTGTTGCAATTTCTTTGTCATACTGAAATCCGAATCCATTTTAACTTTCACAAAGATTCCACTAACGTAGAACTGTTATAACTTGATCAAACCATTAGCTATTATTTTGTGTATATATTTTAACCAAATTTAGAGTAATTATTACTGAAATTGTACATAAAACGCCCAGTGATGTATTAGCCTGTAACTTCCATTTTTGATATTATTTTATTAGCTACTATTTACGCTTTCGTGCACAGAAGCAGAACTTAAAGCATAAATTGTGTATACCGGTTGTCTATGTCGTATTATTTATGTATTTAGGTCATACATTAGCGCGGGATACCGTGTGATTTTAAATTTATGGTCGTTAGCTTTTAAGTACACATTTTCTTGCATTATGGATAAGAGTGTTCAGATCATTGGTATCTAATTTTACTTGATTTTAGCTACTCGTATATCCATGCTAGGACTAATATAGTGAACTGAACGAGCTACTCCGATTATTTATATAATTGGATTTGTCATTATTAAGGGGGGTTTATGTTTGGATATTGTGAAATGAAAGGCCAGTTGGGTTGGTACCTTTCTGAATTAAAATATTACTGGTTATATATATATATATATATATATATATATATATATATATATGAACTCTTCCTTTTCAGGTTTACGGCTGAAAGATCTTTCAACTTACCAGAGAGGGGCACTACGTTCTTTTGTGGTTATTTATAAATTTATAAGTTGATGAATTTTTATTGTTTCATAGCGTGATAGTAGGGTAAGGCTATACTTATCTTTGTTTTTGGTGAAAATAAATGCATATTCTGTATGCATGCATTAATTATCTAGTCTTTGGGGAAAACGTAATCAACGTCCTATTGTAGAAATATAAGAGTAAATTATATCGACTGTTTAGTCTTTGTGTTATTATTAGATATATTAATATATACAAATATTATCCCTTGTTGGGAAATTCATAAATAAATTCCGCTTACTGAGGGAACTTTTGTTTATTTGTTATCCCTGTTGCTTCCCTGGTTCAAGCTTTACAGGACCTCTCTTTCAAGATGTAATAATTTACCTTTTCCTTCTTTAAAGCTTGTGGCGCCAATTGCTTCTCTATACTGCCTATCTTTCTTTCTACAATTTTGTTCTTGGTTTCTAATTAACCTAACCATCTGTTTACTTTTTATCAACGCTTCAAAACACCCACGCTATCCGAGTGCTCTGCGGTCTCAGGACCATTTGACAGAGTTACTAGTCCAGCTAACTATTTTCTTCCAATTTTATGTGACCTGGTAGGTTAGACACGTGGCACGGTAGTCATAAGTAATTAATTGAACTTATTCAAGTACAAAGTTTATTGCAATTAAGTTTTAGTGTTCATAGCATCATAGGATACAGAAGTGATGATCAATTCCTTAACTGATAATACTACGCCTCTATGTCAGGTGCGATGGGTACACTTAATAGTAAATATAGTGAAAAAGTTTAAAGAACGACGCAACATTTTATCTCACTTATGTATATTCTGATACAAAAGAAGTTCAGTGAAACTAGGTCTATTACCCATGGAGATTTTATTAATTTTATCGAACCTAACAATCTTTTCATGATAAAACTGAACTATACTGTTAAATTTGATAAACTAAATATGCCTACTATTTATTCGGAATGGATTTAAATAATTTACAAATGGAAGTTAAAATTAATTTTTATCTAATTCAAAAATTAATACGTTTGGTTCAATAAATAACATGCCTAAGATTCTTAGAATATGTCGTTGTGGATTTATTATGCACTTTGAGATTTGTCAATTTCTAGATATGCTCAGTTTTATATAGGTATTTTATGAAGTTGTATTCTGATAAATAATTCTCCTAGAGTTGATAACTACGAGTAGGTCATTGCTCTATTAAGAGTGTACACAATTTGTACCTATGAGTTGTTATCTATATTAAGTTGTGAGTTCGTATTTATTTCTTGTAAATCTTTTTTATGAATACACCTATTTTTGGAGAAAGTAATCCTCAGTGTGTACGTGGTAAGAGGCTAAACAGCATGCGCCTTCGGCATCTTTCATAAATGAAAAATTACATATATTGACGAAGTTTTATTTTTGTTTCAAATGTTACAATATCGCTTTTAAACCCTTTTCGATGAAGCCAATCGCATTGTCGGTACAAAACACGAATTTGTGTTTAAAAAAGTGAAGTTATATAACTCGTATGGAGCGACGATAAAATCTAATAAGGCAATTCATTATGTCCACTGTATATCGCATTATATAAAACTAAGGTTTATATTATATCATGCTCATGTACTTATAAGTAGGCGTATAACATATTTCATTTAATATTTATTGTTCGAAACTTCTCCACTTGTGTAACTAATATGTGGCACAACGTGCAGCTGACTTTTTTATTTGAAGCATTAGCGACGGAAGAGCCATTTTTAACCGCTTACTAAATGCAGATAAATCCGTGTACATATTGACGTTGTAAAATGCTACAAGGATTTAAAAAGACAAGATATGAATTTACTCCATCCTAATTACATAATCATGGTTATTTTAAGGCTTTTCAGTTTCAGTTCGACATTGATTAATAATTTGAAAATTGTATAGATAACATCCGTGTTTATAAATTTTTATTGAAATATGCAAAATGCGGAACAGTAAAAATGATAAAATAAAAAGTAAATATATTGTTATATTGACTTCTTACAAAAGCGCGCTAGAGCAGTGTGATGTGACGTGAACACAGTTTTTTTGTCATTTTCAAGACACAAAATATATTTTTTGAAATATTGAACAGAATGGAACGAACCAGATATTATTGCTTTTGATGCACTCTGACGATATCGAAGTATATTTGATATATGTATTAAACAAGAATGCGAATTTTCCGTAAGTACTATTCGAACGGTATAGTTCTTGATCAAACTTTTCCACGGTCTTAAATTTTTCGTCTTTTTTTCTATATTTCATATTTCACATTATTCGGTATTTGGTTTTGATGAACATTAGGATTAAAGAAGTTACGCTGGTAAGAGCCACATTTTACTAATAATACATACAACTATAACAAAATTTCTAAACAAAAAATGTTCTAAAATATTATTATTAACTATTTTATTATCTCCAAATATTTTTTACTGTTAAACAGTTTGATGTACATCATTCCCAAAAGTATAAACTTTAACTAGAATTTTGTTCAATCAAATAAACGTTTTATCTCTAATTAATGTCTTAAAGTGTTACTTCTTGAATTAACTCTTACATCGTAAATGGTATTGCGTAATCCTTTTTTGTAAATGTTGAATAGAAGTTTCAATACATCGCTTTTGACAGTTACTATACACACACACACACACGCACGCACGCACGCACGCACGAACGCACGCACGCACGCACGCACACACACACACACACCACCCACACGCACACGCACGCGCACACGCACAAGCACACGCACACGCACACGCGCACACGCGCACACGCACACACACACACACGCACACACGCACACACGCACACACGCACACACGCACACACAGATACACACATGCACATGCACCACGCAGAATCCTACGCAAAAGCACGCACGCACGCCCCTACACACAGACACACAGACACAGAAACACACAGACACACAGACACACAAACACACAGACACACAGACAAACAGACAAACAGACAAACAGACAAACAGACACACAGACACACACACACACACACACACACACACACACACACACACGCCACACACAGACACACACACACACACACACACACACACACACACACACACACACACACACACACACACACAGACAAACAGACACACAGACACAGACAGACAGACACACAGACACACAGACACACAGACACACAGACACACAGACACACAGACACACAGACACACAGACACACAGACACACAGACACACAGACACACAGACACAGACACACAGACACTCCGACACACCGACACACGGATACACAGACACACGGATACACGGACACACGGACACACGGACAAACGGACACACCGACACACAGACACGCAGACACGCAGACACGTAGACACGCAGGCACGCAGACACACAGACACACACACACACACACACACACACACACACACACACACACACACACACAGACAAACAGACACACATACACACAGACACACAGACAGACAGACACACAGACACACAGACACACAGACACACAGACACACAGACACACAGACACACAGACACACAGACACACAGACACACAAACACACCGACACACAGACACACAGACACACAGACACACAGACATACAGACACACATACACACAGACACACAGACACACAGACACTCCGACACACCGACACACCGACACACGGATGCACAGACACACGGACACACGGATACACGGACACACGGACACACGGACACACCGACACACAGACACGCAGACACGTAGACACGCAGACACGTAGAAACGCAGGCACGCAGACACACAGACACACAGACAGACACAGACACACAGACATACAGACGCACCGACACACACACACACACACACACACACAGGCACACAGACACACAGACACACAGATACACACACACACACTCACACACACACGCACGCGTGCACGCACGCACACGCGCACACGCGCACACACGCACACACGCACAACAGACGCACAACAGACGCATAACAGACGCACAACAGACGCACAACGGACGCTCAACGAACGCTCAACAGACGCGCAACGGACGCGAAGCGGAAGCCCAACGGAAGCACAACGGACGCACAACAGACGCACAACGGACACACAACGGACACACGACGGACACACAACGGGCACACAACGGACACACAACGGACACACAACGGACACACAACGGACACACAACGGTCACACAACGGACACACAACGGACACACAACGGACACACAACGGATACAACGGACACATAACGGACACACAACGGACACACAACGGAAACACAACGGACACACAACGGACACACAACGGACACAACAGACACACAACGGACACACATCGGACACACAACGGGCACACAACGGACACAACGGACACACAACGGACACAACGGACGCTCAATGGACGCACAACGGACGCACAACGGACGCACAACGGCGCTCAACGAACGCGCAACGGACACGCAACGGACGCGAGGCGGACGCGCAACGGAAGCACAATGGACGCACAACGGACGCACAACGGACGCACAACGGACACAACGGACGCACAACGGACGCACAACGGACGCACAACGGACACACAAGGGACACAAAACGGACACACGAAGGACACACGACGGACACACAACGGGCACACAACGGACACAACGGACACACAACGGACACAACGGGCACACAACGGACACACAACGGACACAACGGACACACAACGTACACACAACAGACACACAACGGGCACACAACGGACACACAACGGACACACAACGCACACACAACGGACACAACGGACGCACAATGGACGCACAACGGACACCAACGACAACGGACGCAACGGACGCACAACGGACACAGGACGCACAACGGACCACAACGGGATACAACACACGGACACACAACGGACACACAACGGACACACAACGGACACACACAGGACAACGGACACACAACGGACACACAACACACAGGACACAACGGACACAACGACACAACGGACACACAACGGACCACAACGGACAACACGCAACAGGACGAACGAACAACACAAGGCAAACGGACAGACACAACGGACGCACAACGGACGCACAACGGCGCACAGACCACAACAGGACAGCACAACGGACGCACAACGGAACGCACGGACGGCAACAGGCACAACGGACCAGCAGACAGCGACACGCAACAGACGCACAACGGACGCACAACGGACCACAACGGACACACAACAGGACACAACGGACGCACAACGGGCCACAACGGACACAACGACAACACGGACACACAACGGACACAACAACGGACACAACGGACACACGAACACAGGACCGACACAACGGACACAACGGACACACAACGGACCACAACGGACACACAACGGACACACAACGGACACAGACACAGGACGCCAACGATACCAACGGACGCCAACGGACGCACACGGACGCAACGACAACGAGAACGACACAACGGACGCCAACGGCACACAACGGACACACAACGGACACACAACGGACACACAACGGACACACAACGGACACACAACGGACACACAACGGACACACAACGGACACACAACGGACACACAACGGACACACAACGGACACACAACGGACACACAACGGACACACGAACGGAACACACAACAGGGCACACAACGGACGACAACGGACCACAACGGACACACAACGGCACACAACGGACACACAACGGATACAACGGACACACAACGGACACACAACGGAAACACAACGGGCACACAACGGACAGACAACGGACACAACGGACACACAACGGACACACAACGGGCACACAACGGACACACAACGGACACACAACGGACACACAACGAACACAAACGCACAATGGACGCACAACGGACGCACAACGGACGCTCAACGAATGCGCAACGGACGCACAACGGACGCACAACGGACGCACAACGGTGATACAACGGACACACAACGGACACACAACGGACACACAACGGACACAGCGGATACACAACAGACACACAACAGACACACAACAGACACACAACAGACACACAGCAGACACGCGGACATACGACACAGACACACAGACACACAGACAGACACAGACACAGACACAGAAGGATATTGGAGTTTAAGAGATTTATTTGTTCAACTTTGACATCCTGTAGCTCGGTTATTATAAACTTTTGGACTAAGGTAAGTTTAGTTAAATCGACTTATTTTGATGTGTACTCTCTATATGGATGGGCGTTGTAAAGACCTTTTCGGGGCACCTTGTATATGTACAGTAGTACACGAAGCGCATTGAAAGAATTGATTTGCAGCGAAGAGTAAAGTATCCGTATTTTGGAAAGTATCACAAAATGTTATTTGGAAAAGTTGTTCAGCGTTAAAAATTACATTAAAATTTAAAGTTACGGTCATTTATGTGAAGTTTAATTTTTTTACCCATTTGTTTAAAATGGCCTTGAAAAAATAAAATTCACTTAACACGATAAATAAAGTACATCCTGTTTAAAACGGTTTATTGAAAAATCGTACAATATTACAAATTTCTGAGCTATTATGTTAACAATGTTATTTATTTTATAGAGGTTTTCGTGTCAAAAATAATTTTAAGTTGGTTTTGGAAATAAACGAATCTTTGACTTTAGAGGCCTTTGCTAAATAGTTGTTACGTAGCTTTTGTTGTTGCTTATTTTGTTACTATTGGTAGTATATTTAAATAATGCTTACAAAAGAGGAAAAAGTTGAAATTATTTTGTTATGTGGGGGAAACTACTACAAGAAGACAGGTTGCGTACATTTTTAATGCAAGGCATAAATGTAAGTCATACTACAATAACACGTATTTTAAATAAATTAAAAGAAACCAATAATATTGGCAACCATTTCAAAAAACCTCATGCAGCTGAAATGTATCCACAGAGGTAGAAGAGGAAGTGTGTTTAACAGTTGCGCAAATTGTTAAGCCATCGAATAAATAGATACCAACATCTCTTGATGTACCCTTTAGTACTGTACATAAAATCTTAAACAAATTAGTTCAAAACCTATAGACCAAAATTTATAAATACTTTAAAAGAAGGGAATTTCATTCCAAGGTTTGAGTTTTCCGCTTGGTATCAAGGAGAATATGAAGAAAATTGACGGTTTCCAATAAATATTTTATGGACTGATGAAGAAACGTTTTCAGCTAATGGAACAGTAAGTTCACAGAACTGCAGGTGGTGGGTTACAGAAAACCCTCCTTTCATAGTAGAGTGCAAGGACTAATATTCATTTAAGATAAATATGTTATGTGGATTGTTGAACAATACTGACATTGGCCCCTTCTTCTTTGGTGAAAACCATACTGCCAATCAGTATTTGGAATTTTTACGACAAGATTTTGAATCAGATGCCGCGTCGACAAAGAGAGAGACTTTGGTATCAGTTAGATGGGGCGACTGTTCATTGTATACAGCAATACGATAGTTTTTAAATCAACCTTTTAATGGAAAATGGATAGGACGTTGCTCAGAAAATCCTATGCCGACACGCTCACCAGACTTAAGACCAATGGATTTCGTCTTTTGGCGTTTATTCAAAAATAAAGTTGATAAACATCGTGCTTTTAGGGATAGAGAACATTTAAAAATTGTTATTACTAATTATGGGAGAGCTATAAAACCGGAGCACTTTACAAATGTCAACGATGTTATAAGAAGAACCGAACTATCCATGTTGCGAGATGGTCATCATACTGAGATGTATAATAGTGATAGGTGTACTTCTTTGGGAACCATATCAAAAAGTCGTTTCTTTCCTAGGACAACTTAAAATTATTTTTGGTACGAGTACCTCCACAAAATAAATAATGTGATTAATTTGTACGAAAATATTGCTTTTATTTCGATGTTTATCACTGCATATTATCTTCTCGTTAGGATAGCTGCACCAAAAATTTTGAAGTTTATTCTACTCAAAAAAATCCGTTGTTAACATAATAGCTGAGAAATTTGTAATATTATACGATTTTTCAATAACTCGTTATATACAGGATGTCCTTTTAAATAAATTTTATTTTTTCAAGACTCCATTTAAAAAAAATTAGTAAAAAAATTGAATTTCACGTAGATGGCCATAACTTCAAATTTGAATGTATTTTTTAACGCTGATGACCTTTTCCAAATAACATTTTTTGATATTTTCCAAAATAAGGGTACTTTACTACACAATCCCATTACCAACTTAATACCTCTATTTTCAGTATTTTTGTATTACAGTCGCAATTTTACCAATAAACTGAAAATATTTTGATAATTATTAATTTTAGGTATAAGATATGCTTGATGAAAAAGAAAGAATATCACACAAAGCATCGAATGCCACGAACTTCAAGGGAGTGTGCCATTTAAAAAATTTTTAATAATAATAATAATAATAATAATAATAATTTTCAAATCCAAAATAATATACTATACAGTACCTGTGTAGTGTGTACTACATAGGAAAAGCCATAAGGAACAGGTTCAGTTTAGGTAGAAAATACCCACTGTTCTCCCACATGTACCTTAAAAAAAAGAAAGAAAAAAGAAAAGTCAAGAAATAAATAATGAATTCAGCCATGTTTTAAATATTGAAACATTTTCATTATAACTTATCGCTTAATCGTTGCCATTCAATTTTTGTAGAGTTAAAACTTTTAAAACGTCAGTTCCCCAGACAGTAAGATTTGTTTTAATTTTATTTTAAATGTTCTTAACGGGAACATAGTGACAACAAATTAATACACTTAGCAATATTATAAGAGAAGGGTCGTTTAAAGGTTTCTAGTTTACGTTGCGGAATAGTTACCAAGTTCCTCCTTCTAATGTTAATATTGTGCAAATCAATTCAAAATTGAATCTTGAATCGGGGTACATCCTCATTAATTAAGCTAACGTTCTTTTCCAAGTTCTCATATCGGAATGAACGATATATCTGAGCATCATCAGCATAGATATGATAATTACAATGCAGTAAAGATGAATAAAGAAATGAACTGTAGATTGAATATACAAATGGTCCAATGATAGATCCTTGAGGCACCCTAGATACAACTAATGCTTTGTCAGAGTCTCCTACAGGCAACACCACTCTTTGATATCGGTTAAGTATATACGACGAAAATACTGTTATTGCTTTTGTTTCAAGACCGATGTAATGTAAGATTGATAGCAAAAGCTTGTGATTTATGGTGTTGAAAGCTTTGGAATAGTATTTCTGTTGCGAAAAGTATGATTTAAAGCATACTTTTTCTCTTGTTTGACAGCGAATGTTGTGTAATTGCGTAATGTTGTGTTTTTGTTGTAAGTATATGAAGATTTTACACAATGTAGCTATCGTGTAGATTCATTAGTATTGTTATTTAATAGTTAAAATGACTCTGCTTAGATATAGCCAACTAAGAAGTTCATTTACGCATTCTCATAGGAATGTTACCATAGTCCTCGTTCTTATACATAACATGTAATAATAGAGAACAGAATTTTGTGTAGAATATTAATCAGATACACGTACATAGTGCGCATGTAGGATGACTCTCCCCCTTTCAGTCACAGTGTCCGTCACCATGGACATCGATTTTCTATGGCTTCAATGTTTTTTGGTTTTGAATTTATCACTTCAAGGCATTTTGTCCGTGTGCATGGATATCTTTTTTGGGACGTTCCGTGAGGTGGCGCCATCTAAATATATTTGTTCAACTTTTACTACGATTTTAGATGGCACACTGTCAGCTGTGTCACTGTCAACTAATTGTGAATAAAAGCGCGAATTACCTATAAAACTATGCTTATTAGTGTGAGTATAGGTGTAATTTACTTAATAATGATGTGCTTATGACTTTTTTAGGTATAGTTGCCTAAAAATAGGATGGAAATCTGATGTCCTTTACAACGGACAAAAATACTTGAGCTCATTTTTTTTTAATTCTGTATTTTTTTTAGTCTTGAAACGCTATAGATCAGCCATCGACTTCCAAGTCTTGGAGTAAAGTCTGTGAAGCTACAAGGCTTCTCACAAATTATAAACTGTTACACCTTCCTATGAAAGATGACGATCATTGACGGTTTATCAGATGATGAAGATGAGATTGTACCGGAAACAGAAGTGTTTAGGCATTGGGAGAAGTAAACTTGTAGAAGAAGTAGAAGAAAATAATGAAGACAAAATCGCGAGAAGTAGACGAGGCTGTTGAAGTGGAAACTGATACCGACCTTATAACAAATCACGATGCTGTCGAAACAACTACACTACATCAAAGTTTGCAGAATTCTATAAAAAGTATGATCTAACTGAAAAAAAAGCAAATACGATGAAGAAATGATAACAATATAACGTATCAAACAAGACCAATCAAATTGTTTATTCCAGAACAAGCTAGAGTCGTGAACTTACCTACCCACATTGTGTTTTTCAAACAATATATTCCAGATTCGTTGCTTGAAAAAATGTCAGAAATGACTAACTTATATCCTACACAAGAAAATATAGCCCGTTTCCATCAAACAAACAGTGAACTAATAAAGAAGTTCATAGGCATTATGGGAACCTTAAAATTCCCAAGATCAATGCTTTATTGGAATAATGTAATTAGGATTCTTCTAATAAAAGACATTCAGTTTCAATCGTTTCTCCAAACTAAGAACTGCTTAGTGTTTGCATTGACGAGCAGATAGTGCCCTTCAAGGGACAACTAAATATAAAAGAATACTTACTCAACAAACCAAAAAAATGGGACATAAATATATGGATATTAGCAGGGCAAAGTGGCATGATTTACGATTTTGTCATTTACCATGGCTCAAACGGATATAAATGATATATTTGCACAGTTTGGTCTAGGTGCTGAGACAGTTATGCAGTTAGCAGAAAGATTACGAGAGAAGAATCACGTGCTTTATTTCGACAATTATTCTAGTTCGTACCAACTGTTCCAATATCTGAATGCTAAAGGAATAACGGCTGTAGGAACCATTGGAGTAGATAAATTTGCTAAACCAAAGTTACTGAACGATAAGGACCTAAAAGCAAATGGAAGAGGAAATTGCGATTTATCCATTAGTGAATATGGTATACCAGTAACAAAATGGTTCGATAACAAACCGGTGCTGGTTGCATCTAATTTTGTAGTAGCTTCAAAAATGGATATATGTAAAAGATGGTATAAAAAGCAAAAAAATATACAGGGTGCACCGGGAACTCACGCACACCCGAACACAGAAGGCAGAGGACAACAATTGGAGATGTTTTGATTTATAATTTTTATTCTGCGACGCGTCGTATGTGTGCTGCAGTGTGGTAAAGGTTCTTTTGCGAAATCAGTTTTTTTAAGTTTTTACAGAAACGGTACGTGATAGCTGCAAACTAATGACACTTTTACTACTAATACCACGGGTGGCAAATTCAGTAGTGTCAATTTTTTTTTCGAAATACTAACACAGTGAAGAATTCAAGATGGCGGAAGAACATTTTGGTGAATGGAGTTTCAGTTACAGTTTAACACAAAAATTAAAATTTTTCAATAGCTACGCTATCATCGTCAACGGTCCACCCCTGATGATAGCGTAGCTATTGAAACGTGTTCGGTGTTTTTTAATTTTGTGTGGTACGTGGGTGTATTTTGTTTGTTACAGATCCTATCACAGTTCCAGTGTTCCAGATTTTTCAAAGTTATACTTATTCTATACAGAAAAAATCTAGCGACGCCTAAATCGGACAGTAGAGGATTTTCTTTTCAGTTGTTGGGTTAAAAGTTCCTGCTTTAAAAAGGGTGGGTATTAAGGATTAACGTTTTCTTTTAATGTATAAAAGTAATAGATGCAATCTTACTCTATACTGCGATAATATTGTACTCGTATAACACTTGTTGCATTGCTCAATGGTCAGATCTCTACGGTAATCTTGACCCCGATGAGATGTTGGATTTCATAGCTACTTCTTTTTTCCCATTTGATAGCAGACCACAACCGCTGCCGAGCGACGGCTACCAAGTAAAAAGGTTATCGTTCAGCAGGGATTATATTGAAATGAGCAAACTGAAATAGCGTTTGCGATTTTTTGTCGTTGACCTTTGCACATTACATTTTCACTGAAATATTTCCCTTATTTATTTCTTTTTTTTAATTCGAAACCTATTTATACAACTATACTGTAGAATCAGACTGAAAGAACCAATAAGCTCAGGAAGACACTTCCATTATTCAACAAAGTTACTAGGGCAGAAAATTTGAAATCTGAAAAAAAATCTGCGTTAATTTACTGCAAAGATAAAGGAAATTAGTTGAGTCTCTCGCTAACTATAACTATTTCTAGTTTTCATTGTATAGCATATCGGTGATGTGGACCAATATCGAACATACTTAGCTTTGCATTCTCCTTTTAAGCCCAAACAAACATTTTTACAATTATTTGTTCTGATTGCTGTGCAGCAGGTTTTACACACTTTTTGCATTATTTAAGGCAGAGCAGTGAGACCTGTAATACGTAGCTTTTGTTGCCATTGAAGTTAAATTACTGGTATTCAAACTCATAAACCAAAATGGGACGAATTATTTCTATGTAACCACATGTGGTAATTGAGATACAGTAACATTGGAAGCTGTTTAGTCTTCGTCATATCGGACTATGAAACGGGTACATTCGGCGTTGTTTCAAGTGTGATCGGGAATGGAACCGCATTCCGCTTTCTGACGCTCGCTTGCCATTTGTTTGGCGAGCAGAAGGGTATCGAATGAAGCTAGAGGAGTGGTCTCCACCACTGGTGTAGTGATCACTAGCTCAGTTGCCACAGCCTTGCAGAATCGAAAAAACAAAAAGATTAATACCATGTTCTTGTAGCTCTTAGAGGTAGTTTTTGGAGATACTACAAGAATATCCCGTAGAACCGCCCTTGACGTACACTGATTCGTTGCCTGATAGGTATGGTAAGGAGTAGTATACTTATCCATATACCGCATTAGCCTGTCTTGGTGCTTGGTGGAGGTAGGCTATAACTGGAATCCCTCCGTAATGTCCTTAGCTCGAGTGAAGGCGATTACTATTTTGTTCAGTTCTAGAGAAGTTGACACACGTCTTGTGCACTTCTTTCTGAGAAGTAAGTCTAAAGTATTTATATCTATTTATTCTTATATTGCGATAAGCATCCAAGAATAATTAACATACAAGTAAAGTGAAATATAGAAATTTTCGAGTACAGGTTACAAGAATCGCTAAAGCACCAATTTACACATAAAATAAAGCATTTTCAAAATACGGTTAAAATATGAAAACTTTTGCAGTATTGATAATTTTCAGGTGCCAAAATGAACTAAAAAGAGCTATAAAATTTGGTTTAATGCTAAAAGCACTTAAACTAGTTAAATCTTTATTGCATAACGCAGCTCATGTACCGTTTTCAAACATTTAGTGTGTATGTGTGGTCCTAGTAAAATAAAGGTTTCCTAATAATTTGAATTTACCGGATTAATTCAAACTGTTTACAACCTTATTGCGATGCAGTAGATCAGATACAGATTACTCCAAAAAAACCTTTATTATCAAACTTTATGATGTTCAAATTTGACAAAAAATAGAACTCAGGTCATCTTAGGATAAAACTAATTTTTGAGGCGAAATATGCCTAACAACGTTATTTATACACTAATTTAGTTGGGTATACGGCGAGACGTATTGTCTGGATGCCCAAGAACTAGGTAACGGTTTTAAGCTGTTAATGATCATTTGGGGACAATAATGTTCAAAATATTTATTTGCTTACCGATTTTATTGAGAAAACAACCAAATGCATTGCATCGATGGACAAGAATAAACTTTTATGCTCCAATTTCGTGATAAAAACGACCAAACGCGTTGCCTCGATGAAGTTTTACGGTTTTAGAACGTTAGTCATTATTTAGGGCCAAATATGCCTAAAACTATACACCCATTTTGTTGAGGAAACGATGAACAACAACAATCTCTTATTGTTTGCAAAATGATAAATATTAGTTAGACAACGTTTCAACCGGTTTTTAGTATTACACGATATTTTATATTTATTGCTTTCACTACTTTGGGAGACCAGCTCCATTGGTCATGATTCACTAAAATTCCATCGAGGCCAAGGTAAATAACATTCACAATAAGAGACTTTCATTCAAGTTTGGTGAGACGAAAGAAAATTAAAATGTATTGTATAATATTTATTATTTCATAATTATGTTAGATAAAGTACCTCGAGTTGGAAATTGGATGGGCGGTTTGAGAAATAAACTATACCGCATAATATCAAAACTTTTGAATGAATAGCACATGTTAAGAGATGTTGAAATATTTGCAAACTTTGATTCCTTTCGGTTACTTCGTTTGATTCTGAACATACGTTTTTCTCAGCATGCACTAACTCTTCTAGATAATTAATGAATAGAAGTCAAGTAGGCTTCCAAAGTGATAAATCTGATTATCCTGGCTTTTACTTTTGTGAATGGAATAAAAAAACTTTGAAAAATTGATTTTTCTACAAATAATTATAGCAGAAACGCAGATTAATTTATGGTGACTTTTCAATTACCTTTCTTGACAGGATATTTGATACGTAAAAGGTATAGAATAGAGATATAGTTCAATCTTTAATAAATAATTTCATTATTTATGGTTACTTTTCAATTACCTTTCTATGCAGGATATACGTAAAATATATAGAATGAAGATATAATTCAATCTTAAAGTGCATAAAATAGTGCGTACAACTATAACGAATAAATGAAAATGATCCATTGAACGCCGATCAAACGAATAATTAGCGTAATTGATGATACATAGATATTTGTGTATTTAATGTAAGTTCAGGGATGTATTTTGTTTTTGAGACTGTATGATTTGAAAATAATTTTTAGAAGGGATGTAAAATAATCTACACAGTTTAAGTAATAATTCAAATTTCTTGCACGAAGTATAAATTATTCACGGAAAGTGATGCTATGGTTTTATTGTAGAACTTCCATTTAGTGTTGTCGTTTTCATTCATGCCATATTGGAAGTGTTAACAATGGCAACCGTTTGATTTTGATTGATAGTTTTGGCGGTAACAAAACGGGACTGATTCGCACTGGAACTTTACAAGTCTTAAAAGCCTCGAGGGTAATGTTAAAAAATACACTTACAATGAAACTAATTTTAGCTTTGCTAGATGTATTGCAAACTAAGTATAGATTACATTAATTCTTACATCGTAAATTACTCTTAGTTAAACGAAAGAGCAGCGGGCTCTATAACTGAATGTTATCTTGTAAATTTTCTTTTATAGTTAATATTAACCAAAATACGATAGTTTAATAATAGTACTAATAAATAAAATGTTAAATATCATAAATATCGAAGTTTTGTGTAGCCAATTATGAAGTAATTAATTTGGAGTAAAACTAACATACGGTGTTTATGATTTACGATTATTGATGTTAGCTGTAAAAGCATCTAATAGCCTTTGTATTTTATACCGAAATCTAAAAGTAGGTTGCTGAAAGATTTAAGGGATCTTAAAAGGAAGGCAGTCTGTTTTGTAGATTGTTCCGAACTGAGCCCCCCGTGGTGCCCGCCACGGATTATCGGTATAGAATGTTTTGAACATACTATAACCTTTAGGGTATTATCTTTCCTCAGGTATTTCCCATACCTGGATCTAAACTAAATGCTATTGTACTATCCACTCCAAATACATTTTTTTCCTTAAATCTAACAGATTGTCAGCACTATTTAAATAAGCTAAACATCTTTGTACGTCTCACATAATCACACCTTTTTTTTAATGGAATAGTCAATTGTCAAAAACTTGATACAAATCCGTTTAATGTGATGAATATACCTACTTAAAACTTGAGCCATGAAAACAAAATTTAACGCTTTAGTTAACCAGAACGAGACGTGTTGTTACTCAGCATCAAACACCAGAGAATTAGTTTTGACTATATAGAAAACGAGACAATGATCTACTGTAAACTTTTATTTTACTCTTGTTACAGCATGAATAATTTATTTTCTGTACGGTATTTAAATACAGAAGGGTAAATCAGGATAAAAATAAAGTTTATACGCATCCTTTCTTTTTATACGAGGTCCATCTTGTTGAATCAAACCTTTTCTCGATCTATCTCTTATCATGGTAATAAGGATAATGTTTATGTTTACTGCTAAAGTGACCCTTGTATTTTGAAAATTGGAAGGTAAATTATATAATGGGAAATATTTAAAATAGACAAAAAACTTAAAAGAAAATACTTTTTCATATTATTATAGCTCGCTTATTATTTGCGTTTTCGCGTATAAAAGTTTTATTGATTTAATATTTCAAATATATTTTAAGACTTTTCTTTACTTAATGATAAAGATAGCTGCAATTTCAATTGAAATGTTTAAACCCTGTACAATTTGCATTAAGTACACGACTTTTATCAAGGAACATATCTTTAATTATGAACGTGTGCCGTGAATCACTCATGTATGATAAAGAATTTACCTTTCGAAGTTGTGCAGGAAACTTGAATATTGTTTCTTTGAAGTGATAAATTTCTTTACATCATACCGAACATTTTATGTCATTTCCGTTCTCGGTGTATGCTTTATTTATTTTACTTCTACATAGCTATTTGAGGTTTTTTCTGGGGTGTTCCTCATACACATATAGCGGCATCATCACTGTGATCAATGATGTGCGGCTGTTTAGGCGAATGCTGGGGTAGTATCTTAATAATAATAATAATAATAATAATAATAATAATAATAATAATAATAATAATAATAATAATAATAATAATAATAATAATAATAATAGTAATAATAGTCTTTATTCAACTTTGAAAAAAAATCAACAGCCGAATTCCAAGGGGAAGTTCAGTTGGCTACGTAATACCTTCCTGCTCTCATATTTCAGTCTAAATTAAGCCCTAAATTTCGCGAGATTTCGACATATCTTAGTAATGTATTATTAATTTTAATCTTTAGATGCATTGATTCAATTTCACGACTTTTCTTGGTATCAAAGATCATTAAAAGAGATTTGCTGGGATTAATTTGCAGTGAGGGATTAGCACTAGTGTTTACCAAGGCTTCTAAATCCTGATTTACGAGCGTGTTTACTTCTGCTATTTTGCTTATTTCAAAAGTACAAAAAAATTAGGTATCATCAGCAAACATTTAACAATTACAGTAGCATAAAGCTTTCGTGAGATTAAGAGTGTATTTAATGAATAAAGGAAGACCAAGATCAGGTCCTTGTGGAACTCCAGAAGTTACCAGCAAAGGATGTGATTGCATATTATCTAAAGACAGAAACATAGAAACCAAAATAATAGCACCTTTACTAAACCCTATACACTTTAATATTTAGAGTAAGATGCATGATTTAATGTGTCAAACGCTTTGCTATAGTCCAGTAGTATTAATAGGTAAACTTGGTTACTTTCTACTGCTAAGCATATTTGATCAGTTATTAACTGTAACAATGTAGTGCAACTATATCCAGAACCAAATCCAGGTTGTCTAATTTTTTCTAAAATTTGGATAAAGAAGGTAAAATACTAATAGGCCTCAAATGTCCGTGTTCGGTAGGCTGCAAAGTTTTCAGTAGTGGATGTACCAAGTCTATTTTCGAGAGCTTCGGGTACACACCATTGCCTATACAATAGTTAAAAATATGGGTGAAATATGGTAAAATAATTGGACAACATAATCGTAATAGAGGTATATTAATATTGTCTACACCAGCAGCATTTGAACGAATTGACTGTATTATACGTTCTACAGTTTCTTCAGTAACACGTTGAAATTTAAATTGGGAAGAGAGTGGCTTAGATAGTACTGCATTGTAGCGTTGGCCTGTTGTTGTCCTATTTTACAAGTATTTATAAAATATTGGTTAATTTTGATAACGTCTCTTAGATGTGTTCGATGATTTGGCGACTTAACTTTGGGTCTATGATACTACGCCGAACGCCCACAACATTGACACGATTTTTTGATGGTCCATATCGCCGACTAGGGACAGTACGCTGATAGTGCCCACATCGCCGACAAGTCTGCAAGGGACACAACGCCGACAGTGCCCACATCGCCGACAAGTCTTCAAGGGACACAACGCTGACAGTGCCCACATCGCCGTCCACCGACAAGTCTGCAAGGGATATAACGCCGGCCATGCCCACATCGCCTACGGACACTGTGCCGACAGTGCCCACATCGTCGACAAGTGTACAAGGGACACTTCGCCGAATTTTCTCTGTGGACAGGCTATGCCCACATCGCCGACAACTTTAATTGCAGAGTTGATCTCGTGTAGCGTGATAAAGACGTATTAAATATCAAGTTAGGTCACTAATGCTTGTTGTTTTGATAAGTTTAGAAAATCGTAAATCGTTTGAACGTTAAAACATTAACGTAATATGATTTTTAATCTTATAAGTAATTCAAGTATTGCGTAATTAAATGTGGCACTTGACTAAGAATGTCTTTGCTCTGTTCTGGAATATGACTAATTTATAAATATCCCTTAACTTCTTCACAAGGTGTATGAGGCGCTCTTTGTTTCCTTTGAAGTAGAGTTGCTTCATATTCATATATCATTTTCATATGAGGAATCTCCCAAAAAAACCAAGCTATTCGTCCTTCAAAAATGATATCTGCTGTTAAATCTCGATTTATAAGCTTTAACTTCTGAGCCCCCGAAAATTTACATTTAGTCAAACAAAGGATACACCAACTTAGATTTGTCTTTATTGTTTAATGTGTACAGAATATGGTAAAGAAGAGTAATTCATATTTTATGAATTTAATGTTAAGATGGTGTCATACCCTGATTATTGTTGCCTTAAAAATGCATTTATTTTCTTAGATATACGATTTGAAATGTTGTTTGAATACACAGTAATGAGATTATCAGTATAAATTTGTACTGACTGTTAAAAAAAACCGATCTGATTAACAGTTTCAAACTAACATTTTTAAATATTTTTCAGAACAGTTTTGAAAGTTCATATAGATACATAAATGTGCTGGCCAGGGTATGACAAATTTTTAACACTCGGTGGTAATTAAGTAAGATATTTAACGAATTAATTGTGGATATCAATGATTTTTAAAGCAACATCGTAGCTCTTTTTTCTTGTGTCTCGAAATAATTCAAATTTTGTCATCATGTAATTTGAGTTTTGAGTGCCCTGTATATTTTCTTAACAAAAATTTCATGCTGTCTTATACAACAACCCTTTTGCAAAGTACTGACAGAGGTTACGCTGTTTCAATAATAATAAGCCTAACACAAATACATTTTGAATTCAAGCCTGTAATTTCAAAAATCATGAAATATCTTTGGAACGGTAGGTTTTAGGTATAGGGAATTATATTGCAACTTACCTTTATTTTATTCATCCAAAAAAACATATTACATATAATATACACGGTGTTCCATTAAAAAATATATAACTTTGATATAGATCTTTTTTTGCGAACACCCTGTATAGTTGAAATTATTTTTAAATTGTGCTCCTAAACACCCTGTATATGTTCTAAGGAAAAAGAATTAAAAATTCCAATAGGGGTGTGTGTGTATGTTTATATATATATATATATATATATATATATATATATTATATATATATATATATATATATAGTCGTAGCTAAATTATTTGTAATGCCAAATTAATTATACTGGTTAGTGATTAAAAAATTATAATATATTCTAAATTATTCACTTTTACCAAATGGGGATAAGTTTCTTATTTTAATAATAACTTTATGCAAAAAATATATAATGCGCCGTACTAGCTCAAAATCTCTTTTGGGAATAGGGTTAAATTGTATTAAACATTGATTGTTGGCAAAATAAATTAAATCTGTGAATATTCATGTAAATGATCAAATTGTATTTTATAATAAACAGTTACAATGTGAAACTAACTTTGTTGAGATCTGCACAAACTACGCATGCGTTGCGTACTTAATACTGAAATAAATGTAGCCTGTCAAAAATTTCTGCAATTGATCTAAATTATTGAGCACAGATTTAATTCTGTTTGAGGTAAACTTATTAATTTTAATATAACGCTGAATCATTTACTTTTCAGATATTGATACGTAAATTCGTACAAACATTTATACATTATTAAAAAAAAATAAATACAGAACATCAAAAAAAAAACAATGCAATAGGGTTATGATAGAGAAATACACTCACATGTGTTGCTGCAAATTCCAAATAATGTCCATGTCGGGTTGATCCACATTAAATATTGGACGTAGACTTCCTTCCATAAATCGGAGATACTGCCTTGCGGTCCCAAATATACTGCTTAACATTCCATAATTTCATCCAAATCAAGTAACTGTTGACTGTTCTTCCTGTGGTAAATACGATGTACTTACAATGCTCAAATACTTATAGACAAGAACTTTATTGTATTTGTGTTTTTAAAATGTTGTATTATATACTTACTAATTTCTCGGATTTAATTTTGTATTTTAATTTTATGTAGATTTTTGTATTCACTTGCACCTTATTTTAGATTCCGTTATGAAGTGAAAATTTATTTTATGATCTTAATCACTATCAACAAAATAAGCATCGAATCCAAGATAATTGAAGAATTTATTAACATACAATAAAAATTGCACATCACCCGATGTTTACACACGATCTTGAAAAACGAAACAATTACAATTTTATCGAACAGTTGTGATCGGTAACCTTATTTTTAACTTTAGTTATAGGTTAAAAAATTGTTTCTGATATCTCAACTCTACGTCGATCTCGTTTCAAATCCGATAATGTTTACGAGAATTGTTACTTACATGTTAACACAAATAACATTAACACTATGACTTGTTAGTCACAAAAATTTCAAAAAGCAAGAGCGACAAGAGAGTGAGAAATCAGGAACAATTCCTTTTATACATTTCTCTTAGATACCAAATTTTCAATTTTTTTTCTACATTACACACAAAAGATTCTAGCTTCTGATTGGTCTAAACAAAATTGTAAATTTAACTAAAACATAAATTATGCTATATCTCCTTTAATACAATTCGGATTTGGAATCAGGGCAAAATTCCGCATAAAAAAACACCTCACAAGCCCTATTTTGCTTCGATAAATTTCATTCTGTCAATTTATAATCGAAATTAACTAATATCAAAAAAATCTTACATCCTACAACTAAACTAATTACATATTGAAATTTCACATAAAAAACTGTATCATAATACATTTATTTCAACCCAATTTATTTGAATTTTACAAAATTTCCACCTTCACATCTAAAATTTGGGTAGTTAACCTAACTTTTCTAATTTTATGCTTATATTACATATTTATAGTTAAATTCCTTGTTGAAATGATGGAAACCTACTATTTTTATTACTATATTTATTTTAAACTTATCTTACCCTATAAAAACTATAATTTTGTGAAATTATTACACATAATACTTAACCTAATCTATGAAAAAACTAAGTACACTTTTGGATTCCACATTAAAACAGAAATCGATATTAATTGTGAAACATAGATAACCCTTGCTAACTATTTTACACAATCAAGTTGGCACCCAACATATGTGTGGGTGCGTGCGGACTTTTTTTTATTGTAGAGTTAAAATGAGCGCTTAGCTTTTAACTAAATCTTCTAACATGAAATATGGTAATTATTGGAAATATTTATCTTGATTGTATTGTATTCAACCTAATTTTTACTTAATTATATTTAATGTTGATGCTTAGGGTCTTAATTTAACGTTATTTTAACGTCTTTATGGGTACAAAGTAATTTTGTTCCTTATAAATCTGAAATGTTTTAGCAATACTTCTTTTCCATATTTTCACAATTATTTTGTTTTAAGATTTTTTATTCTTAATGTTTTTGATCATTTCTTCTATCTGTGAATATCCTCGTGAGCGCTATCATACATCAAAATGCGGTACGTTGTCATTTATTATATATCCACTTGACAGACCTCTATGCTACAACCGAATCAATAAGATCTACCGTACGACACAAAATGATTACAGGTATGCGCTAGATGGATGTTTAACTGAACTTCTCTACCACCACCACGATTTTGGCTGAAATTGCTAACCGGCGGATACCATGAGGATTGTTAACTGTGGAACAGAGCACCGTGGGGTATAGTCAACGAGTGTACATCCTGAAACTGCGACCTTGGTCAGGGCGTCGTCAATACCGCCATGGAGGCCAAGAAAGAAATAGGTTGTAACTTTTTACTTTTGTCTACTTTTTCTCTGTTGGTTATTTATATTTTCATTTTACATTTCCTTCCCTCCTCTGGTCCATTTACATACTTTTTGTGAATCTCCGCATTTATTGTGTTAAATTTCTTTGATGTAGTATTCCACATGTTCACTGATCTCTCATAATATTTTCTAATGTGCGATTTGACTTTTATATCTACTAGAAGGGGATTTTTCAACTCTTATAATATTAATACATGGATCATGATTTTGTTTCATGACAACGCCACCATCTTGCACACGTACTAATACATATTTTTCACATTTTTTGGCAAAACTTCTTGTACCTACAACCTATTTTCGTTTATGTTTTCCAACATTGCTGTAAAAAAAAAGATAAACAAGCCACTCTCTTCCCAATCTAAATTTCAACGTGTTACTGAAGAAATTGTAGAACGTATAATACAGTCAATTCGTTCAAATGCTGTTGGTAAGACATTAAAATAGGGAAAGTTTATTAAATGGATTGTACATACATAACACAGTAAATATTTCTGTATTATAAGTGTTTTGTAAGTGTGATTTCATATGAGTTGAGTTGATCGGCCTATCTCTACAGTTTTTGCTTTTATAGCGCGACGTTTCGGAGGCTGACCCTGCTTCCGTCACCAGGCTTAGTCCTGAGAATCCTGAGAAGGACTGTTTTCGCACTTGGGTGGAATTCATATATTATAATTTTTCCCCAATTACTTGACTACTCTCAGATTTGAGCTTTGGTACTTACAAGTCTGACATCTTTAGCGCTGAGCCACTAACTAATCCTATATATATATATATATATATATATATATATATATATATATATATATATATATATATATACATTAAAATTTTTCGTGGTTGCGCTTAAGCTCTTCACACATTATTCGGATCCATATGGGTTTCATTTCTATACTAGCTTAGCTTATTGGATTGTCTGCTAGTGCGATTCCAAAATGTCGCGCTATAACAACAAAAACTGTGGAAATAGGCCGATGAACTCAACTAACAGTAAATATTATAATGCATATGGGGATACTCTATTAAATCGTTGGTAGGAGCACAAACCACCCTCGCTTTCACCTTTTGCCATAAACATATTCCTCGTTTGAAATCTTGTCAATCCCCACATATTTTCCATAAAATTTAATCAAATGAAAATTAAAGGAAGTGTCATATAACACTAAAACCAATCAGGCCTCAACCAGAAGCTAAAATAAATAATTTAAATATAAGAGGATTTGATGAGTTTTCCCCCATATTTATTAAAAATTATATTATATGTTTATAATGCAATACTGTGTTAAATTTAATAAACGTAAATGTGTTTGTTATTAACCAGATTAATTCTTATCCTTCTGCGTAGAAAAAGTAAATTTTCAATACGACACGAATCAATTCCTTCTTAAGGACCAAGAAAGTTATCTAATCGTTAATTGCGTAACAAATCTTTCAATTTTAGTAAGAAATAAATTCCACAACATAAATCACATGTTGAATCTCTTGAATCTCACCGAGATCCAGCCTTATCAATTTATATCCGAATATTACAATTCGATTTAAACCATGGAATTAGATCGGAAAATGCTGTAATTAGGGAAATCTTTAGACATCATGAGATGCAATCTAAAAGGTGACGGTATTTTACAATAGCCCCGATTTTGCAATATGTGTGTCCCTTTCTGTCATGTTTAACCTTCAAAAAGCGAACACGAAAAATAGTATCTCTGTCACATTTTAGGCACTCTACCTTCTTTAAACCTCTCAGCTAATTAATGATAACACACAAGATACACCACGTACCACATAAAAATTAAAAAACTCCGAACGCGTTTCAATAGCCAAGCTGTCATCATCATCGGTCGACTGGGACTGGACTAAAGAAATGTTTAAAATATATATATATATATATATATATATATATATATATAACGTACCATCAGCTTCGTTGCTTATCCGGTGAAAATGAAAGTGAAGGTTATGAAAGTTAATAGTCCTTGATTGTCGTCATTCAAAAAAGAACAGGATTGGGCGGGAATTTATAAATTTCATTGTAAAAATTGTGAACAAACTAAACGACCTATCAAAATTCGATTATTTAGCTCATATCAAATACAAACGTTTGGACAATTCTGCCGAGCCCTACATATGTTTGGTAAAAATCATGTAGTAGATAAGGCATCTTTAATCAAACATGTTAGTAATAAGTACAAACTTGATTGCTACGAAAGTTTAAAAATCTTCAAAAACAAAAAAATTCTAATAAATAAAGACGATCAAAGACGTTTAAACTATTCCGAACTCATTAAACTTTCATAACCTTCACTTTCACCAGATGAGCAACGAAACGTTACTCACTGATGGTACATATATTACACATTTCTTTAATTCGTCGCAGCCCCCCCCTTCATCCATGATAACTTAGCTTCAGGTCGGTGTTTTTTAATTTTTGTGTGGTACGTGAGTGGATACATTTTGTTTGTTACAGGTCCTGCCACAGTTCCAGTGTTTCAGATGTTTTAATTAAAAATAAATAATTCCAGTTGTAAACTAGAGATCAAGCGGGTTTATCTTGGCAGCGGGCTGCCAGGCCGCTAGGTTCGGTCTCGTATGCTTGTTATAACTAAGTTTTAAATTACTGTAATCATTTTTGGTCAATTATGCTTAAAGGTGATGCTTATAGTCTTACCTTACGTGATTTTCCTGTTTTTGGAATGTAAACTAAGCGTATAGGAAGTAAAAATTTATAAATGAAATCTATTGCTAACTTCACATCATTATTATTAAGTTATTTGAAATAATTAATATACATAGTTTTTTGGGTATGAAATTGTGTATTTTTTATTAATTTTTTAAAAATTTAAACGTTTCGATAACAAATACAATTATCTTCTTGAGTAAATTATAATAGTTTTTGAAAATTATTTAAGATGTCAAATAAATGTATGAAATCTGAAAACATAAATGTAAGCCTGCTACAATAGTTAGGAGACGTAAATGTGACTGCCAACTACGGACTATAATTTTATTTTAGTGAAGATCTTTAACAGATTAAATAATATTAAACCGCCTTGAAGAGGACAAATCAGAACGCGCTAACAAGGAAAGAGTTCATAATCCATCAATAACGATTACGGTCCTTATTAATGGAAAGTAATTTATTTGTTGGATTCGTGATTTAACCAGATATTTAGTTGGTATGTTAAGTTTTTAGTTGTGAATACTTTTACCACTTTAAAATTAAAGTTTTTCACAACTTTAGGCGTACATTATAATTTGATTAAATCTGTTTTTTGTGACATTTTCCATTGTTAACCTTCGTGCGTTACAGGGTGTTCTGTAACGCAGTAGCTGATCTTTACTAAAATAAAATTATATTCCGTAGTTGGCTTTTTCATATACCTTTCGTAACTGTTAAATAATTATTAAAAACTAGTATATGAAGAAGCTAACTATTATTGTTATCGAAACGTTAAAATTTGTAAAAAGTTAATATGTTACAAGCGCCGACAGTAATCCATACCGTAATTGTGCTTTTTCAATTTACAATAATATTCTAGAATTACTACAACTGGTACGTATTTAATTTTTATAACAAACATGTTTATTAAAGATTTTTTATTACAGTTATGAACTCTCTATTTTACGGCTATAGATCCTTTTTGTTTATCAGGGTATAGTTTAATGTACAAAAATTTTATTGTGTGACTAACGGAAAAATTCTACAAGCTTTTAATTGCACAAACAGCAGCAGTTTAGTAAATAATGAAAGTTTGTAAAATATTTTTAATATCGCATAGAAAAGTAAATGACTACAAGGGATGCCAACCACTTTCACAACCACATTCGGAAAATGTTTATGGAGTTAATTAACGTATATAAAAAGATTAATAAAATTTAGTATTAATTTCATTTGTTATTTATAATACTTGTATAACTTTAGAACGAATGCTCGTCTTTAATTCTTATATTGAAAGTCGTATTTCGTATGTATTCTCACCAAACATCTACAAGCAACTTATACATGAAAAACATCTTTAAATGTAACAGATATCTTATACAGCGTATATAAAAACCTTAAACCAAAAAATGTTGATGTCATTTTAGATGTATCATTAAACAGAAGCAACTTATGTATATGTATGTATTTCTATTTTCTTTCTGATGTAACGCCGTAACAAACACATGCGTAATTGCTCTTAATGTCCAAAGTGATTTAAATGTAATACATAACGTCAAGATGAAAACTTTTAAGGAGCATAAGATCTCTAAATATTTCTAAATCCAAATTATATAAATGGACGTCAACGATATTAACAATTAATAGCACAGCGTTAAATAACTGATGACCTAACATATAATAGTTTGGTGTCTACTTAAGATAGTCCATTGGTTATTTATATCATGGTAACAAAGTAGGTATATACGTTACGGCACAAGGAAATTTAAATGAACTACTAAATAAACAAGAAACAGTTTATTTACTGTACTTACTATTTTAACAACGATTATTTTCAGTTAAGTTATTTGAAGCGTAACTCCGACCTTTCTAAATACACATTCAATCAAATCTCAATCATCGGGCGTTTGGGATTATCCCCGCTTATAAAGCTATTGTGATTTCTATTCCAAGTTATACTAACTTATCGTTTTACAGATTGATTAGCTTACATTAGGACGTTTATTATGATTTTCTATTGATACATTCAGTGTTGTTTCCTTCACTTCATAAAGTTGAGCGATGCACTACAAATTACAAAGCTATAATGCACTTACAATTTGTGTTAGCCCTGACGTTGGCGTTTGGTGTCAGTTTTAAATATATACTGGGTTGGGCGTAAACATGGACCTAATTCTTTGGTTTGTTTACAGTCGTCACAAAAAATGAAATTTAGTGTTCCTTGTTTTATTTTGATAATTCCAAAATTCTTTATAAAAATTTATCTTGTTTTTGAGACTGAAAATGATTACTTTTTAATTTAATTTTGATAGTTTCAATTTGTAAAGATATGCATTAACTAAAATTTATTTTAATTGCTATCATATTTCTGTTGAAGTAAATGAACTTTAATAATTGCTCAGCAAATTCCTTTTTTATCGGGATGCTCTAGCTCGCTCTATTAGTATAAGAAATGGATATTGTTATCATTTACCAAAAATATATTCCATTTAAGTTATTTTATATATCTGTAATTGGTAATTATAAAATGAGTTTACTTCCTTCATCCTTCAGTATTAAAGCTTTTGATATTTGTATACGTTTTTTAATATTCGTAATAGTCAAGAATAAAAATAAATCAAACGTTATACTTGCTTAATTAAACTAAATTCGGACGAAACTGCACCAATGCATTGTTTGCAACACAAATAAAACAATCCTATTATTATATTTCGTAATCTTAATAACTAACATGCAGGAACATAATTTTTTAACAGCAGTGAAAAGAACACTTTCCGTTTAGTGTTGTTATTCAAACACATTTAAAGAGAAATGAAACACAAAGATATTGTTTTTATTGCACAGTTAAAAATCTTACTTGTCTGTCACTTCATGAATGAACACACACCACACACGCACGCACGCACGCACGCGCGCACGCACGCACGCACGCACCCACTGCACGCATCGCACGCACACGCACCATAACACACACACTCAACACACACACGCACGCACACGCACACGCACACGCACGCACAGCAAACGCATCAGATCGACTGACGCAGACAGCAGACACTTCACAGCACGACACACGCACAGCACTCACTATGCATGACTTCACACACACACATTCACACAACACACACTCACACACACACATCACACACTTTTCATCACACTACAACTTACAATCTCACATTCATACATGACACACACACCACACATCACACACACCACACTCACACACACACACTCACACACACACACACACTCACACACACACACCACACACATCACACCACACACCACACAACACACTCACACACACACACACACACCACACACTCACCACTCACACACACACCACACACTCACACACACCACACACACACCACACACACACACTCACACACACACTCACACACACATCACCACACACACTCACACACACATCACACACACATCACCACACACACACACTCACACACACACACACGCACACAGCACACACGCACACACCACACACCACACAGCACACCAGCACACACACACACGCACACACGCACACACCACACACACACACCACACACCACACACACACACACACCACACACGCACACACACACACGCACACACACACACACACACACACACCACACACAGCACACACACACACGCACACACCACACAGCACACACACACACACACACACACACACGCACACACATACACAAACACACACAGACACACACATATATATATATATATATATATATATATATATATATATATATATACACACATAGATTTTTATCCTAGATCGATACTCGTTATTTTATTTTTATTGTTCAGTTTTAAACACAATAAAGGATGATGACTTTTGATGTGTACAAACACATTTACTCATCACGCCACCTTTCTTTTTATCACCAATTTGACAATCTTTGCACTTTTATCACGTAGACCTTTTATTAATTTAATAAGGAAAGTATTATTTCTATTTCGTTATCACAATACTAACTAATTTAGGCTTTATTTTCCCAATTTAGAGGACCGCGAGACTATCGTTTTGTCACTTATGCCGCAGCGACCACAAACTAACTACAACTTAAAAGTGACTGCTTAAAAAATGCACGTCATGGTAAGGGTTCGTTTTCCCCTTCTTCTACAATTCATTTATGCATTTGCAATTGCCGCGTTTTCTTTAAATGTTTTGTAATTAAATATATACATAACTTATGGAAATAAATTCAAGCTTTTCATCTTAACATTAAATGCATTTATATATCAATAGCAAACAATCATTTCTCAATCTATATATAATATATAACTTAGCGCGAACTTTGAATTTCTCATGTATCCGTTACAAATTGTATAAGTATGGAAAGTGGAGGTGGTCACTCCAAAATCGTAGTAGATCCATCAAAAACGTGTACAATCAATGCTAGAGTCACCGAATATGCATTTGTTCCTTCAGGTAACTGATTCAAAGTAGAGAACACCTGATGAAAGAAACTTACGATGACGTGTATAACATAAATGGTGACAAAGTACTTTAACTTCAATGTAGAAAAGAGGTAAACTGCTGCCTTTCAAAGAAGGTGAACGTGTTAGGGCCCGACCTTGAAATGTCCGGATAAGTGCTAATAGTTGCTTATTTCTTTCTTGGAGGTAAGGCTACAGAATAATTTGCCTTTATGCAAGAACAGGTCTGAGACAGCCTAGACTGCTTCACAAAATCTCGAAACACTGTTTAAAACTAAGAAGTTGTATACATCGGAATAACTTTTAACCCCTTTTAAAACTTAAATTTGTTTATCACATGACTACAATTGGTACATCTGGAATTCCGCCCCAAAATACACACAATAGGACTTCTGGACTGAGCACAGAAAACGATATTCGTTTAGATGACAATCCAAAATTTGAAAATTGCGAAAATAATTTCACCCAAAACCGTGCTCCAAAAACTTCACTCTTTCTGGATTGCTAGCTTTAGGGTGTCTCGCATTTGAACGGATTTTCGAGACACATCTTCCTGAAGCTATAACTTAAAGAGATTAGTATCAAATAATCATTATGACATCGCTCGTTTCAATTAACAAACTTTTCTCTAGAGCGTCTTCAACCGAATCATATTGATAGAACAGTTTGAAATTCTTGAGCTTCACCTATTTTACTCAATGCCAAGGCCATACAGAAATATCGTGAAGATATTAATTGCAGAGGTAAAACTGTTAAGATTGTTAAATTAGTATTATTCGGTTGGAAAAATAGATCAAAATTTCGATACTTAAAACGAGCTAAACGAAAATCCTTCGCCAAGAACTGAACATACACAAAATACCTAAATAAGAGCGATAAAAGGACACGGTAGTAGGTAGAAACATGTAGTGATGTGCACAGCATGATGCCCTAACACATAAAATTGTCGTTCTTATTTTCTGGGTCAAATTATTTTCAAACATCTTTTTTTTTCATTCGTGACGAACAAATCTAAGAGCTTTATTTCAAAAAACACTTTGTCAAAAATGAATAAAATCAGTGAAGTGACTTATTGAGATTTCCGACATATTGACCTAGTTAAATATATATATATATATATATATATATATATATATATATATATATATATTCGAACCCACGGCCACTACTTATGTAGAGTAGGGCTCTTGACCATCAGAGCTATCGAAGGAGCTAGTTCCACTCGATTCAATCCTAAACTGTATGTATCCTATTAGTTTTGATGTTATATAATTCATATATATTTATGTAACCAGTCACTTTTGTGGCAAGGTACCAGCAATACTCTATATAAGTAGTGGTTGTGGGTTCGAGTCCCACTCGAGGAAATATTTTACTGTGTGTACGTTGGTAGTTTTAATAATTCAATTTAATACTGTTATGACTGTCATTATTAGCACTTAGTTTAGTTTCTAAGTTCTCTTTAATATATATATATATATATATATATATATATATATATATATATATATATATATATATATATATATATATATATATCACACGAATGTACTTTGTTGTCCCTTTTATACATGAACTATATACTATCAGATGACGAAGATAAGTATATTCTGTACGCCTAAGTTTATTCTTCTCTTCAATGAATTTCAATGAACGTTTTAATTTCAAAAGTTGATTAACCTCCGTTAACTAATCTTTTCATAAATCATTAAACTCCTCTGGTTAATGAGTGCATGTGAAGTATAGAATTTCGAGTGTTCATAACATAATTTAATCTCCCTGTATTTTAAGGTAAATATCACTTTCCGTTTTTTAGACGAGGTTATTAAACAAATTGGAAACCTTCGTTTCATATACTTCATGCAGTGGTTGTAAAAGTGAATGGTTAATATAGCTTTCCAATGTACATTATTCATGAAATTTTTATGTTTATTACAGGTTTGGTATGTTGGGTGGTATACAGAAACGCACGGTAATAACTTAATTTTGTAAATCTAAATAATAACATCTAATAATATTACTAAACCCGAAAAAAAACTAAACGAACATTTGATTATAATTCTGAATATCTAATTTACGGATTTCCTCTTTAATTACAAGTTTTTCAAATTATATTGCAAATTTAATCTCATAATCTTGGACTATAAAATAATTCGTTCAATTTAAATTCTTAATTCTATAAAATTATAGGTAATTTTATAGCGTAGATAAAAATTAGACGATTATATTCATGCAACGTAACAGCACCTTAAACTCTGTTTTATACTTGAAATAATTTCCATAAATAACGTCAACAACTACCTATCCTAAATAATAGAAATCTTTTAAACCGTTATAATTATTTAATTTAAATAATATATATATATATATATATATATATATATATATATATATAAATGCTTGCTTGCATAGAATGTTGTGTTGAACGTACAAATGTTGATGTACCGTACAATGAAAAATTGTTTAGAATTGAAAATGTAATGAAAATGCAAAAAATTGGTGGATTTCTAAAAAAGGCAGGAAACGCCTATAGAACCCCATAATACTAATAATATACGGTAGATCAAAATAATCTAAAGATTGTGTAACATAGTTTGCCACGAATTTTAATGAATCACGCCAACACGAAAATGTAACGTGTCTTTCCGTTTTACAAATATTAATTGTGTTTCTACCGTAATATCCTTGTAACACGAAATTTGAAAAAATATGCCTAGCGTATAAATTAGCGATTCGATTAAAAATGAGGTTACAGTAACTAATAATGTTAAGGAGGGTTGAGATTTCGTCGAGTTGCACAAAAGTTATTTCTTTTTATGTTTAATTATTTTTATTTACCATACCAACAAAATTGTGTAGCGGATTTACTATTGGAGGATAAAATTATAAATCTTTTTGCGAATATACGGCCCAAATTTATTTTTGACATACACTTTGAATATCATTATCATTTTGCATCACTTTTATTTTAAATCTTTATTATTTAAATTTCATTTTATCAAGAAAATTATGTATTCCAAGCTTTAACGGATTTAAGCATTACCTAAGAAACATATGTTCTTATAGTAGAAAACATAGTACGATTGACAAATTAACATTAAAGATGGACTACTAAGGAGTACTTCTAAGAGTATATTACATGTATTGGGCAACTAATAATTTGTATTAGTTCTAGTGTAGGTGATAATATTGACAATGAGTATCGCTTAAATACAAATAGTTCTCCATGGTGAGAAACGTAAGTAAGTGAGACTAATGAACAATAAGTAAATATGACCTTTATGTGTATGGGTTAAACTTATCACGTGTGGATAATATTTTCCGTAGATTCTTTTTTTTCTCAAACTTGAGGATATTTAAGATACTATATGGAGGAATTGCAAGAGGAAATTCGATGCTTTGTCGTTTCAGATTGTTGAAAATTTGGATATATTCGAGAATAAATTTTGGAAGCACTGATTTACTTACTTTGTTTGACGATGTCTGGATTTATTACAAATTGAAGACCCAGTTTTGTGAACGGAATATAGATTTTTCGGTTTGTTTGATGTAAATAAATTGAAGTTTTTAAATCACGATTAGGTTTCACGCCTTGACAATTGTATATTAGTAAAAGGAATTTTATATGGGAGTTTAATGTTTTTTTTTTTTGTAAATAATGGTTAATTCTATTTGTAAGTAAACGTTAATTATAGGTTAGTTGAGTTAAAATTACGTCAATGGAAATGGTTACTTTGCAATTAAGATTACTTCAGCAAGCGTAGCTTTGCAGATTTAAAACATTGACGACAGTATGTCGGAAGTCATGTTGATAAATTAATTTTAAGAAGGCAAATATTGTAGTTCTTATAATACCTTGGTTTAGAGTCGAGTTACCGAAGTTTTTAGGGGACGAAAACAGATCATGTTATGTTATATTTTTCTTTTGATGCTAGTGACATAATTTTTTTCCATTCGGTTCCCGAAATTCATCTCGATTACGATTTGAAAAAATGGTTCGTTCTGATTGGTTTTTTTCCGTTGTTACTGTGTTATTATTTACGTAATACCAAATTTAAAAGATTAGATATTTTATTTACGTTCAACCAATTTAATGTGTTTTTTACCAACGCCATAAAACTTTAGCTAACAATAAATCAATATTTACAAGATCAAATGCTCTGCTTTGGTCAATTAATATTAATACAGTGATAAGCGAATTGTCCATTGCTACGTGTGTATCATTTGTAACAGCTAGAAGCGCTGTCTGAGTATTATGGTGCTTTCTATATCCTGATTGAAATGTTGACAGTAATTCATTTGTTTGTATGTATGTATGTTGGGAATCCATGATTGTGGCTGAAGGAGCTTGGAAAACTCAAGCAGCCCGCCAACCCCCTTGACGAAGGGAATGAAACACGTGGCCTTTTCCTTTTTCTTTCTAGTAGTATATTTTCTATTTTGAGTTGTTGATATAATTTCATTTTAAGGGACACGTTTCGTAACGTTTAACGTAACGTAGAAATAGAGTAGATAAGATCGTTGACCGATCATCTAGTTATTAGCACGTCATTTTATTGCAATTACGTGCAAATATTTTGAAGCTTTGTAGGAAACATCGTGCCGACTGGTAATGCACCGATTTCCCTGTTTTGCGATAAAAAGGTAATAGTAGTACAGGGGCACTTGCCCCACTCCTTTTTTTTTTTTTACGTCACAAGACTGCCTACGTGGGAGACCGGTTTTTCCACCCTTATTTTTACACGCTTACGTGTGAGACCGGATTTTCCACCCTTATTTTTGCACGCCCACGTGCGAGATCGGATTTTCAACCCTTATTTTTACACGCTTACGTGGGGGACCGGTTTCTCCACCCTTATTTTTACACGCTTACGTGTAGGACGTGTTTTTTCACCCCTATTTTTGCACATCCACGTGTGAGACCGGATTTTCAACCCTTATTTTTATATACCCTCGTGTGAGACCGGATTTTCATCCCTATTTTTGCACATCCACGTGTGAGACCGGATTTTCAACCCTTATTTTTATATACCCTCGTGAGACCGGATTTTTATCCCTATTTTTACACACTCGCGTGTGAGACCGTATTTTCATCCGTTTTCATCCCTAATTATTTTTATATACCCTCGTGTGAGACCGTATTTTCAACCTGTTTATCCCTAATTATTTTTACATACACCCACGTGTGGGATCGTATTTTCAACCTTTCTTTTATCCCTAATTATTTTTACTCGCTTACGTATAGGACGTGTATTTTCATCCCTTATTTTAATAAACTTATGACGCCGGTTAAAATTGTCACCTAAACATATGGCAACACTGCTTTGGATTTTGACGTCACAAGACCGCCTGCGAGGGACGTACATTTCAACCCTGACAGTATTTTCAACCTTTTGTCTGTATTAAGAGCCCTTTTGGGATCCCTAAAGGATAGGCAAATGCATGCGCACGTAGGATCGTTTTTTTTACCTATTTTTAAGGGTTAATAAACGGTAGGATATTTTAGTATTAAAAGAAACTAATCAAGGTAAAGATAACGTATACATTTGATTTTAAAATACACTATTAAATACTATAATGACAATAAACAGTTAATGGTATTGCATAATCAGTTAATTACCCTGTTATACAATGTGAATGTACGGTTTAGCGACTATTTAAAATGTGTTTATTAATATTTTATTAGATTCCGTTTTTGTCAAAAGAGATTGCATGATTGTTGTTATTAAATTATTAGGTTCCTTTTAATCCCATATCTAGATTGTGGTCCTCTTGTGGTGAAAATTCATTTGAATATATTTTAAAATGAAATTGATTTAAAATAAAACGTGTAATTAACTAATTGATTAACCTGCTTAACAGCAATAGTAATTATCGAAAATTAAGAATGTCGCTTTTATTTATTTACCTTTTTAATACGTATTATTTACATACAATATATTTTGGTTTTAAATATGAGTCACAATGTGTCGCAATCTTTTGCTTTAATTATGGGTCGTAATTAAATCTAGTTGTCGCTCAAGGTAATCACTACAAATTAATCTCATGTACAACAAGAAACTTAATATCAATAATGTATAACAAAGTATTTTTATAATGCCATTTTTCGCATAGTTTAATGTCCATGTAAGGATCGTATTTTAGCCTTGAGAGATCGGATTTGGTCTGGGTCAGACTAGGGTTGGTCCAGTATCGGAGATTGTATTCTAAATTGTCTCCTGTGAAAGTTAGCTTTACAAAACACAGACACAACCACAAGTCGAGCACGAGCACAAACATAAACACAATCACAGGAACAATTAAAGCAAGAATCAGGACATGCACAAAACAAGCACAGGAACAAAGCACAGGAACAAAACACAAGCACAAGAACCAGTACGAGCGCAAGCACAAACACAAGTACAGGAACAAGCACAAACACAAGAATCAACACAATCACAGTACAAGCACAAGTGCAAGCACAGACATACAAACACACAAACACACAAACAAGAAAACGAAAATCGCAAACACGAAAACGAAAAGAAAAATTGCAAACACGAAATCGAAACAAGAAATGAAAACGAAAATTCTCAAACACGAAAATGAAACGAAACACTGCAAAACGAAAAACAGAAAACACAAACACGAAAATCGAAAACGAAAAAAACGAAAACGAAAACGAAAATTCAAACACGCACAAAACGAGAACACGAAACGAACGACAATGAAACAGCGATTCAAAGATCGAAAAATGCAAACGACGAAAACACAAACGACAGACACGAAAACAGAAATGAAAAGAAAACAAGAAACCAACAAAGAAACAAAATAAACACGAAAGAACACAAACAGCAGATACAGAACACAAGCAACAAACACAAGCACAAGAACTCAGACAAGAAAACTACAAAGAACAACAAGCACATACAAGACGCAGACAGAAACAAAAAACACACGTCAAACCACGAAGAAAACAGCAAATGAAAACACGAAATCAGCAAACACAATGAAGAAAACGAAAATTCAACACGAAAACGAAACAAAACGCAAACACGAAAACGCAGAGCTGCAGAAGAGCATTGAAAAAACTTTGTACTTTATTCATTGCTAATAATGAAAGCACGAGTAACACAATGAAATTGAGGTCACTTACACATTGTAACACCTGTCTCTAACCAAAGAGGCGAGAGAGCAGAGAGAGAGAGAGACAGGTGTTACAATGTTTAGACCTCAATCTAACAATATAGAATAAGTTACTGCGAGATTGAACTTTGATATCTTCCATTCGGTATGCTAAATAATAAAACAGATAAACAGAAAATCATTTTATTTTAAATCCCTGTCTTAATTCATTCTGCAGCTCTGCTGTTTTCGTTTTCGTGTTTGTGCGTTTTGTATTGTTCGCACTTTCGTTAATCGTTCTGTTCAATTTCGTTTTGCCGATTTGTGCTGTTTTTTTTATGATTTGCTGCTTGTGTTGCTGTTATTCGTAGTTGATTTCAGTATGTCTTGTTGTTGGCTGATTGTGTTTTGTTTGTTTATGCGCTTTGTATTGTTCCATGTGTATTTGATTTGCTGCGTTTGCATTTTGTGTCGTTGTGACTGTGCTGTGTTTGCAATTGTGTTCGTTATTGCATTTGTTTATGTTTTCGTTTATTCGTGTTTGGAATTTCGTTTAGTGTCGATTTTTTTCGTGTTTGAAATTTTCTTTTCGATGTTTCGATTTTCGTATTTTTAGTGTTGCAGAATTTTCATTTTTCATTTTGTCGTCTTTCGTTTTCGTGTTTGTGAATTTTCGTTTTCGTTTTTCGTGTTTGCTAATTTTCGTTTCATTTTCGTATTGATTTTTCATTTGTTTTCGTGTGTGTTATTCGTTTTCGTGTATCGAATGTGACTTGTGCTGCGTGTGCTTGTGTGTTGCTTGTGTGATTCTGTGTTTGCTGTCTGTGTGTGCTTGCTCGTGCTGTTGTCTGTGTGCTGTTGTGTGTGTGATGTTCTTGTGTGTGTTGGTGTGTTGTTGTGTTGTATGTAGGTGTGTTGTTCTCGTGAGATCGTGTGTGAGTGTCGATGTTTGCATTCTCGTTTCGTTTTCGTGTTTTTGTTTCGTGTAATGCGTTTATTTTTGTGTTTCGATTTTTCGTGTGAATCGTTTATTTGAATTTTGTGCGTTTTCGTTTCTCGTGTTTACGATTTTCGTATTTGCGAATTTTTTCGTTTCGTGTTTGCGATTTTTTCGTGTCATTTTCGTGTTTGCGAAATTTTCGTTTTCATTTTCGTGTTTACGATTTTCGTGTTTGCGAATTTTTCGTTTTCGACTTTCGTGTTTGCGATTTTCGTTTTTCGTGTTCTGGAATTTTCGTTTCATTTTCGTGTTTGAAATTTTCGTTTTCATTTTCGTGTTTGAATTTCGTTTTCGTTTTCGTGTTTGAAATTTTCGTTTCATTTTCGTTTTCATTTTCGTGTTTGAAATTTTCGTTTTCATTTCGTGCGATTTTCGTGTTGGCGAATTTTCGTTTTCTCGTGTGATTATTCGTCTTCGTGTTTGCGAATTTTCGTTTTCATTTTCGTGTTGCGATTTTCGTGTTTGAGATTTTCGTTTCGTTTTTCGTTTTGTGGTTTTCGTTTTCGTGTTTGAGATTTTCGTTTTCATTTTCGTGTTTGAGAAATTTTCGTTTTCATTTCTTGTGGTATGAATTTCGTGTTTGAATTTTCGTTTCGTTTTCGTGTTTGCGATTTTCGTTTTCTTGTTTGTGTGTTTGTGTGTTTGTATGTACCTGTGCTTGCGCTTGTGCTTGTACTTGTGATTGTGCTTGTGTTGATTCTTGTGTTTGTGCTTGTTCCTGTACTTGTGTTTGTGCTTGCGCTCGTACTGGTTCTTGTGCTTGTGTTTTGTTCCTGTGCTTGTGTTTGTTCCTGTGCTTGTGTTTGTGCATGTCCTGATTCTTGGGCTTGTAATTGTTCCTGTGATTGTGTTTATGTTTGTGCTCGTGCTCGTACTTGTGGTTGTGTCTGTGTTTTTGTAAAGCTAACTTTCACAGGAGACAATTTAGAATACAATCTCCGATACTGGACCAACCCCTAGTCTGACCCAGACCAAATCCGATCTCTCAAGGCTAAAATACGATCCTTACATGGACATTAAACTATGCGAAAAATGGCATTATAAAAAATACTTTGTTATACATTATTGATATTAAGTTTCTTGTTGTACATGAGATTAATTTGGTAGTGACTACCTTGAGCGACAACTAGATTTAATTACGACCCATAATTAAAGCAAAAAGGATTGCGACACATTGTGACTCATATTTAAAACCAAAATATATTGTATGTAAATAATACGTATTAAAAAAGGTAAATAAATAAAAGCGACATTTCTTAATTTTCGATAATTACTATTGCTGTAAGCAGGTTAATCAATTAGTTAATTACACGTTTTATTTTTAAATCAATTTCATTTTAAAATATATTCAAATGAATTTTCACCACAAGAGGACCACAATCTAGATATGGGATTAAAAGGAACCTAATAATTTAATAACAACAATCATGCAATCTCTTTTTTGACAAAAAAAAACGGAATCCTAATAAAATATTAATAAACACATTTTAAATAGTCGCTAAACCGTACATTCACATTGTATAACAGGGTAATTAACTGATTATGCAATACCATTAACTGTTTATTGTCATTATAGTATTTAATAGTGTATTTTTAAAATCAAATGTATACGTTATCTTTACCTTGATTAGTTTCTTTTAATACTAAAAAATATCCTACCGTTTATTAACCCTTAAAAATAGGTAAAAAAAAAACGATCCTACGTGCGCATGCATTTGCCTATCCTTTAGGGGATCCCGCCAAAAGGGCTCTTAATACAGACAAAAAGGTTGAAAATACTGTCAGGGTTGAAATGTACGTCCCCTCGCAGGCGGTCTTGTGACGTCAAAATCCAAAGCAGTGTTGCCATATGTTTAGGTGACAATTTTAACCGGCGTCATAAGTTTATTAAAAATAAGGGATGAAAATACACGTCCTATACGTAAGCGAGTAAAAAATAATTAGGGATAAAAAGAAAGGTTGAAAATACGATCCCACACGTGGGTGTATGTAAAAATAATTAGGGATAAACAGGTTGAAAATACGGTCTCACACGAGGGTATATAAAAATAATTAGGGATGAAAAACGGGATGAAAATACGGTCTCACACGCGAGTGTGTAAAAATAGGGATGAAAAATCCGGTCTCACACGAGGGTATATAAAAAATAAGGGTTGAAAATCCGGTCTCACACGTGGATGTGCAAAAATAGGGATGAAAAATCCGGTCTCACACGAGGGTATATAAAAAATAAGGGTTGAAAATCCGGTCTCACACGTGGATGTGCAAAAATAGGGGTGAAAAAACACGTCCTACACGTAAGCGTGTAAAAATAAGGGTGGAGAAACCGGTCCCCCACGTAAGCGTGTAAAAATAAGGGTTGAAAATCCGATCTCGCACGTGGGCGTGCAAAAATAAGGGTGGAAAATCCGGTCTCACACGTAAGCGTGTAAAAATAAGGGTGGAAAAACCGGTCTCCCACGTAGGCAGTCTTGTGACGTAAAAAAAAAAAAAGGAGTGGGGCAAGTGCCCCTGTACTACTGGTAATCAAGTTTTTGTTTGTTTGTTTGAAACTTACCTGTGAACTTTTCACATTTACGTACGACCCCTATATTGACATTTATAAACATCCTAGCGCCCATATGATTTTCGACTTACCCTTATTGTGTCTTACGTACGAGCTATCCTAAACACAATAATTATTAACACGCCCACCCCTTTATTCCGAAAAAACATTAAGTGCTTCTTTAAGAGGATGAAGATCACGTTTCTTTCATCAATAATTGACAATTAACCTTTGGCTGAAACCATTGAAGAGGCAAGTTGTCCCATTTTTCCCGGGGACCTGCAGACTGTAGAACTTGTTACGGTTTAAATTTGAAATTACACAATTTTCTATATACATTTTAAATAAGCTAAAATAAAATAATAATATATGGCATAAATGTATAATACTTATAATATTTACATCTATATTTTAAATTGGGTAAAGCAGGTAATAATTTTATCAGTCACTTGCACATTGTTCTCGGTACCATATGTGTAGCTTTACAACCGCCTTGGTGGATTTATTATCGAGTCATCATCAATTTGAGTTTCCTTTAGTCATTAGAAAATTAGTATATAGTATTAGAATACTAAACAGATTTTGAAGCTCTTAACAATTTTAATATTGGATTTAATATTGCAAGTTTGTTACAATCGGCCGCCTAACAACTCAGGCCGTTATGGCTTTGCCACATTACTTTTAAATATAATCGACCCACAAGTCGTAAGGTCAACCGAGGATTTAGAGTTTGAACTGTATACAGCCATCCAGGAAATCATTCATAGGAACGAAAAATAATTAAAGAGGTCAACAAGTCTTCATTTTAAGATCAGATAAGCTTTATTAATTTAGGGATACAAACAGTTTTTCCTATTGTTTCTTTTAGACGTTTAAATAAAGTTAATAGTTCAATTGTGTTTAGAACAGTCGTGATTATAATTAGTCGTTAGTAAAATAAACAATTAGACGATTACGTTCATTTAGATTATGTGGGCATAAACGAAAATTCAATTTTGTTATTTAATTTCTTATACGGAAAATCAGCTGTTATTTTATTGTAAGAGAAGTCTACGTACCTAAATAGTTACTTGATTATTCGCAAGATTTACCAGAATAAAAAAAAGGTGGTTAAAGGGGTAAGAGTTAAAACAAGTTATCTTGAGTTTGTAAATCTACATTACGACTTATTTTCTCTTACATGTTTGAGAGCGCTCCCAAGCTATCCTACGACCTCTTATCGTGGGTTACACAATTTAACTGTATGATAATTGTGATATATTATTTATCCACATTTTGGAAATCGTCATATGTCGTAGATTTTCTTCATTATCACTTGTAATTAAATTCTTTATTATTTTATATGAGTATTTTACTGCACAGTATTGAATTGCAATTTATGTTATGCATCTTATCTAAATTGGTATGTACCAATGGATTTTCTTTCATTTCGTTTATAATAATCAATGCTAATAGTATTAAGTAATATTCTGTACTCAGTCTGTAGAAGTACATTAAGTTGAATTTAGTTTCTTGTCAAATCGCAATTACTTTTGTATAGATATTAATACACTCTTATTAACAACGAAGCCTGTAGTTATTTTCGGTAATTGATGTGTTGTAAGGTGAGGAATTAGTACACCCTTATTTGGGTCAAGTAAGGAACAACGTTTAGTGGTTCAGGTATTAGTTTAGACCCTGGCGCCCTATTTATTTATATTTTGCTGTTTAGTAAGTACTACACAATCGAACCTACTACTCCAATATTTTTGTTTTTGCGACTAAGCAGCTGCACCACATTTTGGTTATCTTTCCAAACCTGTCACGTAAATACGTAAATAACAATTTAGTTAATACATATAGAGTAACAAATTATTTAGCGTAACAAACCCTCTTCAAGGTTCTGTAATCCTTTTAAATGTATCAATATATTATACATCATTATCGTTTGCTCAAAATCTCAATTAACCAATTTTGCTTCGGCTAGCAAAGTGCAATTCACAGTAACTAAAACCTATGCGTTATACCAGCCTAATAATAAGTTGTGAAAATAATATATCTCTTTAAATATACGGTTATCGCTTTCTTATTCTTTTTTTTTGGTAAAGAAACTTGCAAATTCTCTCAATCAGGTATGGTTTGAATAGAAATGAAAGCAACTACCCCTATAAATTTTAATCCGATAATTATTGCAATTTCTTGATTATACAATTAATCGCATTTGTGATTAAGATAATACAGGAGCAGTTCGTTTCTTTTGACCAAGTGTGTGATAAAGATGAATACGAAGGTTAATACAAAACCAAGCTGAAGAAGAGGATAAGGGCTAGGAGAAGAAGAAGTTGAGAACGATAACGATGACAATGACGAAGACGAGGACGGTAGCGAGGAAAAAAAGAGAAAGAGAAGCGCGTATAACCATGAAACCACAACTGGTATGAATGCAGTTTGGTTAACAAGGAGTAGACTTGCGGATGTCACATACAATTTTTAATATAGTCATAAGAACAAAGGTTGTCTTCAACATCCCACTAAAATACAGAGTTAAGTTGTTGAATAGGATTGTGTATCGCCTTCTTGTTTAATGGCAAACTATTGTCTTTTTTATCAAATATTGACACTATGCTAGTTTTTAGGATTTCTTTTTCAGTTAAATTTAATTAAACTTATTTAAGGTACTTCACATTAGGTAATAAATTAATGTATTATTAGAATATCATTACATATTTGTTTTAAAAATCATGGTACTTCTTGGCAACTATAAAAGAGTTTTCACGGCAATTGGTATTTAGGCGATCAAAGAGACGTGTACAATATTCGCCTAATTTCCTTTTTATAGGGTTCCTTAGCCGATTTGGCGATTGCTTGGACAGAAAACATTCCGTACGCCCTCTATGAACATACTTGGGAGATATCATAGGGGGTACAAGGATTCTTTAATGATGGTAGATGCTATCAGTTTGATCTATAAAAGAAAAAGTGTGAAGTATTAAAAGAGTAATACTTGCATGTTTCTTCATTAAATGAAATTGAGCAGTAGAAACAATGACATTCGAAAGTCCATCAAAAATGAATTCTAATGCATGGTATTCACTACGGAGGGATCAATATGAAACAAATAATAAATAGAACAGAGACGCTGTGTATTTTAAAAGAGTCTTCGAAATAAGGGATTTTTTGTACCGCTGGTTGTATGTGCGCTTCGAAATAAGACCTCTTTCTGTACCACAGGTGGAACAGTTCCTTTGTTTTGGATGTTTACTGGTTTGCGTATTTTCATGCTGGGTTCACGTTTTTGTATATGTGCGTGTGGAAGTGATTAGGTGCACGCATACTTGTGTACTTGCTAAAAAGCTTGTTTAGTTCTTAGATTTGGACGTTTAGGTTGTTTCCTATTTGGGCTTCTTTGGTATGTTGTCTTGCTTGTTTTATGCCTATGCATTCTGTTTTGGGGGATGCGGGTGTGCGTGTTAGTGTGTATGTTTACAGGGTTTACATATGTTGTACTTTTCATCATGTTTTAGTTTTTTTTTGGAATTTTTCCTTGATTTTTTGGATGGTTGCTTTGCGCGTTGGCTAGTTTATTTGTTTTGGAGTTGCGTGATTCTATTGTTTATTCATTTATAGGTTTTATTGTGCTTGTACTACTACATAATTTATTAATTACATGATTCTCTTGATTGTGTTATGCTCCACCAGGTTCATTTTTTCAACTTTTTTATGTTTAACAGTAAATCGTCTGTTTTCGTACAAGCTCTTTTATGCATCGGTTATCGTATCTTTACTGTAAACTTATTAAACTACAGCGTCCTGAGAAAATTGGAAAAAACCCATAAAGCAAAAAGTGAAAGTTCCTTCGAGGGATAATTTCTAGCTAAACCGCAAGGTGCTGTTACTAGCTTTGAAATTATACCACAAAATGCTGTTGTAAACTGTTAACCTACAAGATGACGATAAAATTTAGTTCTAACCCCGAAAGAGAGAGAGAGAGAGAGAGAGAGACAGAAAATTTACCCATTAAGGGGGAACGGGAGAGAGGATGATTGTGGGCTAGGCTTTGATGTTTGCATGTTTGATGTTGAATTATACCAAGAGGACTTTATTCAAGATGCTGAAACCAAATTTAAGATGTAGTAATAGAAATTCAGAATCAATTCTGCGAAAAGGCCTTGTTGCAAAATGCTGGAATCAATTTCTCATTCTGTCAAAGGGACTTTAAATGCTGAATTCAGTCAAACAGACCGTAAGTGAGAAAGGCACACGAAAACAAGGATAACCGAAAGCTTAAAAAGCGCACGGAAACAAAATCACGGAAAACCAAAAAATATACAGAAGCGGAACATGGAAACATGATCGGAGGGCGCCAAAAAGACACACGTAAACAAGATGGCTGCAAACATAAAACACCCAAAAACAAGAACGCGGAGCACGGAAAGTCAAAGAGGCACACGTAAAACAATATAACCTATATACGTAAACAAGATGTCAGAAAAAAGATGCGAAAACAAGATGGAGGAAGCAAGATGAGGGTAAATAAATGCCGGAAATCGAAAACGCGCACGAAAACAAGACGACGGAAGCCAAAAATACACACGGTAATAAGATAGTGGAAAGGGATACTCTTAATAAAGATGCAGGATCCAATATACCTGAAATCAGTTTTAAGGCGCTGTACCCGTTTTAGGAGTTATAAAATGCACTTAAACATTAAGCGCAAACCCACATGTCCATTAAAAACGAAGTATCATTCAAAAGCAAATAAGACAAGTGGGTCATTACAATTGTAATTAAAAAGAAATTAAAAGTTTATTAAAAATCATAGAATGTCCCTATTCTATTTTGATACATAAAACAAAACCGAAAGTCTGACTTTTGAAAATCCCTTGTATTTTAAGCACAGCCATTTTATCTGCCTCTATCCGTTTTCTGTCATTATTCTTGTCAGCTAACGTGACTTATTTTTTAATACGATTCATGCTCAAATTATTCTAATTTTAATATTCTTACAAAGTCGCATTGTTAGGGAATTACATAATTAAACATAAAATTGCGAGGTATTTTAATGTGGATCTTTTATTGTTTAAGAATACAAATTAGATACTAGTAAAATAAAACTGGCATTTGTAAAGAAAAAAAATTAGATGCGACGAAGCAATCTAAAACTTACTTATTCAAAATGTGAAACGGGATTGTTCATTTTCGGGAACAAAAGCGCGTGTGAGGTTCTTCCTAGCGTGTAAATAGTTGATATGGAATGAAATAGCAGCTTTAAACATAGATTTACATAGAATCTAGTGTTACCGGACAAGTGTCCAACTGGCTTCATAAGATGAACGTAAACGGGACGATATCTAAACTTGATAGTAAATTTGATATAGAACAAGTGTCCTGTTGTTTGTTTTGTTCTTTTACAAATCGATATTTTTGTTATTAAATTTACTACGTCCTTATGTTTACAAATTTCATTAACCTTAATATATTTTTGCTAAATGGCACTTACATATTAGACATTTTAACAGACTTTCAAACTTATTTTTCTAATTCTGTTTACATTTTTTGCAAATGAATTTCGACGGTAGACTCAGTATCAAAACGATAAAAAAGACTTAAAAACAAGACCCAAACCATTTGTTTTAAGTGTCGTACCTTTGGCCCAAAAAATGTTTAACGCAAAATGTTGTTTACTAAAATGGTATTGTTGATTGGTTCCCAAAGGCATTAGCGTTGAAGTTGTGCGTTTCAACATTAAAGATTTAATTTCATACATAACAAGCTCTGATGTTACAGTTTGTAGGTCAGTGCAAAATAAAACTATTTAGATTATAATCGTCCAAAAATCCTTATTATGAAAAGTAGAGTAAACCAGATCAGGTTATCTTGGTGTTCTGACATATACTAAAATAAAATTATGAAAATAAAGCCAAAAATGATTTATGGCAGTATGAATTGTAGAAAATTAGAATTTCCACCACCACCAGTGTTTTAGTTAACCATGGTTAAGTAAAAATGCAATTTACCAATTTTCTTAAGATGAATACTGGGTAACCCGAATTGTTGTAATCCGGATGTTCATTAATTCGGACCTATTTTTCTGTCGCAATATGTATCTTGTAGTCTGGATCAGCATATTTTGGTAATACGGATTTGATAAGCTGAATCCTGCAAACTACAGGATGACGGGACGGGTCACGTTTATATCCAAATATTCAGTCAATTGGTACTTGGAAAACAGAACAGAAGTGCGTATAGAACACTATGGCGCTGGAAACACGTTACGCTAGCAAACATCCGAAGTTATTGATAAGTTGAAAGCTGGTAGTGGTACACATACAGGTACCAATTTTTTTAATGTAAACAGTGTCATTTGTAAGTAAAATGATCTAGTATTTTCGTTTCCTCAAAAAAGTTTCTTTAATGCGGGAACCAGTAAATCGAATACCCAGAAAATCCAAACTGTATGACTGGTTTTTACAACAACGGGAGTGACGTGTACCAGCGTCATATGATATTTTAACAACGAATCCAAACCAATTTTTGCCGTTTAAAGTGAGACTTTGCTTTTTGCAAAATTTTGCTCCAAAAATGTTTCAAATTTGATAATTCATTATTAAATTCCGGAGATCTGGGGTTGAGGACTTTTTTATGAATTATCTAGCCGAAAACATTTATCATTTAGCAAATTAAAAAAAAGGAACGTCGCATTTTAACAATCAAAAATCGTAGGCAGAGAGAGATTGTCTCCAACTAGACTAAGTCTATCAAGATACCGTCGCCTATCAATAGTTAGGCTTTATCCAGATATACATGCATTCAGCTTTTTTTATCGCCTGTAACGCAGTCACTTGGTATAAAATGGAGCGATGTTATTGGAAAGATGTATTATAAGGTAAATAATCAAAAATATTTTTACTGTCAGCACAAACGAATTTGTCTATCACACGTCCAGAAACAGTTGCTCATTCTCTTCATACTCGCATAACTATTGTGTGGTTTAGTGATACAAATAAAGATTATCTCTTCTTTTATGCATTTCCATGACGTTAGCTTTGAGGTTTACGAAGAAATTGTCAATTGGTAAATATTACGTACTAAACAAAAATAAATTAGAATAGTATACACGACGATAAAGCTATTATCCTTCGATTCGGTACCAAAAATGGCGAAAATATTTATACACCAAATTATTTATTATAAAATATAGTCATACCGGTTTAACATCGTTTGCGTAATGCTATACATAGTTTTGGGCGAAATGAACGTTGGATAAAGTAACCGGGTCCGGAAAAATAAATAAGAAGTAAATTAAAAATAAAAGGCTACAAATTTTTGACTTTAACCGCAGGGAATCCTAATAATATTTAAGACTTTGCACATAGATTATAAAAATATAGTGTTTTAATTAACTTTTTGCATTGAATGTCAGGCCAATTCCCGTGCGGCATAGCACTTCTACTGTACCACAACATAATGCAAGTGGTGCAATTGAAGCAGTGGAAATTTTGTTTACAAATTCTCAGCCGTTTCGGAGATACAGGCTATCTACTCTGTATATAAATAAGTATGCATTACATACAATATAAATATTTAAATGATATTCTATGAAATCCACAATACATTGTGGAAGAGATTAAGCTGAATGTTTTCTCGAAGTCATAGGAACGATGAAAGGCGAACTGTCTTCAAAAAACCAAAATGGATATGTTTTTCCCATATTTGACTGCTAATTAGGACCATATCGCTTGCTCTATACGAAAAATGACTAGTTTTCGAGTTATTTTCAAAATAAACTATCTGCCAATTTTGGTCTCATTGGATTAGAATATGAACACACGTTCTATGTTTAATACATGTTAATGAAAACATACCGAAATATTTACCAAATACATAACGTAGTAATCACATGCTGCTTAGCTTAAACGACTTTGGAATAAATTACTTAAGAATCCTTTGTATTAAGCCTAACAATACAGTCTCTTTGAAAGTTTAGAATTTGTTATCTTAAAAATAAGGACTTCTTTTTGTCAACTGTAAAGTGAAATTAATAATAATAATAGCAATAATAATAATAATCTTAATAATAATAATAATAATAATAATCATAACAATAATATAACAACAATATTATATAATAATACATAAATTAACCATTACCTTTTATTTTTATACCATTATTTATTTTTATTTATTTAGATATTCGTTTTTTGTTCTGCTAAAATGACAAGGTTCAGATTGTTTGAAAGAGAATTTAAAACTCTTTCAAATGCTAACTTTTTTGGGGGCCATTAATTTGTCTTACACGACCTAGACGGCGTTATTTCAAGAAGGTTCAGTTTTTTGAGATTTTCTCGGAAAAATGAAATAGAATGGTATGTTTTTTAAAGAGTGGTTTTCAAGGGAAGAGACTTACCTAATTTATAGCGAAAACCGCAGTTCAATATCTTTATTTGTTATTTCGAAATAACCTGTTTTTCAATTGACAAATAATATTAGCTATCAATCAAATGTTATTATGGAGTAACAAAGTATTTTTAGTAGTCTTTGGAAGCGAAACTAAAGCGTTTTCTCTATTTAATAATTATGAAGTTAACTACTAATATTTATTATGCAAAAATAATTAAAGACACTTCACGTTATTTTTTATTATTGGCTATAACAATAAAACAGTAACACTATTGGAACACCCACAGTACGAAAGAGCAATAACGATACGAAACACAAACGTTCGAAGTGTTTTCCATCGTTCTCAATGCAAATATTGAGTCTACGCCGGGTGTCTAATACGGCAACTTCAATTTGAGCTCTGGAAATGCTGGCTATAGCATTTCGAATTCGTTGAACCATATTTTCTGGGGGCGTAGGCCGTATTTCAAAAATAATGTCTTTTATTCTTCTCCGCGAATAAAAATCGATCACAGTAAGGTCCACGGGCCTAGCTGGCCATGGAAACAAGGTACCTCGTCCTATCCAGCGGTTTGGGTGATTTTCGTTTAAAACATTACTAACTCCCAGGGAAAAGTGTACCGGGCAGCCATCATACTGAATCCACATGTCTCTTCTTGTTTGCAAAGGAACGTCTTCCAGAAGTGGAGGTAATTCATTTATTAGGAAATTTAAATAAACTTCGCCGTTTAGGTGGCCTTTAAAAATAAACGGTCCAATTATCTGTCTGTTTAGAATGCCACACGACTTTGACTGGTGACCAATAATGCATGTTATTAAGTTCACTCCGCCACTGCTTGTGAAAATAGCTTGATCAGTCCATAATACGCGAGAAAAAAAATAAGGAATCATCTTAACCAGTGACGGTGATCTAATCTTAGATTAAAATCAGTTTCTGAGAAAGCTTGGTGCAGAACAACGTGATAGGGTGTTATTTATTCTCAGATCTAACGAAATTATTCTGGTGCTCACATGAGGATTGATTTGAATATACGCAAGAACATTGATAACGTTTTCTTCGTTTCTAATTGCACGATTTCTTGTAGGTACTGGAATAGGATGTACTTGTCCATATTCCCGCAAATTTCTAGCCACACGTATAAAAACTCTTCCACTAAAATGTCTTCTATCGGGATAGCTAGCTGCATATTCCCGTTCGGCCATACAAACGTTCTCATAATACTGGAAGTACACGGCTAACATGTCACAAGCTTCTGCGATAGAATAAGACATTTTTGAAAACAGTTTTGAGAAAATTTCGGAGAATTTGAGATAAAAGCAAACTTATTGTAACAAAGTGCTAGATAATTACCAAACGATAATTAGAACAGATGTCAAATTATAACAAAGTTATGACAACACAATCTAGTCATTTGTTCGGTTCATAAAACTTTGTTTCATGGGTATCTCAATGAAAAACCCTTTGTTACTCCATAATAACATTTGATTTATAGCTAATATTATTATTTGTCAATTGAAAAACAGGTTATTTCGAAATAACTCAAAAACGAATAAAGATAAACTGCGGTTTTCGCTATAATTGAAAACCACTCTTTAAAAAGCATACCATTCCATTTAATTTTTCAGAGAAAATCTCAAAGAACTGAACCTTCTTTAAATAACGCCCTCTAGTTCGTGTAAGACAAATTAATGGCCCCCATAAAAGTCAACATTTTAAAGAGCTTTAAATTCTATTTCAAACGAGTTCCCACTTGACTACCTTTCATTGCAAGGAGTGGGAGATAGAACAATTTGAATATTTAAAATACGACAAAAAGCTATAAACCAAACTAACGCAGAATAAGTCAAGTTGTTTGTTGGTGTTATTAAAGTGGTACCTAACACTGCGTATTTTTTGAGAAAAATTAGTTTTTTGTTATTTTCTGTAGCAGTATTGCCATCTTGCAGCAGTTTTAAAAACTTAAAAATGTTTTCTAGCGATTTCTCTTGGCCATATATATATATATATATATATATATATATATATATATATATATATATATATATATATATACAGGGTGCGGCATTAGTGCGTCGAAGTACGATGTATCCGTTATTATAGGAGATATCAAAAGAAGTTATTTACAAAAACTATACGCAACTTCAAACTTCACATTATAAAATTATTCTCGTATTTACAGGGAGTTACATATTACCAGGGTGAACCAAACATACTTTTTTTTTAAATAGGACACCCTATATATTATTTCAAATTTAGATTAAGCTCTTCCAGGAAAATGGGTATTAAGATGATTATGAATTAATCTAGTGTGATGTACTGGAGCTCTATCGTGTAACAACCACATTCTTTGACGAATGTTAAGAGGAACGTTTGTCAAGAGTAATGGTAAATGATTTTCTAAAAAGTTCAAATAAACCTGACCATTCACTGTTCCATCGTACGATTAAAACGATCTACTAACCTTTCCAAACGTTATCTTCTCGAGTTGTCTTCGTGCGGGATATCTCTCTGTAAATTCTTTGTGTTAATAAACAATTTTTCATAGATTCTCCCAGTATTTAAGTGTTTATAAATTAATAAACACTACACAATCTCAAAGAAGTTTGTTAAATGACAAGCTACTAATTATTACTGAATAATATCTATCTGTCATTTGTTCACGGCTAACTTGTTATAATAGAAATTGTTAAAAAAATCTCTTTCTGTTATGAAACTGAGAATAGAATTCACATGTCACATGGTACAATTTTGATTACTTTCATTGGTTAAAATACAAAAACAAAATCGCAGAATAGGCTATCAAATCGGTGATAATTTTATGATGATTTTAATGAGCAAAATAGTTTACTGCCAAAGTGACAAAAAGTTTCAAAGAAATAAATAGTTGTATTGATTATCTTGCAACTGTCATATTTACTTTCAAAGTGGATAGATCGTTTAAAATTGTAAACTTTAAAAAATATATTTTCTATTAACGTTCGTTATATTCTCTTACCAAATGTAACATGTGTTATGATTAATAATCGATGATGCTACTCGTTAAAACCTGTAGATTTTTCATTGGTTTTAACTCGAGCTATCACCGATGATAATCATAACACTACTTATATTAGCCCCGAAAAATCTCAGAAATTAACGATTTTAGCAATAGGCAGTTCTTAATAAAAATGAAAGAACATAAAGTGTATTTTCACTTTTTAAAATAAAATACAGGGTGATTCATTTGAAAAAATTGGCAAATCATGTGGTCGAGTTTTGGCTCGCTCTATATTCAATTGGTGCAATAATAAATAAATACCACTTGCTCGTAACACTGTACGAATGTCAAAAAGTTATGCCTGGAAAAAAATTTTGTTAAGTTGTTCTGTCTAGGGTATACAGGACGCTGAAATGAGAATGATTTTCGTGTACAATTGTCCATAACTTTTGAAATACCCTGTATAACGTAATGAAACCCTATACTGAAAGTATGGGGGAGATGAGCTTAATCTAAATTTGAAATAATATATAGGGTGTCCCATTTAAAAAAAAAGTATGTTTGGTTCACCCTGGAAATATGTAACACCCTGTAAATACGAAAATAATTTTATAATGTGAAGTTTGAAGTTGCCTATAATTTTTGTAAATAACTTTTTTTGATATCTCCTTTAATAACGGATACATCGTACTTCGACGCACTAATGCGCACCCTGTATATATATATATATATATATATATATATATATATATATATATATATATATATAGAAATATCACATTCTCGTAACACTGTACCAATGTCAAAAAGTTATGTCTGCAAAAATTATTGTTTGGTTGTTCTGTCTAGGGTATACAGGACGCTGAAATGAGAATGATTTTCGTGTACAATTGACAATAACTTTTAAAATACCCTGTATAATCTAATGAAACCCTACATTGGAAGTATGGGGAGATGAGCTTAATCTAAATTTGAAATCGTATATAGGGTGTCCCATTTAAAAAAAAAGTACGTTTGGTTCACCCTGGTAATATGTAACACCCTGTAAATACGAAAATAATTTTATAATGTGAAGTTTGAAGTTGGGTGTAGTTTTTTAAATAACTTTTTGATATCTCCTTTAATAACGGATACATCGTACTTCGACGCACTAATGCCGCACCTTATATATATATATATATATATATATATATATATATATATATATATATATATATATATATATTCAATATATGTGTATCCCGGATTGAGTTCACAGTAGGTATGATGGATCCAAAATTTTCGAATTGGAATTTTGGGAGTAACTAACTATCAGACCAAGCAGGGCAGAATCGCCCTGCTTGGTCTGATAATTCACTTTCGACTTGTTAAAATCAAGTAGGCCTTTAGAGTTGAACAAAAATCCGTTATTTGTCAATTTCGTATCGGGTAATGAAGTACCTTTTCCGTTCATAGCACGCTCAAGTGTCATTTAGAAAAGTTATTAAGAAAATAAAACCATGGCTCTATGCAAAATTTCACAAAGATCAGCTCACTTTCATTAAATCCGCGTTTTTTTGTATTGTATGAACGAACAATCGCGTCGTAGTAAAGCAAACAATTTACTATCATTATCTTAGATAAACTTCAAAACTTTGAAGTATTTATTCTAAATTGATTACTTATCCCAGTAATTTGCAAATTACTTGTTCTTTAGTTTTTACTTGTCCTGTAGTCTTTGTATTAAACATGTTGACTCTCGAACAGCGCACTCACCTAATACAATGTTATGGACTTGGGGAAGCATCTTATACTCATGTTATGAATAAGTTTCACGGTCGATTTCCAATGCTGGCAATTTCTGTCAATCGAGTAAAAAAATTTGTGAAACAGTTTACAGAAACTGGAAGTGTACAAAATTTGAATAAAAAAAGCTAGTTCATGATCATGAAGATGTTGGTTATAGAATCCGTGAACACTGATAAGATAATAAATTATCATTGAGACAGAGGTCTACCACCAAAATATTCCTATTTGGATGTGCTCGAAAACTTTTTTTTTACCTGCCATGAAAGACGTGAATTTAGAAGATTTTCATTTTCAACAAGACGGATGTCCAGCTCATTCAACTCGTTTAATTACAAATTTGTTGAATCTGCACTTTCCTGAAAGGTGGATTGGACGACATGATCCAATACATTGGCCAGCAAGATAGTCCGATTTGACCCCTATGAATTTTTACTTATGGGGTTATTTGAAACAAACAGTTTATTCATGTGATTTGTAACGTGCGCCGCTGTTGAGCACGTATGCAAAAAAAAAGGAAATAGGAGTAGGAAGGAGAAGGGCACCTCGACTAGCAGCTAGAGGGCACAGGATGCGTGGGCAACATTGAGGTCCGAGAGAGAAAGGGAAGAAAGGTACATATGTAGAACGAAGGACAGAAATTTGGACGCCACGAGTTTTTTAGTAAACTACAAAAAAAGACAATAATAATCTAACCAGTAGAATTTCTGTAACGTGTAAAAAAGGCGCGTAAATAACATTTGGGATTGCTAAAGGGTCGTATTTCTACGAAAAGATACTGCTTTTTTAAACCCATACCAGATGTGTTAAACTCGTAGAATTGTAAAGTAAAATTAAAGGGCAAATACCAATACCGCCCATTTGTCTTGAACAGGTAAACATTTTTGCAATAATAATGAATTATAGAGAATCGATAAAATAACTTATTTTACCCCACGCCAGCGAGGAGTATGTAACAGTCATTAGTATATATCTCTAATTGTAGGAAAAATAGACCTGATGTGATTCATAAAAATGCACAGCTTTGTATTTAATAAACCCCTTTCTGTAACAAACCCAGGCGTAAGCATTGTCATAAGAATCATTGTATTAGATTAAATGATAAAAACAAATAACTGAATCGAATCCGTAATCCAAAGTTTAAAGCAAAAGCATATGATTAGATAAAATAAACAAGCAACTAGTTCTGAATTGTAAATCGGAATTCTGAATTAAATACTTTATCTTTTCTCAAATTTAACTTAAATACAAAGTACGATGCTTTTGTCGGTTTGAAAATTAATAATAAGCGAAAATAATAATAATCAAAACAGTACAATTTTTGTAATGTGTGAAATGGTTCCTTAAATAAATAAAAACGGCGCGTAAATAATGTCTATGATTGCAATTTTATATTTGGTGCTATATTAAATTCTAGGTTTAATTATAACATTGGACTTCATATTGTTTTATATTAAATTTTTCTTTGACAGCAAATTTGAAATGTAATCTAACTTTTATCATTGTTACTGTGTTTAATTTTAAGTGTAATTAACTGACCCTAAAAGTAGGTAATTAAAGTCGGGAGGGCTAACGTGGTCATTGTCGTTATTTACTATTGCTCTTCAGTTGGATAAAAAGCAAGTTAAAAAAAATAGAAAAGCTAAGTTTCGCGACAATAATAAACATATTTGATTAGTTTAAAATGGCAATACCAGTTGGAACCTAAATAGTAAACCAAAGTAAACAACGTACTTCAATCTTAAAGCTGTCAACACACGAAACTAACCATAAGCAGATTGGGGTACTATATAACTTATGCACGATCCTTTTAATTTGATTAGGTTAATGAATATCCGGTTTTTTCAAGTACAATTACTTTATTCAGCAATCGTACAAAAAAAAATTTTTTTCTTGTAAGATGCAATGTAAACTAATTAATGCTTCCTTTTCAGCTCTAATATTCTACAACTTCATAGGTGGAAGGCATGTATAATACCCCATGCCGCCTGGTGCAATACCACCACCTTTACCATGGGCTCCTTAATATTGGTGTTCCAATTTTCTGACCTCGGTAACGGCAGCCGGTCACTTTCTCCTTTATTCCTTATGTACTCACCAACACGCAGTTGCCAAGCGTGGCGTTTTAACGGCTAAACCCTTAAAATGACGAGTTCTAAAACAGATGCTATACCCCAGGTGAGTAGGGCGAGACGCCCACACTCTCACATCGATTCGTCGATTCGTCCCAAGGATTCTGGGGGGGGGAGGGTGGCAAAAATTCCTCAATGCCAAAATCAAGACTAAGAAGAACAAGATCTGCCAATAATAAAATTCTGCTGCATTCGGATGCCCGGGAGGGCAGGACTCAAGCGACCTCGGTCATCGAAAGTACCAACATCCGCATTCATTACTGCAACATACGTGGTATCAGGTCGAATCTTAATGCTGTTCACCAGCACCTTGAACAAGTGCAACCGGACATTCTGTTTCTATCAGAAACCCAAGTCTCCCTGGAAGCACTGATTCGCCTGACCTGCAATTTCCCAGATACAACCTCCACTCTAATTTTCGCCTTAAAGGCGGAGTATGTGCGTATACCAAGGACAACGTAGGTTGTAAGAGGATGGCAACTTTGGAAAACAACAAATTTGACGCGATTTGGTGCAAACATTCTGGGCCCACATTTGTGAAATTATACTGTTGTTTGTATAGGTCTCCCAATGATAACAACTTCCAAGATCTTTTTGATTACCTTAGTCTGAAAATAGACTACCTCTTATCACAATTCCCATCTTGCGATATTTCAATTTGGGAGATTTTAATGCCCACAATTCCAATTGGCTTAAATTTTCATCTACTACTAATCCCGCAGGTCATATTGCAGAAGCATTTGCTGTATCCTGTGATCTCACATAAATCATTTCCGAACCAACCAGAATCCCTGACAACCCTAACGATACTCCACATCTCCTGGACCTATTCCTTACAACTAACCCACTTGAGTATAAAACCCACTTGGTCAATCAGACCACTGCCTAATCGAAATAACTTCCTCTGTATCCAATCCCACTGTTACTCGAAAAACAGATAGAACTATGTGGTGTTTTAAATCAGCTAGCTGGAGCGAACTGCGAGATTTTTTTACAACCTTCCCCTGTCGTGAGTATTGCTTTAAATGGTCCTCCTCTTCAAAAATTGCTCTTTCAATAACCGAAGTTATCCTGATGGGTATGGAGTTATACACTCCCAAAAAACATAATCGTGTAGGTCATGCCCGTTCCCAACCATATCGCAAAAGCATAAACTCTATATCAAATGGAAATCAAATAAATCTACCGAAAATCACGCCAACTATGTTGCCGCATGGAATAGTTGCAAAAGCATCATCACCAAGGCCAAAAAGATGTTTCAAGAACGTAAATGTAAAGAATTAGTCTCATATCCTTTGGGTGGTCGTAAATTTTGGTCATTAGCTAAAGCCATCAGTAAAAACTTTAACAATGATTCTGGTAAAACTGTGCCGTCGCCTAAATCTACCCCATACGCTATTAAACCAATCCACTTTCGTTACAAGCTCCTGGAATCAATTATCAATAAACTTGACCCAAACAAGGCGACTGGCCCTGACGGTATTCCAGCTATTGTCCTAAAAAAATGCTACTCCGAGCTAGTACCTGTATTGTCCAAACTCCTTTCGATCTCCATGTCATCTGGAGAGTTTCCCTTATCGTGGAAGTTAGCAAATGTTCAGCTTATTCCTAAAAAGGGCGACAAAACCGATCCCTCAAACTATGGACCAATAGCTATCACTTCCATTCTGTCGAAAATCATGAAGAAAGCCATCAACCACCAACTACTTTCGTTCCTCGAGTCCAATAAACTCTTAAACGACCACCAGTATGGGTTCAGACAGAGTCGTTCAACGGGTGATCTTATTTCATATGTCACCCAACTTTGGAATAACACATTAGAGAGGTCCGGTGAAACAGTAGTAGTCGCTTGAGATATTTCATAAGTTTTGACCAGGTTTGGCACAAGTTCCTACTTGCCAAGCTCACTTCGTTCGGCTTATCCGATTCGCTCATCAATTGGATATCCAGCTTTCTTGACAAAAGACGTATACGCGTTGTCATCGATGGCTTCTTCTCGAAAGAAACTACTATTAACGCGGGAGTACCCCAAGGATCAGTGATAGCTCCTACACTTTTCCTGCTGTACATAAATGACCTCATTTCCTCAACAATTAACCCGATCCATTGCTTTGCGGATGACAGCACTCTACATTGTAGTTCTTGTCAGTTTTCCCACAACAATAAGTCTAGACAGGTAAAAATTGCAGCCTCAATCAACAGTGACTTAAAACGTGTCCTTGAATGGGGAAGAAATAATCTACTCACGTTCAACGCCGACAAAACGCAGTGTTGCCTTGTGTCCGCCAAGAAAGACCGATCATTTCCTGTTGTAAATATGGATGGCTTAGAACTCACGTTTTCAAATTCTATTTCTATGTTAGCCATGTCCGTACCATCGAACCTTTCATGGGTTGACCACATTTTGTCAGCCAGCAAAACAGCTGCCCGTAAACTGGGCGGTCATTTCCTGTTGTAAATATGGATGGCTTAGAACTCAAGTTTTCAAATTCTATTTCTATGTTAACGATGTCCGTATCATCGAACCTTTCATGGGTTGACCACATTTTGTCAGCCAGCAAAACAGCTGCCCGTAAACTGGGTTTTCTATACAGATCTAAATAGTACTTCACATCGCAACAACTCCTTTTACTGTATAAGGCTCAAATTCGACCTCATCTGGAATACAATTCCACCTCTGGGTCAGTGCTCCCCAATACGCCCTTGATATGGTAAACCGCATCCAAAAAGAGCCATCAGGCTTATAAATGACCCGTCTCTGACTTCTGACCTACAGCCTCTTGAGCATAGAAGAATAGTTTCAGTTCTTTCCTTGTTCTATCGCTATTACCATGGCAAGTGTGCCTCCGAAATACACTCCTTAATACCTTCGCAGGCCATCTTCGCTAGGAACAGTCGGTTTGCCCATTCACACCATAATTACGCACTCAAAATTCCATCGTGTCACACTAAACGGGCTCAATCTACATTTTTCCAAACTTTGTCAATTTAAGCTAGCCATTCATAAACATTTCTCGGCAGCCAAACAATATCCCTAAACCCTTCCAGTGTTCCTGAGTGCTTTAGCACGTTAGGCAAATCTTAACCTGTTCGGGAATACTATAAGTAAAAAAAAAACTCATATTTAGAACGTAGGTTGGTCTTGGTCACCATTGGGTTTATGCATATTGACCATCCCGATAGGAGGCGTTGGTGGCTAAATATTCGAAAAATGGCCCGATTAAGTTCATATTCGGAATATATGCTATTTAGGCGACATAAATTATTGCACAAAACAAAAGTGTTGATTTTCACTGTATTTTTAAAAGTTGAGTATATTTTGGAATGATTGTTCTCGCTCTTTAGCCATATCCAATAAAATACTAGAGATCCTACCATCGAATTGTCATTTTTTTCTTTTGTTCTTAAATGTGGTTATGAAGAAAACATAAATATAGAAAGTTCGTGTAGATTGTGAACATCACTTCATGGTTGCGAGCCGGCACAGCTTCAAACAGTCTATATGAAATTTTTCTCTCAAACAAGTTAACCTACTAGGTTTAAGTAGTATGACGTTTTCTTAAACAGTACACATGATCAAAATCTGCTTTTATTATTGATCTTTCAACGTTGCTTTAATAATAAACAATGTTTGATTATGATAAAATAAATTGATATGATTTTATTCCCTTAACAAGTAGAACACTCACATGAAAAGGAACCCAAAATATATAAATTACAAATGCTTTTTATTGAAGACCATAAATAGTCTATAATTCGCGACATTGGTTTTGTAGTAATTATAAAAAGCTCTTACAGTGCAGAAGAATTTATTAAACTATATTAATACTATAATCTCCAGTGCATCGAACTGAACTGACACTTTTTGAGAATTCTGTGCTTGGGCATTGTGGGTGCGGTAAAATTCTCGGTAATTGTAAAGTTTAAACAAGCCATATTCTGGGGATAATTTTTCAAAACAATTGCAATTTACATTATTTTTGAACATGAAATAATAAGTTTTTCACTTCTGCATATTTATTACCACTCAAATGTTACCTCTATACGTACAATTATCTATCAAAACGTTTTATCCTGCCCTATTTGTTATTATGATATATATATATATATATATATATATATATATATATATATATATATTTCAATTACAGAATAAAACAAAATCAAGTTTAAAAGGATTGCAACAAAACAAATTACTCTATCTAGATAAAACACATATAGACCTTGTTAATAAAGTGGTATTAGGGGTCAGTGTACTATGATTACTTTTACATACTTTTTTATACAACAAAGAACCGATGACGATCATGTACTTCTGTTTTTGACCATTTCAAATTTGATATTGATATTTGTAAACAGTTGAAACGTTTGAAACATAACTTTAACAAAGAACTTTTAAACAAATAGACAATATACGTTAGGAATTTAGACACTTCAAGATCATTTTTAGTATGTAATGATAAGAGTGTAATTTTGCTCATGTTTGCTTAATTGATTACTGGACTAACAACTCACCTGATTATGAACCACAAAATGTAACTTAATTTGGACGTAAGACAATGAGTTAGTGTCCTTTGAAACATATGCACTAGTAGAAGTCTGAGAAATATTCACAAAAAGTATTAGAAAATAAGTTTTTTGTTGATTTACAATTTTCTCTAAGTACTGCAATATAGGATCCTTTCTGTTTTCTTTGTTGATTGCATATTTTATTTAATAGGTAATAGACCCGGAAGAAAGTTTTCTAAGTATTGGTAAGTTCTATATAATACAGTCATAGTCTAATAACTTTTCCATTAGTGAAATCGCCTTATAATCGCTTAAGGTTATAAAATATTCATCAAGAAATACATACATTTTCGGAAAGTTTAGTATTCAACAAAATCTGGTATTAAACATAAAAGTGATTACTTCCTTAAATTTAGTTAGAAAAAAACTTTTAAATGTTATATTTGATACGAAATAACTCCGATACCTTTTTTTTTAAATAATCTTCCTTTTTTATTTTCTATCAATAATTAAACTCTTCCTCTGGAATGGAAATTCTCATTAAATTATTATTGAAAGTCCTCTGGCAAAACTGTGTATATTAAAATAAGCGCGAGGGAGCTTGGAAAAATTTATATTGTATAATGGTGAATATTGAAAAACACAAAAATTGAGTATTTTCTTTTTAAAGATATTTTAGGTACTAAAAAACAATTTAAATTTAAATTGATATTTACCCATTTTTATAATTTATCTTTGTATATACGCACTTGAAGTGGCCAACAAAAATATTTGCTAAAAACAACGCTTTTCATTTTTGTATAATTGAATTATTCAAATTTAATGAACTAATAAATCTGTTCACATCGAATTTAAATTCTGAGAGTACAATTGAATGAGCCTATTTATGCTGTTCCATTAATAAAACACGTTTTTGCACATAAATGCGAGAACAAATAAAGTATTCCTAAGTAGATAAGGAAAAAATTTCCAGAGACTACTCCCGTTTCTCAAATTTTTGGAAAGCGTTACCCTACAAAATCACTCAGTGCTAACCCTAAACTTAGCAGACGTCTTATATCACAATGTACTATAATCTTTATTTGCTTATTTACAGAATATTGCAAAGTTATTGTGTATACTATTCACAATTGTCTATTTGCTAACTCTCCTTTCCTTACTCCGCCTGCCCAGTCTTCCTCCCTCGTGTCTCCTCCCCCCCCCCCCCCCTGAACTGTCTTCTTCTTTTCCATATTTCTTCAAACCAGTCCGCTCCCCTCCTTTTTCCTCCAGTATCTCCTCTGCCGTCCTATGCTCTTCCTTTAACTCCCTGCATTCTTTCAACATATGATTTATCGTCTCCATCGCTTCCCCACACAACCTACATTTTCTGTCTTCGTCCCTTCTCCAATATGTGTGCCCCCTTTCTTCGTTTCCGCACCTAAATCTCGCTATCATTTTCTTTCTTTCCTTCCTCCCTTCACCATTCAGATATCCTGGTATCCCTTCTCTCTTAATATTCCTGTAGTTTGTATTATATTTTCCTTCTTTCACCTTCGTCCATCTTGCCTGCTTTTGAACATCCCTGTCCCTTCTAATTATGTCCTCTGTCACGCTCACTCCATCCCTTCTTAGTCTCTCCACTTCTTTTTTCGCATACCCACTTCTTTCATAATATTCTTTCCTGTACATATTTTATTCTTCCTTCTTTTATTTCTCTCCAGCATTCTTATAGAATCTTGCACTCCGATATTCCTCCTCATATTTTATTTCTCTCTTCCCCGCCTCCACCCTTATTTTTTCTACTTGCACCCCGTCTCTGATAATGTGTCCCGGTGTTTCTCTGTCCACTCCCAATACCCACTTCCAGTATTTTTCCTACAATCCCTCTATCTCTTTCTACTCTTTCCTCCCCTGCACTTCCGTCCCATACAACAGCCTACTGTTTATTAGTTTCTGAAATAATAGTTTCCTTTTCGTTAAGTCCATTCTGCACAGTCTTTCTCCTACACTCCACACTTGCCCTATTAATTTGTTTCCTTTTCTCACTCGTTCTTTTATATGCTCTCCATCTTTGTTGTCTTGTCTCATCGTGTATCCTAAGTAGGTGAATTCCTTTACCTCCTGTATCTCCTCTTCCCTCCATTTCCACTCCTTTTTCCTTTTTCTTCCCCCTTTTCTCATTACCATTACCTTAGTTTTGTTCACATTTACTTCCAAATCTTTACTTTTCAAATATCTGTCTTTTTCTTTTTCTTCCTTCGTTATTAGCACTATGTCATCTGCGTATGCCAGCGTTCACACTTTCCTGTTCCCCACCACCATGCCTGCTTCTTCATGCCCCTCGAGATATCCTGTGTATACTGCGAACAGTCTTGGGCTCAGTGGGCATCCTTGCCTCAGGCCCTTTACTTGTTTCAAATCCTTCACTTAATTCCCCATTCACCCTCACCCTATTCCTCATTTCTTCGTATATTTCTTCCGTCATTTCTATTAGTCTTTCGTTTATCTTCTTGTTCCTCAAGTATTCGCACAGCTTTTGCCTGTTCACCCTATCAAATGCGGTTACTAGGTCTATGAATACCGCTACCATTTTCCCCCTTTTCTTTTCTAATTCCTTATTGGTCACGTGTTTCAGTATGTAAAAATTGTCTATCGTTCTTCCTCCTTTCCTAAATCCTGCCTGTTCATCTGGTAGCAGTTTCTTTTCTTCTGTATCCTTCTTTAACCTTTCTCCCAGTACGGTCGCGTATATTTTGCATGCCGTGTTTAGTACCTCTGTAATTTGTCACTTCTTTTTGTCCCCTTTTTTGTGCACTGGGCATATATGTCCTTCTGTCCACCTCTCCGGAAATCCTTCCCCTCTCCATATTTTGTCATCCTTTTTGTACCTATACCTCCATATATCCACTCCTCACCTTGTATCCCACCTTCTCCTGCCGCTTTACCTTTTTTCGCCTTCTGCATTGCCTCTATTACTTCCTCTCGTTTAATTCCTTCTCCTTCTTCCTGTGTTCCATACATTTCTCTACTTTGTCTTCCTTCTCCTTCTGTATATTTTCCCCCTCCAGTACGTTTCTGAAATATCTCCCATTCGTTTATTTTTATTCCCGTTTGTGTCCATCTTCTCTTCTTTTCATTATTTAAATATTTACATACGTCCTCTTCACTTTTTATATTCTTAATCTGCTCTATCTTTTTTCTTTTTGTTTCTTCCTTTTTACTCTCACATGTTTTCCTGTATTTCTTTACCGCTTCCTTATATTCCCATTTTCGTACTTTCCCTGTCTTTCACTGTCTCAGTGTTTTTCTAGCCTCTTTGCATTCTCGATCCCACCATTGCTTCCACCCGTTTTCTTCCCCTTCCATCTTTTAAACTTGACTTTCCACGACAGTATGACAGTGAACAAAAATTATGATATTGATAACATTGACGTATGTTTTTGATTTTCTGTCTTAAAAGATACATTGTCTCGTGTGAAGGGAATATGGCTTCGTATCTTTTTAGAAACATTGTCGAATACTAATAAAACGTATTTGATTAGATAAGTATTTTATTTGATACAAGATAAATTCTTACAAATCATAAAATAAAAAAGCAAAAAAAGTAAACGTTTTCCAAATAAAAAACATCACGGATTCTCAGGTTGGTAGCTGTAAGTAGGTACTCAACACAAAATACTTAAAAAAAGTTCTTTGTGCCACCAAATATATATAAAACTTAGTGACGAAAGTCATAAAAACTATTTCTTTTGTCTACTAAGCACAACCTTACATTACACTTATGGCTCATGTAAATGGTTTGACCTTTCAGACAATTTATACACCTTTCCTTTTTGAAGTTGAAGTTGAATCTTTTCTAATGTCCTACTTAACAGAGACCTAATTGGTGTCCGGATGTTATGCGTAGGACTATGGATGGCCTACAACTGCGGATGGCCTGCTAACCTACTAACTAACAATACTGTAAGTTTAGTAATTCATTAAAACATTATTAAAACTTTTAGAAAGTTCTTCCGATCAATTAAAGTGTGCCTGTCATATGACTATAAACTTAAAAAAAAACAGATATCTCAAGAGTGTCACTAGAATCTTCGAAAAGTACTCCCCATTGATAGGTGTTGCAAATAAATCTTAATTAAAATCGTAAGCACTGTTTTCATACATTTTTTTTTAATTTTTTTTATATCGGAAGAAAATTAAACAAACCAAGTAGGATTACCAGCCGCGTATCGTATACTATTTTTGGAAATTAAAATACTGAAAAATAATTTTTTTATTTTTTTTTAATTTTTGGACAGATCTAATCTGAAGTGAAGGTCAAATCCAGTATAATGTCTATATTTTAATTAATCTACAACACAATGCCGTGTTACAAAGCATAAGGTGAAATTAGATGGTATGGCATGTTTTCACTAGACCTTAAGTTAAATTATAAATAAATGTGGGAATATTCTTACATAACGTATTTTACGAAACGTCAGTTTTGATACGCCACTGACAATTTATATCGTGTCATATAATATCATCGACGACCTTAATGTTGGTAGTGTTATAATTTAAAGTATTGAATGCATTCACGTTTGAACATAGAGTAATTTATTGAATGAGTTTTATTTTCATAATAATTGAATTCGTTGTGTAATGGAATTTTACATATAATTGTAGGTCAAATAACGATAGCAGTATTACAAAAAGTTTAGTTACTGTTTCAATATAACGTTGAGTGAATATGATGGCCTAAATTGAAGTTTAGTAGAGATTTCTTTATTTTCTTTTGGTAAACAATATAGCGGCTTTAGTATAACCCATTACGTTGACGCTCTTACGTTTTAAAGTATGTAATCAATAATATGGAATTCTAAATTACTACGAAATAAGCCTTTTAAAGTATGGAGAATACGATGGAACTTTCAGAATTATGAAATAAGTCTTCTTTCTTGATGCATTGTGACATTGTTTAGTAAAATGTGATACCGGTAGAGGTATTGATTTTGTTCCATCCACAAGAAGGCCGAAGCCGGTCGATAACCTTCGGGTTTCGTCATCCTTTAAATAATTTCATGATAGATTGATTTTAAAATTTGGAGCAAAAATTTTAGCCACCTCGATAGACCATTCGACTATAACATTGTTTTCCAGCATTACCTACTAGTCATTTGCAATTTAATTTGGACGTGAACAAGTAAAGAATTTTGTCGATCCTTACATAAGAGTTGTTATTGTTTGTTAAACTCTCCATAATTTTAGTGACTCAATTAAGTGTTAATTACTGTTCCATGATTATGCAACAAAATTTACATCAGTTATGAGTAAATTTTTTAATAATTAATGACGGAAATTGTTTTGTACAGTGACAAACATTTTGGGTCATTGACAGACTTGAAAGTTAATACATCAACCTCAAGTACTGGGTATTGTGCACAATGTTTCTTGTTATTATTGAAAAAGTGAAAGAGAATTTACATTGAAACATAAAGTATAATCAGAAAATTGATGAATTAAAATTATTATAAGTGAAGCATTTAAGGGTATTAAATGAAAAATTAGTGTGAAATAAACTCTATTACTAAGTATTATAATAATTAACTTTAAAAGCCAACCAGTTTAATTAATATTCACAGGCAGTGGGGAAATTATTTTATTTTAATCCACAATTTTATCAACCACGGTTAGTGTAATAAAACATTAAACTGTTAACAACAAACGATTTTAAGACATAGGTATCTCTTGTTTGGTTACATAGTATTTTTAAAATACGATTGTTTTTCACTTGTAGCTGATTCGATTTAACCGTTGAACTGTGTAATTACAAGCCAATATATCCTTTATGTCCTTAAAATAACACACGATTTTTAGATATACCCTGTGCTTGAATTTAAATTATTTTTATAATTAATAAATTAGATTGCTTTTGTTCATTATCACTAGTAATAATTCGGTATAAGCATTTTAGAACATATCACTTAGTTGAATGCAAAATGTTTTTAGAATTAACTTTGATTGTTTTTGTTATGTATTATCCTGAGTACGCCTATTAATAGAAAGAGGACAGCTTCGCATAGCTTCAAAGGACTTCCAGCTGCCCCAAAACTCGACGCATGCGCAGACGTCTGAATTTGAGAGGCTTCTTGTAGACGCCGAAGGGTATCGGTCGTTTTCGGCGGACATTTTTGTTTTGTCAGTTATTTTGAAATCAAAACAATGAAATCAAATCAATTTTTAAATGCAATCGTTTACCTCGAGTAGGATTTGAACCTACGACATGTACTATGTGCAGATCAATTAATCAGTCAATCACATCAATTAATCATGTCAATTAATCAAATCAATTAATCAAGTCAATTTGATCAACACGACAACCGTTTTTGGTGGTCATTTTTTGTGTGCGTGGCTTTGGTGACCATTGTTTTGAAGTAAGTTAATCAAATCAATTAATAAAATCAATCAAATCAATTAAATGAAAATAATAATAATAACAAAACTTGATGTCGGGAAACAAAAGTGGATTTATTTATTAAAGCTCGTCATTACATAACATAGTAATTATAAAGCTGTTTTTCTAAATGAACATTAAGTTGGAAATTTTCCCTATTGGTTCTAAAGAACGCGTTAAAACATCTTTACTCTTCAACCGCTCGTTAAATTGTTGTAAACGATGGTTCTCAGACTTGAAAAACTTGTGGTAACGTTCGGGTAGCACACATTTAAATTTCGCCAGTTCCACAACCACCTTCTTACCGTACTTTGTTGATATGATGATTGAATACCTTGTCTCTAAATCCTTAACGTTTTTAAAAGGTTTAAAGCATGTTGATGCATTTAGAGTAAATAAATAAATATCTGTAATTGTAACATGACGTTAAAAATCTGTGCAAGTAAATAAATAAAGTGAATAAGATACAGGATAAAATCAAAGCAATCACTTACCAGTGTTGTTGATAATCGTATTGAAAGAAGTCCGTTCACTACTCACAGACCGATTTTCTCCATCTTCTTCTGCGACTTCACCATCTTCAGGTGTTGTTATGCAATAATAATTGGCCTTTAAATCCTCAAAATCTTGAATATCTTCGATTATGAGTTCATAATACGTCGAATTCATTTATGTTGTTGATGGTATCACAGCTTGAAAGTTACTAACGTAAAAGCAATTATGTGTTTTATTCTAGAAAATGTTCACCATTGCATAACACTGTAGATGTGTAATGAAATGTTCATGTTGATCCATTGAAGGTTTACAACAGGTTTAGGCAAGTTGAACGGATGGTACTGACGAATCTCTGATTCAATAATAATAAAATTGTGTAGAATAAAACAGATCATTATTTTTGCGTTAGCAATTTTGAAGCTGTGATTCCATCACAGTATTATGAACCCACAATCGAAGATATTCGAGGTTTTGAGGATTTAAGGGCCAAGTCCTGAAGATGGTGAAGTCGTAGAAGAAGACGGAGAAAATGGGTATGCGAGTAGTGAAAGTACTTCTTTCTTACTTATTTACATTATTTATTTACTTGCACAGATTTTTAATGTCATGTTATAATTACAGATATGGATTTATCTACTTTAAATGCATCAACATGCTTTAAACCTTTTAAAAACGTTAAGGATTTAGAGACTGGGTCAGAATACAAGATATTCAATCATCACATCAACAAAGTACGGTGAGAGGGTGGCTGTGGAACTGGCGAAATTTAAATGTGTGCTACCCGAACGTTACCACAAGTTTTTCAAGTATGAGGGCCATCGTATACAACAATTTAACGAGCGGTTGAAGAGTAAAGCTGTTTCAACGCGTTCTTTAGGAACAATAGGGAAAACATATAATTGAATGTTTATTTAGAAAAACAGTTCTATAATTACTATGTTATGTAATGACGAGATTTAATAAATCAATGCACTTTTCTTCCCGACATAAAGTTTTTTTTTAATTGATTTGATTAACTGACTTCAAAAAAATGGCTACCAAGGCCACGCACACAAAAAATGACCACCAAAAACGGTTGTCGTGTTGATCAAATTGATTTGATTAATTGGCCTGATTCATTGATTAATTGATCTCGTAATAGTACATGTCGTAGGTTCAAATCCTACTCGAGGTAAACTTCTGTATTAAAAAATTGATTTGATTTAATTGTTTTGGTTAATTGATTTGATTTCAAAGCGACCGACAAAACAAAGATGACCGTTTAAAAACAAAAATGTCCACCGAAAACGAACGATACCCTTCAGCGTTTGCACGATGCCCCACAAATTCAGACGTCTGCCCATGCGCCGAGTATTGGGGCAGCTGGAGGTCCTTTGAAGCTATGCGAAGCTGTCCTCATTCTACTCTTATTTATTAAAAAAAATTATCAAAATCATCTACAAACCATTCTTAATGGAGACACGAAATCAGTTTTCTGTTCAAATTAGTATTTTTCAAAAATGAGAGGATAAATGTTATTTTTTTTTGCTACAGTACAGTAAGGTTTCATACTACCTATAACTACAAGCAATATGCCACCGTTCAATTCCTTCACTCTATTTCTGTATCCAAAGTTTGGTGCAAAGTTTACATAGGTAAGAAAAAACCTCACGGTAGTAAATCTCAAAAATCAAAACCATTCTTATTATTTTTCCGTTAAACACGGTATGGCTCATACATACGCTATGCCTGAAGGACAAACAGTTATGTTTTATTAAACTCAGAGTGAAATCTGTGCTGAAAGGAAACAATTTCTAGACCTACGCGAAATTGTCAAAAAATGGAATCATCGAAGTACGTTCTCGAATGGTACGATTGATGATTCTATGCTCTTCTGGGATAAAACTTTTCGTTAGCGTCAAATTCACCACTATGCTGAATGTCCAATTGATATTGTGTTTTACAAATTTTTAACAGTAGGTACTGGGTACATTTTACCATGAACTACCTTGATTACTTGTTTTATACAGCGGTTCCTTTTCTATACAAGGATTTGTTGACTTTTGGTGTTTGGTTATGTAACCTATGCACTGCAATTAAGTTAGATTATTTCACCAATAAAAATGTTCTTCCACACCGACGATTTTCTTTAAGTTGTAAACGTTTCCCTGAGTTTTCCTTGTATTAGTCGAGAATTGTTGAGCAGTGTTGTTATATGAACACAGGAAAGAAGTTACAATAAAGACAGTTATTTTCAATAACAGAACGAATTGAATGAAACATCCTTATGCAAGAAAGAAGTTGGCAATATCTCACAAATATGCGCTTTGGTATTCAGCTATTGTTCAGTGTTACTATTACATGAACTTATAGTGGAAATAAAGCAATTTAAAAATGGTTATTTTCTAGATACTAGGAATGGCAAAAATACTTAATGGTATTGACAATTTAATCTATAATTTGTTGAACATCGAAAGCGCAACCGTTGTCACAATTACAGCTCAGGCAACTAATGATTTAAATTTAACGAAAAATGATTAGGATAGGATTGTAATGCAATTAAAAGTTTAACAACATTATTTTTATCTAGATATTTTCAGGAATTAGACACATTAGGAAATTGTTATAGTCGTAAGGCCTAGTTATATTGACTTCAGGAGGAAACATTCAATAATTCTATTAGACCTTGATTGCATAGTTTACCCTTTGCCGTTATGCAGGAGTAAATAACAACCCTCTTTCTCTAATGCTACTTTCATTATTAACTAATCCGTTGACGTGCAGAAAAAATAAGGGATGGGGAGTAGCTGAAAGCTTGTTTTATTTCGACTCGATCAATGTGCCTTGCCTGTGTTTAACATGCCCTATATCGGATGGCGTCAGTTTGTTATTATTGATTTCGTACATGTTTTTTATTGCACTTCAAGCCATTGATAGAAATCCCATATTTTGTGTATTTTATATCCTTATATAAAGTACACGTCGCGCCAAAACCAAAACTTTCTATGATATACTCTCTAAACTTTTCAGAATAGAGTTATAAAATGGGAATTCAACAAACTTCTCGGATTTATGAAAGAAATATGAAGTAGATTGATGCTACTTTTTAATTCAACTGCACATGTACTACCGTTGACGTTTTGTGCACATAAAAAATATATAGTGCTATGGACTATATTCTAATCTAAAGAACATCAGCTTATATAAATTAGCGGGAATTTGTCCCGCTTTTCTCTATTGCGCGATTGACCTGGCAATTAAAAAATCCCAGTAATTTATATTTTTAGGAAAAGTACCATTATAACCACTTTTTGAGATGTTTATCATTATAAATAAAATGCAGTTTGATTCCGATTTTATAATAAAAATCCTACTAGTGCAGTTTCTTTTTTAAGAATAAAGTGAATTTAAAGTAGAGTAAATATAATATTCATAAAGTTATGAAAAGATTCAAACTTAGAACTGTAAATTGAGAAATTTTCTCGAAATTGTTAAAATTAAATTCAGGAAGTAGGTATAAATTAAACACAAAGAACAGAAATATCCATGCTTTAATTTTTTTAGCTAGGACATGAAGAATTTAAGCAGAAATTTTAATCTCGAAACGGTTTTAATTGGATAATCAAATTTTACAATTGTGAAGTATGAATATAACATTGACTTAGTTATCACTCATCTTTTGGCATTTTCGTACATTCTTGTAATGGAAATCATTTATAATAACAAATTCAATTATGAAGACCTAATCCTGAAAATGGATTTTATCACTTTGAAATTTATTTGAATTTCAAACATGTAATTTATATAAACTACTCATATTTGACATTAACGCCTGTACGTAAGCTTAGGGCAGGCGTCAATTAATATCTTTTTACTTATAAATACATTACCAAAATTAATTTTATAATTATCTCGACAGGTAAAATGGTGCCAAAATGTTCAAAAATTTAATCGCATTTCCACATTATTAAAATAATTTAAGTCCCGCTATATTATATTACCTTTCTTATCATCTCTTAATACCTACGTTTTGCATTTTATTTATTTATTCATTTTTGAATTCCAGATGCCTCTACCAATCTCCTCAAAGTATATGATCTCTACTTCTTTTGATTTTAATTGAACTCCAACTGAACAACGTATTTTACTTGCCATAACAGCAATAACAACCGTGTAAATCTCAGTTTTGAATAACTATTTTAATTTCCAACGATTTGGCACGTGCACAACGATGAGCAATTCATAAAAATGTAGAGGTAAACTAAACAGTATTGAATACAAAATTGTGTGTTTTTTTTTTAATAGCTTCGAATCTTTGACTATTGCATTGATGTATGATACATTGTTAGGAAATTGAATTCTTTACAAAATCTTTCCGTCGAGCCTTAGTCTGCATTAATCCCCTCAAAAGAAATCTGTACTATTAATTTTGTAAAATGTCTCATTTACAGGTATGCACCGAAATGACTAAACTTGTATTTTATTTTACTGTTTTCCAATATTATATAAAAATTGTGTAAAATATTGTAATAAACCACTCTACTTGTCTTATTTCTTTTTTCGCCTAAAAATAAACGTCGAACGGACACAACTCCAGCGCTGATGGAAATTGCACTGGGTGAGTCAACGATAGAGTAAACTGGTGCTTTATGGGTAAGATTAGATTCTACTGGCAGTGTGAATTATGTAAAATGCCAAGAAAACTTGAGATTCTGCTTCTTATTGAAGTAGTCTCCAGATAGCAATATCATGTAAAACGTCACAATCAACTGTCAATCGGACAGTTAGAAAATATAAGTATCGTCCTTACTATGTTTAATTACTCCAGGAGTTAGGCATTGATGACTTCGAAAGCTGGGTAAACTTGAGAATAATTCAAACTTTTTATCTTATATTTTTTGACGAGGCTACGTTTAGACGGAATGGTGCTGTAAATCGTCGTAATATGCACTGTTACGCATTAAACAATCCATTTTGGATCCGAAAAATGCAAAACGAAAACCACTGGTCCATAAATGTTTGATGTGACATTCTCCACAATACAATTATTGGACCGTATTTTTTTAACACTCCCTTGACCGCGAGGTACGTAAATTTTTAGATGATAATCATCCTCAAAAATGGATTGGGCGTGGAAGTTTTGTCCAGTGGCTCCCAAGGTCGTGCGATCTTACCCCCATTAGATGGGGATATATTACAGAGGGTGTATATACCAGATCTCCCACTACAAAAGCAGATGTGGAAGACTGTTGAATTATCTAATGACTTGAGCATGTTATTTTATTTTATATCAAGTTTTTAAGATAACGTAGTTATTTTCTGTTGAAGTTAATTTATATCTAGATTAGTGTTTAGTTGTCAATGCAGCTGTTCTCAAATTTCGGCTACTGCGAATAATCACAAAAAAAACCATTGAAATATTGAACATGGAAAAATCAAAATTACTCAAAAACAGTGAGAGATAGGTATAGGACATACTTATGAAGAAATGTGTGGTTTTTTATTCTCTTTAACACACCGTAAAAATATACAGCGTGTTTTATTTGAGAAAAATGATATTTTTGAATTTCAAGTTTCGCAGGTTTGAACATATATTTTGAACACCCTGTAGCATTTGTCTCTAATATTTCAAATATAAAAGTTTCCTAACAAAACACAAGATTGTACATAAACCTTTGGATGAAATTCGTATTATTTCCAAAAACCGTAAATTTTACATGCATGAGACCTACTACACAAATAAAGTGTTATTATTGTAGAATCCAAAAAGCGACTGATATACAGGGTGTTCCATTAAAAAAAACACTAGATTTGTCTTGCTCTGCTTTTTTGGAAGACAGTATAGTCAAGAATAATTTTAAAATGCGTACACCTACTAGCCCTATAATATGATAAATATATTTTATAGCAAAGTTTACCCATAAAGCACCAGTTTACTCTATCGTTGACTCACTTACGTTAACGATCCAACATTACAGCCACCGCTCTGAACACCAAACAACCTCATTTCATATTAGGTTTTATCTGCTTTTCCTGAAAGATAAACCACACAAACAAGACGTTCCTTGTTAAGTGTTTGTACCTTACCTCCCTTCCTTTCGCCAAACCACAAGTGTTCTTCTCTATTTTACTCGGATTTAAGCTACCTGAGAAGTGTGCGTTCTATGTAGGAAGTTTTTGCTAAAGCTATTTCTCTGTATCAGCGTTGTTGAGATGATGGTTTTCTTTTCTATTCGCGTTTTGTAAAATGTTTTTTTATGAATCATTATTTATGTAAGGTTTGATGTTTTGTAAATTACAATAAAAAGAACTGTAATATGTGCTTGAATTTTTCGCGAATTTTGTACAACAAACCTTTTACCATGATGCACTCAGGGGTCTGGTGAATGTTAAGATTTTTGTAATTTTTTAGGTTTATGTATTTTTATTTTTAATGTTCTCCTTGATATTTTGTTTACACAATTTTTAAAATTGTTTTGATAAATACACTGCTTAAGACCGTTATTTGCAGCTGAAATTTGTGAGCAATCCTGGGAAAACTCTCCGCATTTGGCCTGTGCTGTACTCCGAAACTATTCATTTAATCATGTTTGCAGTGTCTTTGTACACCTTCTTACGTGGCGGCACGTTTTCAGGTATATACTGTCCAATTTTTAACACATTCAAACTACCTTATTTTTTTCAAATGTTTCAAATCATAATATATTAGAGAGCACAATTGCAGAGTGACGACGAGAAACTGTTGTGCCAACCTTCTGCCTCATTGCTTGTGCACTGTTTTCGTGTTCAATCATATTGTAAGAACTCCAAAACTTTCTGAAAAAGCCTATTTATCTTGATCCTCGTTTCTATCCATATGTCCTATCTACGTATCTTCAAAGCAGTTAACCAGTAGACCGAATAAAATCACATTTTCCGTATAAAACTCCCTTTCAAGGCTTCGAATGTTGCGATAAGAATAAGAATAAGACTAAGAATAAGAATAAGAATAAGAATAAGAATAAGAATAAGAATAAGAATAAGAATAAGAATAAGAATAAGAACAAGAACAAGAACAAGAACAAGAACAAGAACAAGAACAAGAACAAGAACAAGAACAAGAACAAGAACAAGAACAAGAACAAGAACAAGAACAAGAACAAGAACAAGAACAAGAACAAGAACAAGAACAAGAACAAGAACAAGAACAAGAACAAGAACAAGAACAAGAACAAGAACAAGAACAAGAACAAGAACAAGAACAAGAACAAGAACAAGAACAAGAACAAGAACAAGAACAAGAACAAGAACAAGAACAAGAACAAGAACAAGAACAAGAACAAGAACAAGAACAAGAACAAGAACAAGAACAAGAACAAGAACAAGAACAAGAACAAGAACAAGAACAAGAACAAGAACAAGAACAAGAACAAGAACAAGAACAAGAACAAGAACAAGAACAAGAACAAGAACAAGAACAAGAACAAGAACAAGAACAAGAACAAGAACAAGAACAAGAACAAGAACAAGAACAAGAACAAGAACAAGAACAAGAACAAGAACAAGAACAAGAACAAGAACAAGAACAAGAACAAGAACAAGAACAAGAACAAGAACAAGAACAAGAACAAGAACAAGAACAAGAACAAGAACAAGAACAAGAACAAGAACAAGAACAAGAACAAGAACAAGAACAAGAACAAGAACAAGAACAAGAACAAGAACAAGAACAAGAACAAGAACAAGAACAAGAACAAGAAAAGAACAAGAACAAGAACAAGAACAAGAACAAGAACAAGAACAAGAACAAGAACAAGAACAAGAACAAGAACAAGAACAAGAACAAGAACAAGAACAAGAACAAGAACAAGAACAAGAACAAGAACAAGAACAAGAACAAGAACAAGAACAAGAACAAGAACAAGAACAAGAACAAGAACAAGAACAAGAACAAGAACAAGAACAAGAACAAGAACAAGAACAAGAACAAGAACAAGAACAAGAACAAGAACAAGAACAAGAACAAGAACAAGAACAAGAACAAGAACAAGAACAAGAACAAGAACAAGAACAAGAACAAGAACAAGAACAAGAACAAGAACAAGAACAAGAACAAGAACAAGAACAAGAACAAGAACAAGAACAAGAACAAGAACAAGAACAAGAACAAGAACAAGAACAAGAACAAGAACAAGAACAAGAACAAGAACAAGAACAAGAACAAGAACAAGAACAAGAACAAGAACAAGAACAAGAATAAGAATAATAATAACAGCATTCTATGAATAGAATGAAGTGACCAAACAATTGCGCGCATACGTGTCTGTACGTATGTGCACGTGTATGCGTATGATCGTGTGTGTACGCCTGCGTACGCTTGTATTTGTGCGTGCGTGCGAGAGCCTGCGTGCGAAGATGCGTGCGTGAGTACGTTTAATATTAAACCCCACAGTCCCTATACACATCCAATTAGGGAGGCTTTGTAGACCATTTGGGAATCTAAAGTAATTAAGTAAGACATTGCTACATTTAAGTAAATTTAAGTAGATAATTACAAATGCTATTAAAAAGTACTTATGAAATAGTACACTAAAAAACTATACCCCGTTTTTTTGTCAATCGTCTTAAATTATTTTAATTAACAACTATCAAGTCATGCTAAAAAGGCGCTTCTGTCTCTTTGGTTTAATAATAATAATAATCTTTTTATTTCCAAAAGGCAATTACAAATTGTGTGGAAAATGTGAGTTATAAATACAAACACAGCATAAATTTATAAAGAATAAAGTTTTAAAACATAAAACAACAAACTTAATGTTAAGCCTTCGACATACAAATATTTATAAACTCCCCTGCAGTATAGATAACGTTTGATATGAGAACTTTCTTTAGGGGTCACCTGAATTTCTGCAAGGTATTTTGGTTTTTTAGATCCTTTGAGAGAATATTAGTTTTATACCAACTAAGTTTGGACAGTTTTTAGAAAGTTGAAGATTGTGAATCGGAGTGATAAAGTCCTCTTTGTGCCTTGTATTGTACGTATGTGTATCACTATTGCGCTTTAAAAGGTGTTTAAATTTGTAGATGTGCGTTAAAGCTTCCAATATGTAAATGGATATTAACGGAATGGTTTTATATTTTCTGAACGACGATCTACACGATTCGGTATTCTTTAACCCTACTACGCACCTTCGTATTCTTTTTTGGTTAATAAATACTTTTGTCGCTGAACTCGAATATCCCCAAAAGGTAATGTTATACTGCAATCTAGACTGGACTTGAGCATAGTAATAAGACAGGACATAATTAATTTCAATAAATTGTTTGATATTACGTATTTGGAAACAGTAACGATTAAGTTTTTTATTCACAATGGTATTGCTATACTCCAAGAAATTTACCTCTTGATTTGGTAGGATTGGTAAAATCCTCTTGCGAGTCTGAAAGATTACTTTGGTTTTTGCTATATGCTCAAGCAAAGGGAATAAGGTACGTTTTATTAAAGTTCAAGAGCAATAGATTGCAATTAAACCAGTTGTTTAAGGTGGAAAGGGTTTGACAAGTATTTTCCCTCACTTCGTGCATACTAACCAAAGTAGTTGTATAGTCAGCATACAGCACCAGAGAATTCAAGGACAACACAATATTATTAATAAACAAAATAAAAGCATTGGTCCTAACACCTATCCCTGTAGAACGCCAACATCTACAGAAAGAGTCAATGATAAATATTTGGAAATGGTCTTGCCATTGTTATATCTTGCTGACGTCTACCTGAAAGGTAAGGTGAAAATCAATCGGCGCTACGTCCCTTATACTGTAAAAATTTAGTTGTTCCATCAATATAGTGTGATTTACCCATTCGAAAGTCTTAGTTAGGTCGCAAAAGATTCCACTAGCATGTTCTTTTTTATCAAGAAGATAAAAAGAGTGAATTGCGGTGGAGTGACCAGCTTGGAAACCGTATTGCTTTTGAGCATAGCGTATTCGACAAAGCGGAGCAAACTGAGATAGACCTGTAATTTTCCTAATAAGAGATTGTAACTTTTTTATGTATGGGGTGAACATACATCTTCAACTCTTTTCCTTGAAAGACAAGTTAACCAAGAAACACCAACGGTTTTATAATAATTGGCAGACTAGATTGCAAAATATCAGTTGGATCATTATCAGGTCCGGATGATTTTTTCATTTCTTGAGGATTTTCATATATGAGAAATTTTTTTCAAAACCTTAGAGATACAAGGAAAAACTCCTCATCACTAGCATTCGTTTGCATAGTGACGATTGGTGCGGTACACTTCAACCGTAATCTTAAGACAAGTGATGCAGTTTATCTCACTGATTTATTTTGTAAAAATTAAACGGTAAAGAAACAGACTTTTGAATATTAATTAGCAGCGAAAACACTTTCAAAGATGTCCAAGAAAATCTACTGGTATTTGAGTAGTTTCCAAACAGTAGATTCATTTGTAGTTATTACTATTAAACCCTAAAAAGCTAAATATTTTATGAAATGTACCTCGTAAATTATTTTAAGTTTAGTAAGATACAATTTTTAGAATTAAATTAGTGTATAATTTAAAGTTGCAAACGAGAATAGAGTAAATACAGAAACAATCGAAATAAATGTAAATAAAATGATTGGATTAAAATTCATATTTGCGATGTCTAGAGATCAGCAAATTATAATAAGTAAATTTGAATGCGACGAGTAAGCGCGTAAATTGTTTCACCCGTTTTGTGGATCAATATCAAACACATATGTGTATTTGTTTGGGATTAGGAGATCGTATAACCTCAGATATCAACCATTTCAGAGTGTTAACAGATGATGAGCTTTTTGTTTATGGTTATTGTTCTGAAACGGAAGTTCAATGTTATTTAAGAAAAGGACGCTAATCGATATGGAACCAATATCTAAGTTGCATTTTTAATATTCTAGCAAGAAGTAGAATTCTAAATGAGAAATCACTCCTGAAAATGATTAATCATTTTGTTCTCCATTATCATGTCTTACGTGACCTTGCACTTTCTGAATGCACGTTGTGCTCTTGAATTTGTTTCAAGAAGTTACGTTAATAACACATTTCACACTTCAAAACGAAATGTATGGAATATAATATTTTACTGGGTGGATTTTACACGTAATTGTATATGGATAATTTTTCTAAAAATCTGCATAAAACAAGAATGTACTTATTTATTTATACAAATTTCAAGTTGAATAATTCTTGTAGCAGTTCATGTATCAAACTCCATGAGGTCGTGTCTGGTCCACCGAAAATATTTCGAGCACTTTGCCTTTGTTTCGTTCTAATAAATTACGTACCTACCTATCAGAATCACTTTAATATTAATTATGTGAATATAAGATGACAGGTAAATATTGAGCAAATTCCAATTAAGGATAAAATATTGTTTTAATATTTTCTATTTCCTAGCATGTTACATAATCAATATTCTAGGGATTGAGGGTAGACTGACCACATATTCAATGTAGGACAGATTATGTAAAATGATTACACTCTTGATCCCTACTTATTTTCAAAACCCACGTGCTAAATTTGAGCTAGTATTAATTATATTTGTATTACCACACGTGGAGGGCAAATTCTCATTAAGCTGTTGTAAAATTTCTGAAAGTCGAAAAGTTTTATATCTGCAATTAAATTCACTGCAAATCAGTAGTGAATTATGAGCTCTAATTATTACGATTTCTGTTTATTATTTTTGTACTCTAATTTAAAAAGTTCAAGTTTAGTTTTCTATATTTTACCCTATCATATTCGATTTACTCTTTTTTATATAATCTAAATCGTATTTATGGTTAGTCAAGTTATATACTCAAATTGGAATTTTTTTACTGACTAGAAAATGGAGAAAGCTGCGAAAACAAAGGAGTTATTAATGACAAATAGCAATCGAATGAAAAGCTTTTGGCAATTCCATAACCGAATTTTCAAATAGAATAGGCATGGAAAAACATAACCACTTGGGAAACTTTATTAACGTACATAAAGTTAGATTAACCCATGACGTCATATTGCCATGATGTGGTGGACAGATGTAGTAGGGTAAACGTAAGGGTAGTCACTGAATAGACACTATTGTCGTCTTATTCTTCCATCAGATGCACAGATGGCAATGGGCAGATAAGTGCCTAGTTCAACCCCAACTACATGATGTTTCTTAAAATATACGCTGCAAAACATTTCCTTTTCTGTTAAAATGTTTCGGGATAGTATTTCCTGCGTGTAAGATAACGTTTTTGCTGTTTTGTCGATTTTAATCTTTGATATATATATATATATATATATATATATATATATATATATATATATATATATATATATAAATTTATTTATCATTCTACAAATATCCACTATTTTAATTTTTTTAATTAGTGTTGGCCCTTTTTAACAAAGGTGCATAATGTTAAATTAAGTTAAAGATAGCATAAGATGGAAGATCACGGACCTATTTTACAGTACTTACTGAAATTATTCTCCAATGTATAATTTATTTGAGCATTGAAAGAAAATAAATCTATTATTATTTAAAGTAAGCATTGTTTTAAAACAGTTCTTTACTGGCTTACAAAAATTAAATAAACAGGTTCCGTTGTTGATTAAACGGTAACTTTGTGCTGACAAAATTTGATGTGGTCAATCGGATTGACTAAATAGTTAATTTATTCATATTTTTACTTGTATGAACTGTACAAAGCATTGTCTTGTTCCTCACTTATCAATTTGTAAACGGCAAAATGAATTATAACCGTGATTTCTTATATCAATATTCAATCGTGATTAGGGTCACATTTTCTTCCTACAATACCCATGTTTGTACGTAGATGATATTATAGAGGTTGTAGTCTCTAACCAGGATTATGTTACATACAACATTCCATTGAATCGATTACTAGTGAATTACATTTCTTTTCTATTTATCAAATATGAAATTCATGGCTATTAAAATATTACGTTGTTTCTATTAACACAATCATAATATTTACTTTAATTAACTTTTAAAGCCGTAGCGCACGAGAGACATCCAAAACTGAACCATTAAAAAGTCAGTACTTACTAGTTAGTAGTTTTCACAAAATGTACTTTGGGGTTCATATAAAGTAGCTATATCGTGTTCGTTCGTTATAAAAAAAAATAATAACAATACATAATCCTAAATCAAATTCTTCTAATATTTCAGGCTCTCTGAAAATGTTGCATATAGGTAAGTCGCAAGGAAAAAAAAGGAAATTAAATGCAAAACGTTGCTCCTCTTTTTGCCAACTAAATCCGGGGTCGTGAATATCCTTCTCACACCGAACGTCTGAGTGAAATATCACCACAAACAAATTGAAACAAAATAAACGATTTAAACACTCTATGAAAAACTTGTATTTAGAAACCTTATCTAAAATAGAATTATATTTAAATAAAGGTTTCTTTTTTTCTCTAAACGAAAATATTAGAAATATAAGTAGGAATGAAATGTGCTGCAAGCCTTTTGAGATGGAAGTTCCTCTTCGCAAAATCTCGAATTTTCTCGGAATTTATTTAATCTCTTATGTATCTTTCTATTTCCTTGTATCTCCTTGCATCTCCTCGGATCTGGGTAGATTTCCTTAGGATCACTTCAGAATACTGGTATGTTTTAGAATTTAGAATTGTACTCTTCTCTTACAAAAGATAAAACAATAACTTTACGACACAAACAAAAATACAATATACTACCTACTAATTAAACATTTCGAAGTATTCTTCACAATTAAAAAAAAATCACAAAACTACCTAATGGCAGATTAAGTATCTACGAGTTGAATCTGCGTTTGATAGTCTATCGGTTTTGTTCCCAGCGTTTGTATTGGTGTGAAAACATTTAGACTGGGTCACGATTCTATAAATACTCTTGGTTAGGATAATAAAAATGTTGAAGATTTCCTTCCAAAAAATTCATTTCCATTAAGCGTTTTTTATGATACTCAAGTAGTTGCTTTACTATCTGGAACTCTACTGTCTAATTATTCTAACACTTTTAAGATACATATTTTTAATAATGCCACGAAATTCATTTTATTTTGTTTGTACTAAATTGTTCATATCTTTGATAAAACTATGTATATGTAATATATTTTAAAGGATTATTAATTATTAATCGAGTCCTCAACTTTGTTCTAATATGTGTAGTATCCTGTTCACATATCACTTCAACGTTAAGCTCAGCACGATCATCCATCAACATTTTATGTGGAAGTTAAGTTGGTTACACACTTCATCTCCTTTAACAAACAGCCATCAGTATCATAAAACTCGCCAATAACGTTAAGTCCGTGATATTTTGCCAAGTTCACTGTGGTTTCCCATTTTTTAAAGATAGTACTAGATGAGAATCTGTTATTTGTACAACAAAGACAAAAACAAAATATTCCAAAAGTTTGTATGCTGTTGATATGCCGTTTCCTTGACTAGAATGCTAAGCTTTTCTTGAGGTCTTTCCTTTTTTACTTCTTCTACACCGCCATTCGTAATATTTCTCGATTCAACATTGTAATAACTAAGGATTTTTAAAACATTTTTGATTGGTGAGGTACTTCTTTCCTAAATTCTCCTTCAAAGCCTTTTCTTCATTCATAATGAAACCTACAGTAATTAAAGCTGAAACAAGTACAAACAGTATTCGTAAACCATCTACATAAAACTCATTTCAATCAATTTTGCTATTGGAGTGGTTATAGTGGAGTGGGGGGGGGGGCACGTAAGAGACGATAAGAGGTATTCACTTAAGATATTGTACCTTTAAGTATGCAATCAAAAATTATACACTTTCATTCGAGACTAAGCCCGTACTAAGAGGAGGATCACATCCTGACATTGCACGCTTTTATTCGACACGCAAATTGTAAATATTTTTACCTTACACTCTTCGCCTCCTTTGGACGGGGAATATAGGGGGAGGCGTATAGGGTGCTTAGGTCAGATTACCTCTTAAAATTAAACGCTTTCATATGAGACAGCTTAAAAAAACACGCCATATCGAAAAGAAACACGGACGAAGTGCACTTTTTTTAATTTTAGTGAAATGTGCAGGTGAATATTTTTAAATAGGGATGACATTTTTCAAAAAGCATCTGACAATTTCTACTACAGTAAAACATTCATTCTTTATATCATAATATCTGAACATCTACTTACTTACTGACATAAAATTGAAACGTGCGAGCCATGGGAAACGAAAATAGGTGTATAAGAGCGTCTCAGTGAAAATTATGGTGCAAAAAAAAAATACTTGAACTTCAATCATTTTTAAGCAATTTAATACTTTCTCCTCGTTACATCAATCAATAAAGTAAAAACTGTTAAATTCCTTGAAAGTCCTTCCAGTAAGTACAAAGTAATATTACCAGGATGTAGGTTAGTCATGTTTATTATGGATACGTCACATTCAGCGGTTGTTGTAAGCATGATGGCACTGGGCATGCTATATTATGCTGTAAAAGTAATAATTTTACTAAACTTTGTTTATTTTAGAGACTATACACTAGGCAATTTCTAAAAATGTTTAAATTGACCCGTACGTCACACGATTGATGACAGAGATTGGACCTGTAATATTTATACTCAATATTTGCAATGAAGGAATGATATAATAAAAAGTTGAGTGTTTAAACGTTGCATGTACTAAGCTATACTCTTTCGTTCTAGAGGACCATCGTGAACAAAGCGTACTTGCATATAACAGAGTATACATTGTGGAACGAGTGTTTCCGATTTGGAAAGTTTAAATTTCCTCGGGTTACCTTAAGTTTCTTCCGTTTGCTTTGAACCTCCTCGTAGTGCCCCGAATTTAATTGGATCTCCTCGAATTTTATTGAACTTTCCTGTAATCTCCTTCCTTCGAGACAGAAAATCTTCATGACCAACCCCTCAAGAAACGTGGCCTGGTCTATATGAAGATAATTAGACGAAGAAGGAAATTAACTGCAAGAAACAAAAGGAAATCAATAGTGAATAAGCCGAAGCAATTGAAGGGAGACATCTTAACAAAATAGAACTATAAAATTTACGGTAGACATTACTGGGCAACCAGGGGCCAATGAATTAATACAGAATAGAATCTTATTGTGAAGTACCACACGGTGTCAAGTCAAATAAGCCAATAAAGATTGTAATGAATAGACTACATATAGGCAAGTGTAGTTTACTCATTTTACACACTAATCAAACCTATTCTATTTACTATCTATCACTATTGAAAAGAAAACTATTAAACTGTTGTCCGTTAAACATAGTCGTACTATGGGCAGTCTGTTTGTTCTATCTGTGCACCTTCCTGGTTTGTTTAATATAAAAAATAGTTATGTATTGTCATTGGCAGTAATTTTCGGAGATGATATTAATATTACTCTATTTCTTAATGCAGATTTAGTAATTTTTGAATTCGGATTGTATGTGTGCTAATTAATTTTATTTTTTAGATAAGAAGTCTTTAACGTTGAGAATTTGGTATAATTTTCTGTATGAATTCAACTCGATCTATGTATAATTAAACAACAAACTATAGTTCTATATTTGTTCACGTTTTAGATTGAATAGATATTGACCTCTTTGACTAGATGCTCTCTTATATGTAAAAAGCGTTGTGCTTACTATTCATAATTACTCACTATTTAATTGAATAGATAAGTCTCAATATACATATTATGGACAATGCATTATTAATTTTTTTTACTAATTTAATTATTTTGCGTAAGATGTGTCAGACTTCTTAATTATACATTGTTTCGATTCGTAATTACACCCGAAGGTAATAATGTTAATAATGCTTACCACATACTCTTCCTAAGTAAGTTTTTTTATAAAATTTTGTTTTACAATTCAGTTGAGCATCTTTTTATTAATCTTCTCAGGTAATTTAATTATTATTCTGTGTAAGAAGTGTCAGCCTTGATTGTAATTATAGGCTACTCCTACTGCTAACTGTCTTTATAAACAATGTTATTATTAATCTACATTTTCTTTTTTACATAAATAAATTGTATGTAACATTTTTGTTCTATCTAAATCAAACATTTTTGCAGTTAAGTTGTTCATTTGTTTTATTAATTATAACTAGCAATTATTGACATGTTTTCATGGTGTCTTTTTTTAATCATTCCATTTCTATTAAATAACTTAAAGAGGGTTTATTAGGGCAACCTCCACTAACTCAATTATAATTTTATACAAGGAATGTATGGCTAATACCTTTTTAATTATGCAAGGTTTATCTAAGTGGGTAAATATAAATATTAATTAAAGTGTGTTTGTTATACATTTGCATTTTAAATTTAGAAAAGGATTACAATAATATGACTAATTTTTTATATTGTTTATTACTGCAGTATTTAACGGTTATTAATTTGAGCTTTATCCGTACGTGAAAGTTTGTTACGGTTAAAATATGACATCTGTTACTACTTGCCGTTACACCAGATGTGTAATGGTTGTACAAAATTAGAATCCTATTTTGTTACTTTTTTTTTAATAATACATTCATTATTAACTAATGGTATTAATAAGTTCATGTTGCTGGATTTATAACAGCTAGGGAATGTAATCAATGTTTCCACTTCTTTACAGCTGTTCAAATGTGTTACAATTCCATCAGGTGTTACTTTATTCATTTACACTTACATAATTACATAATGAGCATCTGCTTTGTTAATAAATTGTATAATGAAACTGTTTAATTTTTTTTCATTAGAGAATATTTGATTTATGAAGTTTTGAATCCACATTAAAATTTACCTTGACGTGAAACAATTCCTGCTAACCATATTTGTATTTTACGACTTCACCAAAGCTTGTTTATTTACTTCAAAATGACATGTAATGGATAATGAGAATAGACTGGACATTGGTTACTAAATCATATAAGTAATCTTAAATATAGAGCAAAAGTTGATAATATGCGCTGACCCGGTAACAATATTTCAGTAATTTATTCTATATAGATTTCTGCAACTAATCATTACTTAACGAAATGCTTTACAAACGCTTGCATTGAAGAATTACAATACCAGTGCCAATATCATCGCCTAACTATTCGTTAAGATTGATCATTTATTCAAGTCTGGCTTAAGTGTTTATTCGCCAAACTCACCTCGTATGGGTTGACTGATACGGTAATCAATAAGATTTCCGGTTTTCTTGATAAAAGTCGAATACATGTCGTTTTCAAAGAAGTTGACAATAACGCGGACGTGCCACAGGGATCAGCGACTGCTCCCACACTTTTTCTGATTTACATAAATAATCTCATTTCTTCAACTAACCCTATCCATTGCAGGCAACATCATATTGTAGTTTATCTCAGTCTACTCATAGCACTAATCCACCTTCTATATCAAATCAAGATATTAAAGCTGAAATGGAAATTTCGATGAACAGAGACATACAACGTATCCTTGAATGGGGAAGTAATAATCTAGTTAAATTTAATGCTACCAAAAATTAGCGTTGTCTTGTGGCCGCCAAACAAGATTGATCATTTCCTGTTGTATGAATGGCTCAGATCTTATGTTTTCAGGTCCCATTAATATGTTATGAATGACTGTATCTTCAATTCTATCATGAGTTGCCCATCTTCTGTCAGCTACTGAAGCAGGTGCTTATAAAATAGGTTTTTTTATACAGTAGTACTCTGTATCCACTCACGACTCTTTCTGCTACATAAGGTCCAATTATTCGACCTCATCTAGAATCTAATTCTCACCTGTGTGTTGGTGCTCCCCAATACGCCTCCGATATCATTGACCAAAGAACAATTAGTATGGTTATAAATGACACGTCCTTAACATCTGACATACATTCCTTTGAGCACAGAAGAATAATTTCAATTCCTTCTTTGTACTATTCGTATTACAATCGCTATTGTGTTACTGAATTACATTCTTTCATGCCATCTCGGGCCACGTTTGTTAGGGATCTTCGGTTCCCTCATTCACATCATGATTATGCAGTATAAATTTCAACTTGTCGCGATCGACATTCTTCTACACGGCTTCTAAACTCTAGAATGATCTTCCTAGTTCCTATTTTCCTCTTACTAATGAATGAAAATTTAAGGTAGCCATTCATATGCATTTGTTGGCAGTCAAAATCCCCATATGCATCCTCTTAAGTGTTCCTGAGTACTTTAGCACGTTAAGCTAAACTTAACCTGTTCAGGACCACAAATATGAAAAAATGCTCATATGTACGCAGATGTCGTTTAGCGTAGGATTATGTCTTGGTAATTGTGGTTAAAGTTGAAGGTGTAACTGATGTAAATGTAGCATGTGCTACCATCAGATAATAGTGTATTATTAGATCCAAGATCCAATTGATACATTCTTTTTTTTGTGAGCGATGACGTAGAGGTAAATGGAGAAATGAATGATAACCTTTAAAGACCATGCGATACTGTCAAGATTCCCCCTTTTTGTGGTTTATTGCTAACTGCCGGTCATGAAACGAGTTACGATTATCTATGAAACTCCTTATATCACCCTTCAGCTTTTTGAGCTGCTATGGGATTGAAACGTTTCAAAAGTTTATTACGATTTATACGATTTGATGACCACGAGGTACGTCTTGAAAGAAGAGAAAAAGATAAACTTGATGCTGTCCAAATCATTTGTGAAATGGTATATAACAACCTCAGAAAGTACTGACTCACCGTAGAAAACATCAAAGTGAATGAACAGCTTGTGCCTTATCGTGAAAGGTGCCTGTTTGGACAATACATACCTTCAAAGCCCGACAATCATGGCATGAAAATCTGGTGGGTGTGCGATTATGATACCTACAATCGACTAAATTCCTTACGTTGCTAAAGAAAGAAATAAATTCGCCAAGCCAAGTACAAATACCTCAGCAGCTTCTACAGCTGCATTATAATACAAGCAGAAACGTCACTGTTAACAATTATGTTACGGATTTCATTATTGGCCAATGGCCAATGTGCGTTGGCAGAATTTCTTCCCAACCAGAAACGTCAAGAAACAACATCAATTTTCGGATTTATTCAGAAGTCAACTCTGTTGTCCTATGTACCAAGGAAATAAGTAGTGCTGTGGTACTCTCAACAATGCACCCTACAAACCACTGCAACGACGACGCTGAAAAAAGATCAGAAATAATTAAGTTCTACAACAACACAACGTGCGGAGTGGGCACGCTAAATCAAATGATTCAGAAACACATGAGCAAACTTAGAACAAATCGTTGGCTGTTTGTGCATTGTTACACGTCCAAACCACACTAGGTGTCGTACAGGCTTACCGGGTTGCTAAGCCAGCTACAGTGGAAATGGGCGTGGTCGATATAAAAAGTAAAATGTTTGAAAGGTAGTTTCAAACACGTTACACTTACCATAAATCTACAACTCAGAAAGCTCAGTCCGGGAAAAATTGTCTCTAGGCGCCACCACAATCTTAACTTTGCTAAAATAAATAGTCTTAGGTGGAATGTTAAATTAACCCTATCTGACTATGGAAGACAGGATTGCAGCCTACTCAGTAAAACCATTCACCACCCAAATTCAATCACACTTGAAAAGGAATTTATTCAAAAGCTTAAGAAAATTTAGAAATAAACGAGTCGCCGTAAACCTATTGAACACACCCCGTATATATGAAAATTCTAAGTCATAAAACGTTAATTTGAATACTTTTTAAGTATCCCCCGTATACTTATAAATCTATATTTCTAACTGTTATAAAACTTAGAATTAAATAAACTATATCCAATTTAGAAAAGAATAAAAATAAAATAACGGAAATCGGTTTAATAATTTTTATCTCAACAAAACATTCGTTAGTTGCTGAAAAAATTAAAAATAGAACGATCGGTACTTTCATCATAAATAATACCTTTATAGTTTTATTAATACTTTATCTTTAAAAATCGTATTTAGACATTTATCAATAGGTTTAAATTTTAATACTTCAAATCTGTAATTTTACGTAATAAAAATATTCTGTCAGTAGTGTTCGGTATCTGATTGACTGTAAAATAATTCAAAATAGTTAAAATAAAATTTTGTAATCTACCTGGGTCATTACGCAATTTCAAATTCATCATAAAACACAAAATAAACAAAGATTCATTTCAATTATCAATAGAGGTAACCCGTTAGGTAAATTGATAGGTTCATACAAAAATTTTATCTCATCTGACACAAATAAACAACAAAGTTAATTAAATACTGGATATATATTGACAAATTTGCAATTGTAATTATGTACATACACGTGGCTTAAAAAAACCACCGCGAAAATCAAGGCTTATAGACTGAAAATTCCCCCAAATGCTTAATACTGAACACATTAAAATAGTTATCTCTTTTACTTACAAAAAAAAATTAATTGTTAACTCAAGAAACAAACATAAATCTAGAAGATAATCGTACTTGTATCTGTTAAACAAAATCTAAAACTAATTCTTACAATTTATGTTAGTTAATTCTATCTGTGGTATAGTGAAGTCCGTATCGTCTACTTTCAGTAATCTTTTGTTAATTTGCAAATACACTATGGACAAAACACAGAAGACAGCCGTATAAGTTGAATAGACCGTCCGTTAAACTCACTGTAGAACGCAAATGTCTCGTTCACACGCGTATCTCACATTTTTCGCTTTAACATAACATCACATGTTATGCTTTAATGTTTGCCCTTCAAAACGTTTAACACAATGAAGAATGTTTATGTTTACTTCCACTTAAATATTAAAATTCTTATTAGTTGCTTTTATGGAATCGACTTATATTGCTAACGATTGTATGTACACATGTACAACGTCTTAATTAAATTTACAAACCTTTAGTTTGCTTACTTGAAGGGTTACTTTAGGCTTTCTTTTTATTATTATCGTCGCACGCTTATTACTGAACACTATCAACAAAGTATTTGCTGTGTTTTTTTTAAATCTGCTTTCGCACTTTTTAAATTTCTTGAAGAAAATCACTATTCTTTTCTTTAACTCGCACTTAAAATATTTATTTATGAATGTCTATATGATTTATCCCCTTTTGGGTTATTGCAGCCGCTTACATATACGCTGCCGAAACTACAATTTTCACAAATAAAATCCAACACTAACCATTCTATTGGTCCTTTAAAAAACAACACGCACGACCCTTACTTCATCTGACACCGAACATTTCTGAACTGAACCTCCTATCCCTTCAATATATTCAAAATTCATCTATCACAATCGAGATCTCACACGTTTCCTTGCCGCACCGAAGTGCTGAAATCGGAACAAGACGTAAACGATGCGAAATAAACGTAGCTATCTTGAATTTACTTTTAAATTCACTGAAAACTCTCCGAAACAATCATTAATTGCAATTACATTCACACTGTACATTATTCAGATCATATCTCAACTTTATGTGCAAATTTTGCATGTGGGCGATCCCTATTTCCGCACAATTTAGGCAACTCAATCACATTCTAACAATTCCATTCTTGAACATGCATTAAATGTTCCTATTGCACAATATTACAAAATTTCAACCAACAAAAATATGCATCCATATTCCTTACGGCACGTTAACACAATATCACTATATCATAATCTTACTAACTCATATGTCTACAATCATTTCTTTAATCCAAATTGTTTTATATACAGTAGCAATAACCAGTAGCCTCTTATCAGCGCCCTCTTACCAGCGCCGTCCCAGTAAAAATTATCACAAAACATTATTTTACCAAATTTAATGCTTTCAACATGAAAATCTTTCTAAAACATTCAAATATTCTTTCATATGATAACTAATGCTTCCAGTGGCGTACCATTTTCACAAATTTACATTCTGCATACACAAAAACAATGTTTTTTTCATGCAAACTCACTTCATTTACATTCAAAATACGTTACATACGTTATCAAAATACTGCATATACACGATGCGTCAAAATAACCATATAGTATCAGCACATTTATGAAATAAGGGGCAACTACGTTAAAGAAACAAGAACAGAAGCATAAGAAAACGCTAGGAAAATATGTTATATGTGTCCAAAACTAAAAACAAGAAACAGAAACAGACTTTAAATTTAAAAAATAGTTCTTCGCTTAAATACAGATAACTCCATAACCTGTGATACTTGGCTGCTTAAATATCGAAAACTCTATAATCCGTTATATGTTAGTACAAATAATACACCATATCTTTTAATGTTTTCGGGATTAAAAAATTAGTAGTAACACGTTTAGGTAGAAGTCGCTGAGCATAAATAATCTAAAATGTATTTAGACTCTTACAAGCTATTTAAACGTTGAATTACGAAATGTCAAATGCAAGTACATTCATGAAAGCTATACATTTAGTTTATAGCCAATAATCACATTCACAAGTAGATAATAAATATTGTTACTTTATCAACCTATAACCTACAAAGACAGCAGGAATGTTTAAAATATAATGACAACTGAAAAGTGTATTAAGTGATTACATTATCTTCCTATCTTAAGCCCTGTGTAGACATTTCGACATTGCACAAAGATGCTTAGAAATGAATTAAATGGGAACCCCAAACAAATGTGAATTGTTATAAGGAAATTAAGGATCTTAAACGCGGAGAAAATGCGTTTAAAGAATGACATTTTACAAATGATGTTTAAACTCCTTCTTCTTTCGGTTACGAATGTAGTATGTCTAATATCATAAGATTTATTTAAAATTCAAAGGTGAGTAGGGTTGAGTGTCCACTGCGGAAATTTTTACTTCTTATTAACGTGTGTAAAAAACAGTTTTCATTTCCCAACGTTTTCCTATCAAATATTGAATGGATGTAAGTACGTAACATATAATGTAATATCTGAAGGGTTCATTTTTATTTGGTATATTTATTTCTTTCAATGCAACATGTAGTATTATCAAGAGAAAATATTTGTAAAATAAACAGCAAACTTGATATAAACTATAATTCTACACTGTAAGCCAGGTTAACTTGGAACATAATTTCAACTTTAATAACTTTTTGTTTGTTAATGGATTTTAATGATTTTTGGATATGATATTAGTCAAAATGTTCTTTTTATTACTTAAAAAACCTACCAATTTTGTCCAGGACCGGACTTACAGCTGTTTTATTAAATCGGTGCGTTTAAGCTCGTTGCAAAAACGAATTGCACTATTTACAAACCGACTTGTATTTTTTTTAAGAAGGACATTTATGGGGAAACAAGGCCTGAAAATATCAATATTGTAAAACCGAAACCTGAAAAATGGCAATTTTTTTTGTCGGCATTAAGTAATAAATACCGGTTTGTCGAGATTGCTTTGTGAATAGAGGTTTTTTATTAATCTTTTTTAAAAAAAATTACTCAAATGTCAGTATTTATTATAAGATTAAATACTACTGAAAATTATAAAACAATACAAATGGTAACTAGAAATAGCAACAAACAAAAAATTAAATATTTTTTATAGGAATTGATTATGGATGAAGCCCCCTTCATTATCGACTACAACCTGTCAGCGTCTTCTCCATTGGCCAATAGAATTATTTATAATGCGTTGACTAAACCTATCCCAGCGATAAATAATTCTATTTTTTAAATTGTTAATTATCGTAATATTGAGATTCGCATAAACCATGGTTTCCAGAATTCCCCATATGCAGTAATCGACGGACTTTAAGTCAGGGCTCTTAAACTGCCAGAAGTCCGACTCGATAATTTTTGGCCAATTTTCTTGTAAAAATCTTATTGTGCTGCGGGAAGAGTATGGGAGGGGGCTCCGTCTTGTTGAAAGCAATAATTATCACTTACATTTTCAATTTCGCAAAGCAAATTTGCAATCACATGCTGTTGGTAGACTTCTGAATCTATCTTGACACTTTTCTCAATAAAGATAACTGTGGTTTTTCCTGACATAGAAACAGCCAATGACACCACATGACAGACTCTGTAAAATGTAACCTTGGAATTAAAAGGTTATCCAATGGACCTCGCGCTTTTTTTCAGCAGTTCAGTGAACCCAGTTAGTTTGGGCATTCTTTGGTTGACGTAAAGAAAAGATTTTTTCGTCAGAAAACCAAATTTTTGAGATATCTTCCTTGCTATGAAATTTTCTCAAAAGCTGTTGATATCTTAAAAGCCTTTTTCTTTTATTTACTGCAGTTAATTTTTGGGAATACACTTTTTTGTAGATCTTAAGTTGAGATCACTTGTTTAAATTCTTCGCACTGCGGTTCGCTTTATTCTTGTGATTCTTGAAATCTTTCTTGAACTTACCACATCTGATGGATTAGCATTTTCGACAATTTGACGAACTCTTAAAATATTCTCTTGACAACGTGCACTTCTTTTCCTACCACGACCCGCCTTAATTCGAATAGTTTCATTTTCGCGATAATGTTTCACAAAATAGCTTACAGTCCTGCTTTTTTCTGGAAACATTTTAAGTATTTTTCGTGCACCCATATTCCTTTTCACTAATTCTTTAATCAAAATCTTATCTTCCAAAGACAGAACCATAACTACTTATTTAAAACTAAAGAGGTAATTCTGAAATGTCAAAAATTTGACAAATGTTTGATTCCAAAGCAACTTTAATGAAAGTAAGGAGGCATTCTTTATCTGAATTGTTATTACTTAATGCCGACAAGCACCGTTCCACAAAAAAATCACCATTTTTCAGGTTTTGGTTTTACAATATTGATATTTTCAGGCCTTGTTTTCCCATAAATGTCCTTCTTAAAAAATACTGGTCGGTTTGTAACAGCGCAATTCGTTTTTGCAACGAGCTTAAACGCACCGATTTAATAAAATCGGTCCTGGCCAAAATTGGTAGGTTTTATTTTAAAGTGATAACAAGAACATTTTGACTAATATCATATCCAAAAATCACTAAAATCCATTAACAAACAAAAAAGTTATTAAAGTTGAAATTAGGTTCCAACTTAATTTGGCCCACAGTGTATATTTAAAATATTTGTTAAAGGTGAGTCTATATTAAAGGTTCATTAAAGGTACTTTCTGTTTATGTTTATAAATTTCGAATGCTTCCGAAACATCTAATTTGTCTTTTTATTACAAAAAAGTAAAAATTTAGTATCGTTTTGTGCAGTCATAAGGTGATATATTTGACATACTTTGATCTGTGTATTTATATTTGTAACATGTAATGTGTTCTTTGTATCTAATATCAAACTTCCTAAGTGAACTATTCTTACTTGCAGATTTCTTATATTATGGAGTATATACTACAAAAAGAACAGCCTAATAATACTACACCATTTCTCCAAGCATGTCTCTCTCAACCCATGTCTCTTGTGAGCCGGCGACGTTCCATTGCTTGGTTGATTTCCCCATTCCAGGAACGTATAGGTTTTGCTTGTTTCCTTTTCCGCGAGAGAAATAATTGGAACATTCTCCTATTGTCCGATAACCTCATCAAATGACCAAACCAGTTTTTTATTGTACTCCGGCATTTAAGCATCTCTTAATTTCTAGTACAAATTGACTTCCGTATAACATTCAACACTTCACTATGATTACTCGTATATCGGTTTACCACAAGAGCCTGTTAAGGCTTCCTATAACTCTCTTTTCTGGTCGAATTACGTTTTCTATTTCACTATCAGCAAGCTCATTCTCATACACAATTGCGGCTAGGTGTCTAACTTCATCAACTTGTCATCAACTTGTTTCACATTATTTGTATTATCAATCAGAACTCTGGCTTATTTAAATTTAGTTACAGACCGCACTGTTTGTATTCATTATATAGGCTTGATTTCTTAAACTCAAAATTATAGTTGTTTGGAGCCAGGACTAGATAGATGATCGCTACCATGACGACTGCCTCCGATTGGAATTCCCATCCCTGTACATTTTTGCGTCCAATCTTTTAGTACTTCTATGTAGAGATTCATAAGCAAAGGAGACAACCTGCACTCTTACCTCAAACCTTACACATTTCAATCGAATTGGAAAGTTTGCTGCTTTGAATCTTTAAATATGATAAATGTATTTTTTTTTCACTGAAATGCTTGTTGGTAAATTATTTTTTCGATTATATTTTAGAATTCTGTGATTCAGAGAATGGCATCCAACCCTATCTCTCCAAACTGCAAATTGGCGAACCAGAATAATTTGCATTGGGATTATGTACACTTACCCAACAGACTAATCTTACTCAAGTTAGGAAACCAACACAATCACATTTGCTCAAGGTTGCTAAGGATTTGGTGATACCAGTTTTACATATTCTACCATCATTCATTCCTCTTTGTACAGTGTGACGACATGGATTTTAGTGAATCTCTCTGAATAAAAAACCTCATCATAATTCTGCTAGGTTTTTCAGAATTCGATCTGTTAGTTATTCCACCTCATGCTTTTATCATTATGATTCCATTACACTTATTGCTTTGGGCACCACACCCAATTCTTCGTGTTTTTAACTATTCGGTCACACAATACAATACAATTTGCGTCTGTTCATGATTTTCATTCCGTGCCAAAGTTAGGAGGCATTAAGGTCTATTGGTATTATGACTTTCTCTGTTTATTGTTTTGTTCGATCTAATTTCGATATTCATATTCAATAAAGTTCTATTTGTTACACACCCTTTCGCGTTGAAAATTATTTTGTTTTTACTCTGTAAGTCATTCGTTAAATGCGGTATCTGTAACTATAATACCTCTTTTTTTTGCAATTCTTTTGCCAAATAACCTGCATTCTAGGACCAGAAATTCAACTTCGCAACGCAAATTCATATTTTCTACCGCGACTACTATCATTTTTTGAACTCTAGTTACTTTGAACAGTTTCTGGAATCATTTCCTTCACCTGTTCTGCTATCTTTGGTTGAATTATAACAGATTTCATGCTTGCGGTTTTCCCATACTTTTTATTCTTTCTGCTCTTTGATTGATACACATATGCGCTGGAAGCTGATGTATATTGTACATTAGACAATACCAATGTATTTATAAAATAACAATTCTCCACAGAAAAAGTATTTTTTTAAGTTAAAAAATAAAGAATTCAGTGTTTATAAACTGATCGACTTTTATTTTCATTTATTGGCATTCATGATAGCTTTTGCTTCAATTATTATAATCTTTATTACAATTTATTACTTTGTAATGTGTTAGCTTAGTATGAATATTTACTTATTTCAAAATAAGTAGTTACTTTACAAAGCTATTCTTTACCTTTCCATACATTCAACTTGCATTATTTATGATAATTGCACTATACACTTTATTAAAATGGAGCTTTACTTGCTTAACTAAAACTCTATAATCAAATATCGATTTTTAGGTATATTTCCGTCCACTTTAAGTTGAATGTTTAATGCAGCGTGGTTGAATGTAAAAAAGTGAATATGTAGTTAACTACGTCGTTACCATATATACTGTGTACATCTTGGCAATTATTAAATCGAAATCTTGTTATGTTAGATTTTCTATACCTAAGTATTATGTAAACATATATATTACATCATTAAGTTTAGTGCGAATAGCAGGCAGAATTCTAATGATCGGTTGAACATATATCATATCTGTGGCTTACGTCAATACTAATTATTTATTAAAGTCAAAAACAGCTTTTCGTTAGAATTTATATTTCTGGATTGATGCTATGCTTATTTTATTTTTCCTAAATAAGCAAAAGTATTTATTTGCTTCTGAACCTCGCGTAGTCTGAGTAGTTGATATTAATAGGGATTAATTGTGTATGTAGCGAGAACTAAAACAATCCAAATATATTGTGATGTTTGGAAGTTATAATAAATTGTGTATGTGTATGTTTCCTAAGCTTTTAAAATGGTATAGGTTTTAACATTTAGTTTCAGGAAAACAAATACGTATACAATTATAATGGGAGTTAAATATATTTATGAAATACAAATTAACATGTAATTATTGTTTACTTGGGGGATTATTTAGGATTACATCCATACACTGCATAGATCAAAGAGCACTACACGGTCAGTACGTTTAATATTGATGTTATTCACAGAAACTCTGATACATGAATGGCTATCACATTAATTACTTAACCTGCTCTTTCGTGGTTTTGCAAATTTGTCATAATATAAATGCTTTCACATACTATGTAGCGCATATAGCAAACATTTCAGTTTTATACGTAAGAAATTTTAATTATACTTTCAGTAGAGAAATTACTCACATGGTATTGTTTTGAGAATGTTCATTTAGGGACGTTGATTTTATAAATTCTCAGACTTATTTTTGTTTTACCTTCACCAAAGAATTTAATACATTTGCATCCCATTTAATGACGTTCTAATCAATAAATATCTTTCGTATCGTATAAATAATCTGTGACGCTTTTAATTTAGATTGTCTTAATGAAAGTAACAACAACGTTAGTCCAGTCGATATTATACAAATTTCTCCTGTTTGGAAGCAGTTTTCAGTAATCAATACCAAGCCTTTCCATTATATGTCTAAAAAATTTGTAATAGTTTGATGCAGTAAAAATATACAGTCTGTCTTTGGATTGGCTTTACTATAGGTGTAATTTATCACACATTTTTGAGTCTCATTTTGATGTTTCGGGATACCGCCCTGCCTGGGTTGAGAAGTTTCAGGCACGTGTTTAGTTTTTAAAATTCTAGATGGCCATGGAAATATTACGTAGAAGCAAAATGGTATTTCCGTCATTAATTCGGCAAAATGTTATTATGGGGAGTTGATAGAAATACGAATTTGTGGCAAATTTTTGCAAAATTTCGCAAATATCCGACCACTGTGAGAAAATATATCACAACTCAACTTGAGGTCCTGCACGTTTGTCACATTTTAAATTTTAATTTTAATTAACGGAAAATGGCGTAGTCCATAAACAATTTAGTAATGGAAGAATTCAAATTGAGTAATTGTTATCTATTTTCTTTGTTTTGAATAAGGTAAAACCGAGGGAGATGCCGCACCATGAAGCGCCGAATAACCATTTAGGAAGCGTGTAGAAATCATTTCCCCACCAAATGTACCTCGTAGGTGAGTTAAAGAAGAACCCTTTTTGGTAGATAGTCAAAAAAACTAAAGACATAACATTTCGCCATTTCACCCAACCGCGTGGTTTAAATGCCCCATATGGGTGGGTAGAGACGGCTTGTGAGAATTAATCTGCTTAAATCAAAAAGTAATATTTTTATTAAAACCAATAAAAAAGTATGAAATAATAAGAATTCTTAACTTTTAATTAAAAAAAGAAATAAAGTTTCAAAACACGTTTAACCTTAAGAAATAAAAAAAAACTCACTTTTATGTAAAAAAAATAAACATTAAAATTCTCAAAGATTTTTTTAAACTAAAAACTTCAAAGATGGGTAAATACACCTGTAGCAGTTTGTTTCGTATAATGTACAAGCCTTTGAGATAGTAAGGTTATAGTTTTCGTAATACTCGATACAGCAATTTTCATCAAAGGATTCAGCTTCACTGTCACTGTCAGGTACGGATGAAGAACTAACATTTCTTTTGGGACGCTTATTTCGTTTAAAGATTTTGCTTTAGTTTTTTTCTTGTCTAGCGCTGCCTTCTTATTTTCTTCAGTAGGAAGACGTCCTTTCTTCTTTTCTTTAGCAGCCAGACACCTCTTCTTTTTTTCAGTTATAACTTCATTTGACGTCAAAATTTGTGCCACTTGCTTTCTTACCGACGCCTCCTATGATGTTGGCACGGGGATAGGAGAAACCGCGAGAATCAGCTTCGTTGGGGTTGGTTTTTCTGTTACATTTGAATCCAAGTCTTCAAGAGGCGACTTTAATGCTGAGGTAAAACCACCAGTTGCCGTTGAGGGTTGATTCATGTCATTTAAACTGGAGATTGTTACAGATTCAAGTGAAGTCCTTGCCAGAAGCTTTTTCTCATTTTCTCCTTGACAACTGTCAGTCTCAGATGGCGAGTTAACTTCTTTTGCGATAAAAGCATGATCTGGCATGGCTGAAGGTTTGAAAGGATACACACCGTAAGCTTTGAATCCCGAAATTCCTATTTGGCATGTTGCTGCTTTAAACCAAGCTTGAGCTGACGACGTTCTAGTTTTTTTCCTGGATTAGAATTTCCCCATTCAGAAGCTCCGTTTCTGTAAAAGTCAAGAGGCTGCAGATATTGTGTAGTATGGCTTGACAAGCACAGTACTTCAACAGCATTCTAAAATATGAGGAGAATTTGTATGTCATCCATGGCCATCCAAAATTAATAAACATTTTCCTGGTCGTTTTCAAGACAAAAGTGGTCGCGAAACCACTTCATGAAAATGTTTTCATCTACATATGCAGAATCTCTTCGCATTTCAATGACAGCACCTGCTGGCATATTTTCTTCTCAGCCTTGCTGCTTATTAAGTTCTTTAAAAATACAGAAAGGAGGCAGCATTTGCACAAGCGATCACCGTCACGGTTTCCTCTTTCTGTTGATTGTCTGACATGGATTTCGCTTCCTTTCGTCGCTACAACACGACCAGATTCATTGTTTATTTGAAGACTGGACTCATCTACATTATAGATGCTACCAGGTTTATTCATAAGACAATTCTTCTCAAGCACTTCTTCGTTCCGGTTCATACCCTCTACTCGAGCATTAGATATTCCTTGGGCTTTCCTTACTGAGAAGGACGGATTCCTGCTCAAAAATAATTTAAGCCAGCCCTAACCCGCTTCTTTTTTTTCTTTGTTAAAGGAATGTTTTATCGATATAGCTTCAGCTAAATTAAAAATGCAATTTTGCGAAGTCATTTTCCCGTGGGAGCAAAACCACATGTTTGTAATTCCTTTACATGACGTACAAGCTTGGCCTTAGCATCTAGCCCTAAAATTGGATGTGCGCCGATTGATATTTTAATAAAATTTCAGGATTTGAGCCGATTTCTAAGGGTTTTATCAGGAACTCCAGTAGCTCTAGAAGGGACTCTAATGCAACTGTTTTCGTTTTTAATGAGATGAAATGCTCTGTCTAAATCACCTTGTGTCCACCCACCCCTTGTTGAAGTACGCTTATATTTTGTTGGCATTTTCTGCAACAAATAGCCTATTTAATGATAAATGATACCATCCATTATCGGGCAGTCGTATATTATATAAATAAAATTAAGAATTAATTAACTGTTTTGCTGTAACCCACCCAAAACAATGGGTGGGATGCCGCACCCCATTAAACAGGTCCAACATGGCAGACAAACGTTCAAAAACAAACAAAATTACTCTCAAGTTGAAGTACTAATAGAATACAAACATGACCATAAGTAATATTCATGTCAAGTAGTAACAAAAACTTTACTATATTGCGGTATAAACTTTGGGTACTTAAAAATCATTTGAGAAAAGAAAAAGTATAACTATAACGAACTTTTAATAATTTTCACAACTGTTTGCAACGTATACATATACAGTGATGATTTTCTTTTTTTTTTTTTTTACTTTAGTGACAGTGAATTTGGAATCTTGAAACTAGTCCCCAAAGAATATCTTTATTTATCTTTTAATCATATGCAAATACCTACGTTATATGTAAATATTTGGTCAGAATTTATGTTGTGTTATTCTAAAACACTCAAATAGACAGTGCGCTCAGAAAGTAACGCATAAATTCATTATTTTCGAAATCGTTAATTTGTACTCAAAATCCTGCGACACGTCGATTTTTTATTTTGATTCCGGATATTATGCTGTGTCGCACATGTAGATGGCGCTGCGCACTTTCCGGATATAACGTCAAAGTTCATATTTTTAAATGGCAACCCTATATGTTCTTCGCGGAAATCGATGCAACTCTTTCTCCTAAGTTCAAAAATGCCCTATTTGTTGGGATTATTTTAAACAGTATGCGCGATATTAATTATTAAATGTGGCATAATTCGAAAAGTGGTGCGGTGTTAGTCAAGAACGAAACTGGTGTGATTGAAATGTAGGCTTTTCTCAAACCAACAAGCAACTAGGTAACTCGCATATTTATGTATCGTTATAGTTAGACTTGAAGTACGTATTTTTGTCACCCGAAGACAAAAACCCTTTCAATTCTTATTTTATGCTTGTTTTCGTTCAGTTTATGTTTATTTTAATGAATGTTGTGCACTGTTTAGTACCCAGTTTCTTAATTTAAAGCAAACATTGATAACACTAACACCTCATCACTTTTCGAATTATGCCACATTTAATAATTAATATCGCGCATACTGTTTCGAATAATCCCAATAAATAGGGCATTTTTGAGCTCAGGAGAAAGAGTTGCATCGATATCCGCGAAGAAAATACAGGGTTGCCATTTAAAAATATGAACTTTGACGTCATACCCGGAAAGTGTTCAGCGGCATCTACATGTGCGACACAGCATAAAGTCCGGAAACAAAATAAAAATCGACGTGTCGCAGGATTTTGATCATTCGAGGTTGAGATCTCGATCTGAAAAGGTCAATTTATAAATAAAAGACTAGCTAGTATAATTCAAAAAAGACAACGTCGTTTTCACGATGTTTGACCCGGGATACAACAGGCGCTGCTACCAACAGTTGCTAGAGGAACGGGCAGCTCAGGGAGAGCTGTCACCGACGACGTCCCGGGAGTTCTGGATATCGCCAGCGATACCGTCACTGCTCGATCTACCGTTCGCCAGAGCGAGCAGCGACGCGCCACCTGCCGCCACCGCACAGAAGAGGAGGCGACAAAAGAAGACGAGACCACCACCGTTAGAAGGCATTACCCTCCTAGAAGTGGAGCGCCGAACAGAAGACACGCTGACCACCTCCGCCGATGCAGCCGCAACCGACAACATCCGAGAAGAGGCCCGCCCCGGACCTACCAACCCCGACGACTTCGTGCTGCAGAAGAAGAATCCGAAGAAGACCCGAAGATTCGCCCGCCTACGCCGCCTCCGACGGACAACGGATTTCAGGCCCTGGAAACCTTCACCTACAGCCCTGCAGCTGCGGTAATCCTTCGTCAGAAGGAGAACTCGGTCGCCTTCTCCCGAGAAATGGACCGACAACGGATCACCTTCACAAGAGCCAAGGCCTTCAGCGAGGGAATCCGGATTCAGCCTGCCTCACTCCAGGACAGAGACAGGCTGATGAGGTATATGGATATCAGGCAAAGAGCGAACGATTGACTAAGGTGGTGATACGTGGCGTGCCTGTAGAACTAATCGAGGTTGACGTTAGCTCAGAGCTTTCTGTTTACAGGACGAAGCAGCAAGGACGCCCGGTCCCCCTCGTGATGGTAGAGTTGCCGATCGAGGAAGACAACAAGATCCGGGAGGTGAAGCACGTCGCCCGCCTCCGCGTGACTGTAGAGGATTTGCGGCGAAAATCTGGCATCAGGCAGTGTCACCGGTGTCAAGGTTTCCGTCACGCACAGCGTTGCTGGAGGGCGGAAGCACGCTGTGTAAAGTGCGCCGGAGATCACTCCAGTGAATGCACGAAACCCTAAGTGTGTTAACTACGGTGGGAACCACCCCGCTAGCTACAGGGGCTGTCCGAAGTTCTCTCAGCCTCCATAATGGAAGAAGGCGGAAGGAAAACAGCGACCGAAGAGGACACCGTCGACGGCGGCGCCTTCTTCAACCCTGGCCGGCGTCAGTTACGCCCGAGCGACAGCAGGCAAGGTTGAGAAGGCGGAAGTACCGAGAACGGCTCCCGCCGCTGTCGTTACCACGCCTGCCCAACCCGCCTTAAGGTTCGACGCCATATTGGGCCTCCTCGGAGGTCTCAATATGGAGAAGGCCCTACCTGTCATCGCAAGGTGGCAGAGGCGCTCGTTCAGGCGCAAACTGCGATGGACCTGTGGGGAGTGATCCTCACGCACGGTTCAGAGGTGGTTGCCCTTTTCGGGCAATCATACAAAGGTCCCGAGCGAAGACTGGTGCCCTAGCTAAGTATACAGTATCGATAATTTATTAATTCGATTCTGTTAACACCGAGCGACAACAGGACAGTCCACACAATAACCACACCACGAACATCACCAGTACAACGATTTTTTTTTTGAATTACCACAAATCTCAACACAAATATGTCAACAGGTATTACACACAATCACGAATCCCAACAATAACGCAATAGACGCACTGAAGAATATGAATAATCCTGAGCAGCGCACAAATAACAATACACAATACATTATTACTTATTTTATTTTATTGTACAATATTATATCTTGTAATACGTATCCTATATATTGTTATGTATCATGAAAATTTTAATAAACTTTTTTGAACTTGAACTTGAGGATTTTGACCACAAATTAACGATTTCGGAAATAATAAATTTACTGGAAGGCCATTTTACGATGACTGTAGAATTATTATCAATAACTGTAAAATCCAAATTCCACGATTTTTCCACGTACGTTCTGAAGATAACAGACATAGCTCAAGGCGACTTTTTCTAATTCCTTTGTCAACGTGCTTATTGATTAGTATTCAATCCATACTTCCCTTAGATTTCTAAATATTGTACACTTGAAATGTATAAACAAACAAATCAAATGTGGGCCGTGCCCATTTCTTTGGTAGAATTGCATCTTTCTCTTTAAATACAAATATCGTGTACGGCTAAAAAGGTTTGAATCTATATAATTTGGGCATGCCCAAGAATTTATTTCATCATTATAAGCTTTTTCCGATGACGTTTTCTTCAGTTGACTTTAGTTCCCATGACCTCGAGCGTGACAGCTTTCTTCGATGGCTATATAAGTTTACGTAGCATCGAACTAATAAACTTTTACCACCTGAAGAACGTAAAAAAGAATTTGCTTTTGATATCTTAGACGCCAACAGTGGAATTAAATAGATGTAGATAATAGATATAAAATATGTAGGTCTAGAAAATTTTACTTCTTAATTTGTTACTGAATTATACAGGCGTTAAAGCTAACCTTTTACAAATTCCTTTAGCATCTCATCTGCAATTCTTTTATCGGTTGCCAGTATATAAAGAATATTTTATGTTAGTTATGTTTAGCAGTTTTATGGGATTCTACAAATATATGGTAAATGAAAATGTGAGCTTTCACCATTATTCCACACTTTTAAAATACTTATCTTTTTGGGTCTTTCTATGGTGTATTTTCGTATTATGTTGCACAAATCTAAACGTTTCGATAACACTTACAGTTATCTTCGTCAGTAGTAATACAATATTTGAGAATTGCTTCAGATGTAGAAACAAATTTATGAAATTTTAAAAAGTGAAAACACAAACATAAGTCTGCTATTAATATAACAGTTTGATAAATGTATAAAGCCAAATACGAAATACAATTTTAGTAAAGGATAACTAGATCATTAATATTATATATATATATATATATATATATATATATATATTATTAATAATAATAAATTAAATATTGTTAAACTGTCTTGAAGGTGACTAATCACAACAACGGTCGAAGTCTAACAGTGAAAAATGTTGTAAGTGTAAAGCTATGAAAAACTTTAATTTGAAATTGATAAAAGCATTCACGAATAGGAACTTGACATCAATTAAAAAAGTCATCTAACAAAAAAATAGCTTTGTTAATAAGTATAAGTGCTATTTTACAGTGAAAACAGATATAGTAGGTTTTATACAATTTTTAATTTTAATTTCAACTACATATGTTAAATTATAGCGCTGTGGTAATTTAACACATAATTGGTAAAGCATTTACTTCAAGGTTTAGGAAAAAACACAGCAAAAAACCTAGACATACCAAAATCTAAAAGTAAAATTAAGACGTATCACTGTGCCGTTTTTTTAATTATACGATGCCAAAACCTATTCAAATGAAGATTTTCATCTTCCCTATTGAAGTTATTACGATCTTTATACATTTCAATAGCTTCACGTTGTAAACGAACATAATAATGAGTTTGTCTTGCCAATATATCCATATTATCAAATTGAATGTCATGATTTAAATTATTTAAGGCATTATCAGCTACCGCAGATTTCTCTGGTTGACCTAATCTACAAAATCTCACATGTTCTTTATGTCTTGTATCAAAGCTACGTTTTTTGGTTCCGTATGAACAAGATAACTTATATACTCCGCAAGATGATAATGGGTTTGAAACATCTTTAGGTGATCTTAAACGTTCTTTAATTTGTCTTGTAAGTTTAAAAACAGTCCTAATGCCATGATTAATTAGAATTTTTTCAATTCTATTTGTAGCATTAGTTATAAAAGGAAAGAAAGCAGTACCAACAGTAAGAACTGGTTTTTCTTTATGGTTACGTCTAGCAGATGTAATAACATTAATTTCATTAAGTGAATATCCATTAAAGGATTTTGTTAAATATTTATATTCTTCTTTCAAAAATTCAGGACCACAAATTCGTTTTTCCCGATCCACTAAAGATTTCATTACACCAATTTTTTAACATGTATGGTGGTTTATGAAGGCATCTATCAGTGTGTATCGGCTTTCTGTAAACTAAAAATTCACTATATTTTAAGGTTTGAAGAAAGCCGACACACTGATAGATACCTTCATAAATTATTAAACCACCATCCAGGTTAAAACATTGGCGTAATTAAATCTTTAGTGGATGGAACAAAATGAATTTGTGATTCTGAATTTTTGATAGATGAATATAAATATTTAACAAAATCTTTACAAGTTAATGGATACTCACTTAATGATATGAATAATATGCTATTTATTACACCTGCTATACATAACCATAAAGGAAAAGACAGTTCGTAATGTTGGTACTCCTTTTCTTCCTTTTATAACTAATGTTACAATTAGAATTGAAAAAATCCTAATTAATCATGACATTAAGACCTATAAGAAAAATTAAAGAACATTTAAGGTCACTCAAAGACATTTCAAACCCATTATCATCTTCCGGCGTGTTTATCTTGTTCCTTTGGAAAAGTATACATTGGAACCACAAAACGTAGCTTTGATACAAGTCGTAAAGAGCGTATGAGATATTGTAGATTAGGTCAACCAGAGAAATCTGCCGTAGCTCACCATGCTTGAAATAATTTAAATCGTGGCATATTTAATTTGATAATATGGAAATACAGGATGCTACAAACTCTTTTCACAAAAGAAAACTGTAGATTCTAGAGCTGATTTGATGTCGATTTAATGTAAATTACCTTAATACAAAAATACTTCCTAAGAGAGCTGGAGCTCTTGGAAGATGGCGCCCTTACATCGGTTTAATTCAGATATCTTCAAAATGGTTTCCCTGTAAATGATAGCGTTCTGTACATTTATTTAGTGGAATATGCCCAATCGTATGGCGTGAATAGGATTTTTTAGTTGTACTCATAAGCGGCTCGTTTGGAAGGGGCATTGGACATTGCTATTCAACATTTCTGAATTTTAACATAAAATTAAAAAAAAGGTTTTTTTCATGAAAGAATTATACTCTTGTCTGAAGTCGCTACGACGCACCATTTTCGAAATAAATCGATTTGAACTTTCCATGTGTTAATCATACTTTTATAAAATTAACTAACGAATTCATTTACAATTATGAAAGATGGCTATGTAAAATAACAAAATAACAATTGCGTGAACGTCAAAATAACTAGTATTAGAGATACTAGTTCAGGTTAAAGTGTCAAATAAGTTTGAAGTGAAAGATTTTTTATTGTTTAGTTACATTACCGTAAATACAAAAATATTGTTAGAATGGTTTCGTTTAGTAACGAAGCATATGCCGATATGCGTTTAGTGTACGGCGAAATGCAATACAACGCTCGGGGTAGCAGCACGTAGATATGCAGATAAATTTCCAGGTAGAAGACATCCTGCTTCTAAATCATTTACGCTTCTTCATCAACGAATTAGGGAAACAGGATCGGTAATTCCTAAAAATAATGAAATGGGAAGACATGCTGATATAATGGAAGAATATCAGGATCATATTTTAATGGAAATTGAGTACAATCCTGAAATAAGCGTAAGAAAGTTGGATGAAATGTATCCCAATGTGTCAAAATCTTCTATGTGAAACATTCTACATAAGGATCCTTTTCATTTCAAAAAAGTCCAGGCCATGCAAGCAGGTCATTTTCCTGCTCCTGTTGATTTTTCCAATTGGATGCAAAATAAAGAGAATCAAGACCAAGATTTTTTTCTAATATTTTGTTTTGTGATGAAGCCAAGCGGTAAAAGCTTACAAAAGATAGAATTTTTAATATGCACAATGCACACTATTACTCCTATGTTGATGAAAACCCCCATGCGATAAGGGAAAGTAAACATCAGGAAAGGTTTAGTATTAATGTATGGATAGGTGTTCTTGGTAATAACTTGCTTGGAGCTAATCGTTTAAACGGCGAAGAATATCTCAACATTCTATAAAACACTTTACCGGATTTATTAGATGATATTTATCTGAATATTTGGCGGTACTTGTGGTTTTTACATGATGATTGTCCGCCTCACTATAGCAGAACTGTTCGTACTTTTTTAGATAACAATTACCGAGAGCGATGGATCGGAAGAGGCGATCCGGTTGCTTGGCCAGCAAGGTCTCCAGATTTAAATCCTTGCGATTTTTGTGTTTGGGGATATCTAAAATCAATGGTTTATTCCCAACCTATAGAAACACGCGATCAGCTTTGGAGAAGAATTCAGGATGTCTGCGACGAATTTAGGAACAATAGGGGAATGTGTGAAAAAAATTCGGCAATCTTTACATAAACGAATAAATTTGTGCATAGAAACGGATGGTCGTCATGTGGAACATCTTTTGTAGATTCAGTTTTGTGTTTCATGCTTTCAGTTGTCATTTTGAATTTTTTTATTATTAATTGTATCAGCAACATTTTTTTGTATTAAAAACGATTATTTTTTACCCGAGTTTATTTCTTACTTTCTAAAACAAAATTAATTTATGACATGAGATCAGTTTGACGTTCACGCAATTGTTATTTTGTTTATTTTCCATAACCATCTTTCATAATTGTAAATGAATTCGTTAGTTAATTTTATAAAAGTATGATTAACACAAGAAAAGTTCAAATCGATTTATTTCGAAAACCGTGCGTCGTAGCGACTTCAGACAAGAGTATCATTCTTTTATGAAAAAATCGAAATTGTTTAAATTTTATGTTAAAATTGCGAAATTTTGAAAAACAAAAAAAACGTATGAATAACAGTGTTCAATGCTCCGCCCAAACGAGCCGCATATTCCACTAAATAAATGTACACAACGCTATCATTTAAAGGGAAACCATGTTGAAGATATCTGAATTAAACCGATGTTAGGGCTCCACCTTCCAAGAGCTCCAGCTATCTTAGGAAGTATTTTTGTATTAAGGTAATTTACGTTAAATCGACATAAAAATTAGCTCTAGAATCTTCAGTTTTCTTTTGTGAAAAGAGTTTGTGGACACCCTGTATAATCAAGACAAACTCATTGTTATGTTCGTTTACAACGTGAAGCTATTCAAATATATGAACATCCTAACAAGAAGAAAATCTTCGTTTAAATAGGTTTTAGCATTTTATAATTAAAAAAAGGCACAATAGTACATCTTAATTTTAATTTTGGCTTTCAATTTTTTTACTACGTGTTTTCCTAGACTTTGAAGAAATTGTTAAACTATCGCAGGACAACAATTTAACATGTGTAGTAGAAATTAAAATTGAAATTGAAATTGCAATCGAAATCGAAATCGAAATCGAGATCGAGATCGAGATCGAGATCGAGATCGAGATCGAGGTCGAGATCGAGGTCGAGATCGAGGTCGAGGTCGAGGTCGAGGTCGAGGTCAAGGTCGATGTCGAAATCGAAATCAAAATTAAAATTAAATATTGTATAAAACGTACTACATTGTGTTCTCACTGTAAAATAACACCTTTATTAACAAAGCTGTTTCCTTATTAGATTTGACCGGATTACTTTAATTGATGTCAAGTTTCTATTTGTGAATACTTTTATTAATTTCAAAACTTAACACTTACATCATAACTTATAAAATTTTATTAACTTTGCTCTTAATTATGACATTTCTTACTGTTAGCCTTCGACCTTTAGAGAGTGTTCCGATTTGTTGTCTTCAAGGCAATTTAACAATATTTAATTTGTGAAGGATCTAGTTATTCTGTACTAAAATTGTATTCCATAATTGGTTTTATACGTTTATCAAACTGTTATATTAATAGCAGACATATGATTGTGTTTTCACTTTTTCAAATTTCATAAATTTCTTTCAACATCTGAAACAATTCTCAAGGATTGCATTACTACGGACGAAGATAACTGTACATGTTATCGAAACGTTTAGATTTGTATAACATAATACCAAGATACACCATAAAAATAACCCAGAAAGATAAATATTTTAAATTGGTAAATGAAGTCAAGTTTTACGTAAGAAGATTTTCAGATTTTCAGTTTTTTTGGAATTATGCAGTTCAACTTGTATTTATCGTTATCCAAAATACAATGATATAATTTGGATAAATTATACTTAAATGTTTCAGATCTGCCTTTAAAGAGAAAATTATAAGGTAATGATTTATTTAGCGAAATACCATTATTTTTTACAAGAGCATGGAATGATTTTTTAAAAGTAAAAGCAGCAGTTATTCAGATAATTTAATGAAGGGTAAAAGTTAATTTGTTTTTAGGGTTCTTCATGCTCTAGCTTAGATTTTCTAAATCTTCCACTTTCATACTTAAATTCTATGGCATTCCTTTATTAATTTTAGTTCTCATTAAAATAAAAAGAAAATACGTACACTGAATAGATAGCTAATATTAGAATAAATAATTAATTTTATATTTTGTTTCAGGTAAATTACCTTCATCTACACTGGTATGTAAAAAGGCACAGTAAGTAAATTTTTATATTAAACATCTCAATGTAATATTTGAAAGGAATATTAAATTCTTGATGGAATATTCATTCTACTATTATAAAATTCTGTCGTGCAATATAGCGTTATGTTTAAAATATTTTAATGAAGTAGGTATTATTAGTCAGAATTCATTTTGTTGTATTAATATCTTTTTTAAGTGCTTTGAACCGTAATTTTCCACCACATCACCAATTTTTCACCATTTCACCAACTCTTTGATATTTAGCCAAATACCAAGACCGAAAGAATTTAATTTCACTGAATTAATAAGAAATATAATTTGTTTCTTATATTTTTCAGTAAATTAAGTTACACGGTTACAAGTTATGCTCTTGTAATTTCCTCAATTGCGCTTGATTATCCTTTAAAGGAAAAGCGCCTACCTAAGTCAACTATTACACTATGTGTACATAGTGTATATTCTTGTTTGTTCTACTGCTTTTGTTAGGTTAATCTCATATTTGCTTACTAATGTGTGTACAAAGGTGCTAATCAGAATCAGACTTGTGTGATCCCGATTGTTTAAATAATATTTTAATTTCTCAACTAAAAGGCGATGAAAAAATGTAGCTCTAAGAATCTTACTTTAAAATTGTCTTTTAAGATAATGTAAGGTCTTTCTTTTTGCGCATCGACAGCTACGGTCATTAGCGCTATCTTCAATTGATAATTTTTTGAATTATACTTTGTCGTACAGATTTATTGATTTAAAAAACAGTACAGTATGCTCTATTTTACTTATACTATTTAAATTTTCGCTTAATGAATCTGATACGGAATAAACGTTACGTATCACGTTATACACGGAACATACACATATTATATGTTTTATTGTTATAGGGCACTTTGCAGGTGGTACATATTGGTTGAGGCTCATTTGTTAAAACATAATTTTGTGTCATTGCCGTGTGACATATTCTAAGTCGATGTATTGTAGTGACATCCCTCCTGAACATTGTTGATGGTGGTTTCGATTGCGGCACATTAGGTTTTGCTTCCTTCAACTGTGTTTTGTTTTGCTCCCACCTTTCTTGCCATACCAAATGAATTTCATTTTTTGGGAAATTTGACATACTTGTGTGATGAGCAATGCAGACTGTTTCTGTAGTAGTGTCGTTTGCAGTTTTCTGGACAGCTTGGTCTGCATTTTGATTGCCGGAAATTCCAATATGTCTGGGAATCCACGTAAACGAAATAAGTTCTTTCTCTTAACAGTGTTTAAGGGTTGCAATAATCTTTTTTATAAATGGATTCTTTGTATATGAGTTAATATTATTTAACGAACATGTAGAATCAGTAACTATAAGACACTTTTTCTGATTTGTACATAGTTTCCAAAAATTAGAGCCTGCGATATTGCATATAATTATGTGTTGCAAAGGTAGTCATTATATTAGGTGTCGGTGTCTGACAAGGCGGTATTTCCAACGAATCAATAGGCAACATATGTGAAAGCTCTTGTTTGACTATTGCTAGTCATTGCCTTGTATTGCCTTAGCTAGTCATATTAAATGTGTATGGTTTATGCAGACTATCTCAGCTACTCAGTGGTGTGTTTTTTCCAAAAAGTAAATTGTGGTTTGGCTGTGATTTTATTTTGCATGCGTAGCTTAGTATTTTATGCTGACCATGCAAAGATATTGGCATCACTCCAGCCTCACAGCAGAGGCTTTCGCTTGGGCTGGTGTAATGTGCTCCAAGCACGTATCTCTATGCTGCATTTTGTACCTTTTCTAAGGACTTTAGCATAGTCGGTAACGCCGAGGAGTAAGCTTCACACCAATCATCGATTTTTTCCCGAATTATAGCTGTGCATATTCTCAGCAGAACGTCTCCATTTGTTCTCTTAAGATATTTGGAGATTTCTTGCACTTTGTAACAAGGTTGTCTATGTGTTTTTTCCATGAGAGTATGGAGACAATAGTTACACCAAGAAACACACCGAATATTTTGCAAGGAATGTTTTTTAATGTTAGAAACGGGCCATTATGAGGTTTTCTGGGCTTACAGAAATGAATGCAAAATGTTTTTTTTCCGACGACAGCTTGAAACCCATGTTTTCGGCATTCATCGCGATTTGGTTGATTGCTACCTGTAACTTTTCATTTAATTCATCCATTTTAGGTGATACCTAATTGTTACCTACCTGATTGTAAGATCATCCACATACACATATTTGTGGATGTTAGGTGATACCGCGGATGCAAGTCAATTAACTGCAACTGTAAACAGAACAACACTTCATGGGGGTATGCCATTCTCCAATGTTTTTGCTGACGAAAATGAGTTGTCCACACGAACTCGAAAGTGTCTGTTGATGTTATTATTTGTGGTAGTTTTCCTCTGAAACCTCACTGATGTAGCTGATGCATATGTTATGTCATATCCCTTCTTTATATCAAAGAAGACAGCAACTGCATGAATTCTGTGAGCATAGGCTTGCAGTATGACCTCTTGTAGGTGTACTACATGACCGGTTGTAAATCTATATTTCCTGTAACCCGCCTGATAGTATTCCTTTTTTCCAGGACACACATTATTCTATTACTGATCATTTTCTCAAAAATTTTGACCACGCAAGATGTTAGGCTTATAGCTGGATGCCAGGAATCGATTTGTTTCATTCTTTGGATAAGGCAATATAATTGTTTGTTTCCAGCTTGATGGATATATTCCTTCTTCCCAGATTTTATTAAATGTGTCTGGAAGCCATTTTTACACTGTGGCGTTAAATTGTTTAACATATCGTACGTTATACCGTCTGGTCCAGGTGCAGATGACTTTCTGTATTTTAAAGCCATTTCCAGTTCTAGTGAATTGAAAGGTTCATTATACTCCAAGAAAATGTTGGTCGAAAAAATATTGTGGGAACTGCTCGTATCCTGAAATCGCTCAGCTAACAGTTCGGCTACCTGCTCCGTGTTGATAACTACACTATCGTCGTTAACGTGCAGTTTTATTGGTTTTAAAATGTTATGGCCCGATATCGCTTTGATCTTTGTTCATACTTCTTTGTTGAGGGTTTGGCTATTTATACTAAAAACGCAGTTTTGCCATGAATTTATTTTATTTTGAAGTGTGGTTTTTCGAGCGATAGCTCTTGCTTTCTAGAAATCAATTAGATTTTCCGTAGTTGGATGTCTTCTAAAAATGTTAAATACGTGTTTTTTATTTTTCGCTGCTTTATTGGCGACATCGTTCCACCAGAGTACTTTACGCTTGATGGGATGCCGATCAGTCTTAGGAATAGCAATATTAGCGGCAATAGTAATAAATTCCGTGTTCTGGGCTTCTGGAGAAGCTAGACGATCTTTAAAGATATTGCAATTTGTTTTGGAGGTATTCCATCGAACTGGACAGGTAAGGCTTGGTGTTCCATTTGTAATAGGAAAGTGGTCACTGCGATGTAGATCATTTAGAACCCTCCATGAAAAGGAAATAGCGATGTGTGCTGAAACAAAACATGTAAGGTTCTTGTAAAATAACAGTATGTGTGTGAGACCGACGATTTCGTATACAATCGAATCGCCAGCGGTACAATTTTGTCCTTCTCACTACCTTCCTACCTGATCAGTATCTGTTGAGGTGTGAACGGTTGATGTGACTGTTTTTATTACTTTAAATTTTACGTGATCGGTCTCAAAGTCCGATGTTACTTGTCCAGAAACTGCTTTGAGATACGAAAGTGGTAAGTTAAAAATTTATTTCTTGGAGGTTTTATTTTCTTTTTAACAGTTGGTTAATAGTTTCAGAGCAAAATGTCTTCAATGAATTAAGAGGAAGAAGTTAGACGGCTTCAACCGCTTTTTGTTGAGGCGGAAAGTGATACAGAAATAGCTGAAGACAATGAAGTTAACCTAGTAGACGATGAGTTAGAAGTTCAGGAGGAAAATTCGGATACGGAGGAAGAAATATTCAACGACGATATAGAGGAAGTGGCCACTTTAGAAGTAGTAGTCCTTGTTCTATTTCCAAAGATGGGACTATATGGAGAAAACATTTTACCAGACGGATAAATATAACAACACGCTCGGATAATATTATAACAAAGTTGCCAGGCGTAAAAGGTGAAGCAAAAGGGAAAAAACTGCAACTGAAATATGGAGTTTATTTATTACTGACACCATGCTAGAAAAAATTGTCGTCAACACTAACCGACAAATAGAGAGGAAATAATATTCCAAGGAATATAGAACAGCCAAGCCCACTACTATTGATGAACTGAAAGCCCTAATTGGGATAATTTATATTGCTGGTAAATTAAAAAGTGGTCGTCAAAATATACGAGATCTTTTTAGAACCAATGACATGGGAATTTAGATTTACAGACTGACGATGTCCCTTGAAAGGTTCAAGTTTTTACTGCAAAATATTCGATTGGATGATGTTACAGCAAGATCAGAGAGGATAACATTAGATAAACTAGCAGCAGTAAGAGAATTGTTTGGTGAATTAAATGAAAATTTACCCAAATATTTTACGCTGCCAAAGTATGCTACCGTGGATGAAATGTTGTGGTCATTTAGAGGCCATTGTAGATTCAGAGTCTACATTCCATAACCCAACAAATATGGGTTAAACGTATATTCTCTAGTAGACGCGAAAATATTTTACACAGCCAAAATGGAAATCTATTGTGGTAAACAACCAGTGAGTCCATACAATTTAGACACATCTAATAGTTCACTAATGCCAAGGTTATGCCAACCCATATGGGACTCACTATGGACAATTTTTTACTACTATGGCCTTAGTTTATAAACTACTGAATGATCATGACAATTACAGGTACACTAAGAAAAAACAAACCTCCAATTCCGAACGAAATGAAAATAAAGGGACTTGAAGCAACAACTATATTCGGCTATTAAGGGAAATGTACCTTACTGCTCGATCTGGCACAGGGAATATGATACTCTTGATAGTGAAACAAACAAGCCTCAAGTTATTATTAACTATAATCATACAAAAGGTGGAGTGGACGCCGTAGACAAATTATGTGCGGCTTACGATTGTTCAAGAAATACAAGGCGTTGGCCTATGGTAATTTTAGCTGGTATTAACTGGTATATAATATACCAGAATAACAACAAAGATAAACCTCTTATTTCAAGAAGAGCATTTATAGAAGATCTTGGATATCAATTGATAGAAGCTCAAGTAAAAAACGTGTTAACTCTAATGGTCTTCCCAGAACGACCAAACTGAGAATACAAGAAATCTACACGATTGATGCAAATCAATCTCCTACACTTCCTGCACATGGACGTTGTTTCTACTGTTCGACAAAAAAAATAGGAGAACTAGATTTAGCTGTCACAGGTGCAATAAGTTTATGTGTTTAGAGCATCTGACCCCACTATATGCAAAGAATGCGTCGAAAAATTTGATGAACTTTAACGACAAAATTTCAGTTCCGGACAAATCTGTGACAGTTAGGTTAGTTTATTGGTCTTTTATGAATACTTTTTGTTTTATTATTTTACGAAAAAATTACATTTTTAATTGTTACTGCTTAAATTTGCGTCGTAGGTTTTTATATTTTTATATGTTTTTGTATACTATATAATCCCATCTGGAAATTTTAAAAAAACACAACATAAAATAGATTTCTTTTAATACCCTACCCTAGCTATAAAGTATTTGAACTTATAATTTTTGTAAATATATGAGCTTTTTTTGTAAGCCGGTCTCTGAGGCCGATGTTAGTCTCTAATTTTACTCAAACATAGCGGGAATTTGATCTTCTGTATTCTTTATACTAAATAATATTCATTACGGCAAACCAATATTCTGAGGTATAAATTCCCAATGTTATTGACCTTGTCGTTGGACAGTGGTTTTCAACTTTGCTGCTGTTCCTCCATCGCGTGTTCTTTGGGCCTCGTCCGGAAAAATCTACTTATCTCAACATTAATTTTAGTTTTATCCGAAGTACTGGTGGTTATAATTCTATATGTCGAGTAAATGTCTAAATTTTCGAGTGCAAAGGCCTTTCGTTCGAAACAAACTCATTAAGTCATTATACAGTAAAGTTTCAACAGGAATGTAGCCTAACGATTTTTTTTTCTTTTTAAAGCAGTACGAATATCTAATGTGTTACCTAAGGTGTGAGATATTCTTTGCCCTTCTAAGAAGGGGTAAAGTTACACCTCAATGATCTTTGGTGATGATTATCAACAATATGTCTTCTGCGTGAGTTAAATTTCTTTTCTTATTAGAGAGTCCAGACTATTCAATTTCATACTGTTAATTTTACTAACTCGCCACGTTTTCAATGTAAATTGTCATTTTCCAGAAAGCATGTAGTTGCAAGGGCTTCGCAATGTGTATCATTTTTTTTAAAAGCACAAGCTAAATGCTGAGGAGGATCTTTTGTACGGTTTTACATTTGTTGTAGTTGTTGTTCTTTTTTTTTGCTGTTTCCTAAATGAGGTTCTAAGTACAAAAGGATTTAACCATCCGACAGTTTTCTATTAGTTGCATTGTCTGCTTGTATACAAGTCTGTAAAATAATAATTTTTAAATTTAAATAGATTCTAAGTATATACCTTAATGATATAATTTAAAAGTAAACTAGAATAACTTTATACATTGTCTTTGATAACACAATTTACAGGAAATTTAAAAAATAAATCACAAGAAAATCTACTTCAACATTTTTAGAATGTTAGTTAGAAGATTTAAACGGAAAGAAGGAAGTTAAGCTGCGTGCTTTGTCCGTGTTCACGAAAAAGTTTTATAGAATGTTAGCACGTGTATATGCACTAAAAAAAATACGACTGGAGAGAAATCACTCCCCTTTTAGAAATGGTTAATTATATAATAGAAATATTTATCAGTGGCGAGATTTTATATAAAACGCTTTAACAGTTTAACAGCAGTTTGAACAAATTTCAATATTTAATCTCGAAACAATATATATATATATATATATATATATATATATATATATATATATATATATATATATATATATATATATATATATATATATATATATATATAATATGTGTGTGCTTGCATCCTTCATAGAATATGACGGGGTAAAAAAATATTCAGCGTTTACTAAAGTGATTGACTTGCTTTTTCACCCTTATTCGTTCTAACTTAAGTTCACTCTATAATGGTTAGATGGTGTTTTTGATTTCAAAGAAAATATTGTTTTAAGTTTATACAACGTTTTTTACTGATCTTTTTTGTAAGTAGCAATTTATGCAATCACTTCGATTATATTATATTTTGAAAACAAAGTATAAAACGATTTTTCTAATGCTATACTTACAGACACGCAATAACGTTTTCAACCGTGAATGACGTTCAAGGATATTTTGATACTGAGCCCTTGGATCATCGCACTAATTTCTGCACTTTGATTTTTTATTAAAAAGTTGGCAATGAAATAGTTGTTTCTCTGCATTAGATAAAATCATAGTGTATGTAAGATGGAGCAATACTTCGTCCAATTTTATTCGCTCTAAATTCCGAAACTTTATTTTGTATACTGCATTATTATAAGTCTCTAAATGTTTGTATGCTCGACTACTAAACTCGCATTCTTATACATTTTGTTGGAAAATTGGTGCTTACAAAATATGTTTTTTTAGGTTTATTTACAGGATATGGTTGGTGGATTCATTCTGAATAGATGTGCAGAATATCGACTAAATGTAAGATTTTAACTTTCTTAAGCAATTTCAATTTAAATAACAAAGTATGAGATTACACCACAATACGTCGTTGTGAAAACTGGAATAAAAGGTAAGTAAACTAAATAGGGGGTACTACACTTAATTTTGAAATCATATTTGTGTAGAAAAAATTGTGTACCCCTTTCTAAGCAAATTGCGCGGTTGGAAGAGTGTGAGATTTGGTATAGTTAAAGTTCATATGGAGGAGTGTAAAAAAATAAAATTTATATATAATATGTTAATACATTAAATTAATGTATGCATAATGACGTATTTCCACACGCTCGCAACTGAGCGTAATAAAATAATATTACAAAAAATATAATATAGAATGATTATAGAAGTATACTCTTTGACATAACGACCTCACTAACCTGCAAACTTAACATTTTAATGAGTTATAGCGCCCTACAGACGGTACGATTTGTCGTACAATGTATAGTACGACAAGTCGTATCAAATGTCGTTTTAGCGTGCCGTATGGCGTAAATTCCCTACAAACGTAAACGACAAGTCGAACGATAAATGTCGCAAACTATAAAAACAAATTTCAGTGCGCAGTTATAGGTGCCTAGAATTACAGCGACGTGTAAGTTAAAAAATTTAGTAAAATACCACAATTGTCAAGAAGGAAAACAGCGGCAGTTGTTGCGGCAATGCTCCTGTTAGATGACCCGCAAGAAAAACATAAAGGAAAAAGAAGGAAATGGTATAATAATTGGATATTGAACAGGAACACATCATTTGCAGAAGGCATTAACGTGCATTTGGAGGAAACAAGTTTGTCATGACATCTGATGAGTTGGTGGAACACTTGTGTTGGTGGTTGGGGGGTTACATGTGCTTGGCGCCGGTTGGGTTGTAGTTGATGTATATTTGATCCAAAGGTTGACAGCTGTACAGTGGACTTTCTGGTAAATGGCTCTACTATCCTCACTCAATTTTCCCAATTTAGCGTAATACATCACATCAGAAATCAAGGTTATCTCCCAGGCCTTTCAACTGAAAAGCGATTCTTTTCCCAACTACAGCGTATTCGCCATCATCAAAAAGTAACGCAGTGTGGGCTAGATTTAATAAAGAGGCTTTCTTTTCTTCCACATCTTTGTTTTTAATCTTTTTCATGACTGTGAAGATCGAAATGGTGATCTGCTAGTAGAGGGTGTACTATTACAAGATGCATTAAAACATTGTAAACCAACTGATAGTGGTCCTACACTATAAGATACTGGCTGGTGATAGCAGTGAGGTTGGGGATTGGACATCAAGACCCGGGATTTCTTCTTCGTCTGCGTTCGCCTGAATTATGAAACAAATAATATCAATATCAATTTTGATCATTTTTGTGCAAGTTATAAAACAATTCTTTTTTCCTATTCGTAGTAACATAATAGGTATATCTTCTATTGCTGAAATTACTTCAAATATATTTCGAGATAAAACGGCCGTAAGAAATGATCGACGAATTGATAAATTTGTTGACCACATTTCTCCTGTCGATTCCTCTCAAGGCACCTGCTTTTATAAGAACTCCTAAAAAACAGTCTAACTCGTCTCGCTCGAGTGTAACCCATTCCTTCTGATTTGTTGGACTTTTTTCGTTCTTCCCCAAAAAATAAGTTAAAAAAAATCTAAAATTGAACCGCAATTTTTACTGAATTTTGTAATGCCTGGACGTGTATTTCTTTGTAATCTTCTACTTCTAGGAAAGGGGTCATCACCCAACTCAATTTGTTCAGTTTCTTAATCTGAATCTTCCTCGCTCTATATTTCTATTTCATCTTCAGATTCAGAAACGTTTTCAGTAACAAAAAGGTTCTCTTCCTCATCTAAGCTGTCATCACTAAAATAATCGGGTTCAGAGGCAATATTCATATTTCCCGCCATATCCTCGAGTTCTTTTTGTGTCAAAGGCCCTTTTTGTTGAAAATGGCTCATTTTTAACCGAAAACTATAAAAAAATAAATATAAATTTAAATACGTATTTTGTGCTGTAAACACCCATATGGGGTCTCTTGGAGAAAAGTTAAGAAACAAATACCTGAAAGCGCTGTTGCCAACATGTTCGAATAAAAAAGATATTTGAAGATTTCTAACACTGGGGTCCCTGGAGACCCCACACGGGCATTTAATGGTTAACTAGTTTAATGAATCGGAAATAATGAACTAAGTGTGCTAAAAATATCTACACTATTTGTAGGAGAAATAACAAATTAGGTTGACCGAGGGTTCAAGCGATTTCAGCTTGTAGTAGTGAAGTTGCTACGTAGTGGTGCAGTTCAGCGATATCTTACTTCCTTAGATTAGTAAGCAAATGCAATTTCAGAACAAGTAGTGTTACATAACAATCTTAATATTACCTATAAATATTATTAATAGTTTCAATAACTAAATAGTTATCCAATAATATATCTATTACCATTGCTTTATTTTTATTCCAGAGTGACAATTATAATAGGTTTGAAAAAGATAAGTTATATATTGTTAGCAATTTAGTAATAAGTACCACCAAACCAAAGTTACTTGAATGAAATTGTAAAGAACAAAACGAACATAAGACAAACAATTTACTGTTACACATTTATGAGATATTCGACTTTATATAAACCAGAATTGCACGTAATGTATTCAAGGAGATATTTAATAAATATAAAGAGTGCTTTGGTAGTTGAATAAAAATAATAATTGATTAATTCTGTGTCTAAAAAATAATTAAAAAAAAAATAAATAAAGTGAATTATTTTATTGCGAATGCTAGGGATGTTTAAATTTATTTATTTAAGGTAATCCTCTTAAAACAGTCTTATATATATATATATATATATATATATATATATATATATATATATATATACAGCGTGTCCACAAACTCTTTTCACAAAAAAACTGCAGATTCTAGAGCTGACTTTATGTCGATTTAACGTAAATTACCTTAATACAAAAATACTTCCTAAGAGAGCTGGTGCTCTTGGAAGATGGCGCCATAACATCGGTTTAATTCAAATATCTTCAAAATGGTTTCCCTTTAAATGATAGCGTTCTCTACATTTATTTAGTGGAATATGCCCAATCGTATGGTGTGAATATGATTTTTTAGTTGTACTCATAAGCGGCTCATTTGGGCGGGGTATTGGACATTGTTATTCATAAGTTTTGTGTTTTTCAAAATTTCGCAATTTTAACATAAAGTTGAACAAATTTCTATTTTTTCATAAAACAACGATACTCTTGTCTGAAGTCGTTACGACGCACGATTTGAACTTTTCATGTGTTAATCATACTTTTATAAAATTAACTAACGAATTCATTTACAATTATGAAAGGTGGCTATGGAAAATAAACAAAATAACAATTGCCCCGCCCAAACGAGCCGCTTATGAGTATAATTGAAAATCATATTCACGCAGCATGATTCATAAATGTACAGAACGCTATCATTTAAAGGAAACCATTAGAATACGATGTTAGATGCATCTTCCAAATACCTAGAAGATTTTGTATTAAGGTAATTGTAAATCAACATAAAATCAGCTCTAGAATCTGCAGTTTGTTAAAAAGTTTGTGGACACCCGTATATATTATATATATATATATTATATATATATATATATATATATATATATATATATATATATATATATATGAGGATCGTTTTTTTAAGTAAGAACCGCTTTGTAGTGGAGTAAGAGAAACTTTATGAATGTAAATTGTATCAGAAACTACTTTTCAATATAGTCACCCTTAATATCTAAAAATTTGTTAAGCCGTGGCACCAGTTTTTGAATCCCCTCATCAAAGAACTTTGCCGCCAGATAGTTAAACTAGTTAGTAACAATTTGGTAAACTACTGACCTTGAAAAGTTCTGATGAAGTTCGTTAATAATGAAGTGCCTGTTTTGGCGAATTTCCTCAACAACTTTTTGTGTCAAATCTTCCTTCATTCATCAGAGCAGGCCGACCAGATCGTTCTTTATAATGATGATTTGTCCTTCGTTCACTAAAAAGCCTACACCATTTACGCACATTTCCGGTATCCATTACACCTTCATGATAAACTTCAACAAGCTGCCGATTGAATTTCAGCAGGACGGACTTTTTTTCGTTTAAAAACCTAATAACAGAGCGCACTTCACAATCGGCGGGATTATTGATCAACATGGTAACAAAGCAGTATAAGCACACAATCAACACCAGCAGAGATATGAAACGTAATTGTGGGGTAGAGGGGAACTGGACAAAAGTAACTAACCTCGAACGGACGTCACGTGATAGCCTGCGCAGCTGCGATTCGCAATCACTTCTTGCTTTAAAAACGACCCTCGTATATATAGACACACATGTTAATGACAATATATATAGCCATAATAATTCTTGTAATGAATATGGTCGTGTAGTTGACAACAAGACTTTTAACACACCACATTAACAATGTTAAGAGTGATAGATACCGGAAATATCCGTTTTGAGGTGCCCTGAGTCCGACAAAGTGGTTTTTGAAAAATGTCAAAAATTGTGTGTCTGCACGTGCGTCTATGTATGTGTGGTTGTGTTTGTGTGTGTGTGTGTGTGTGTGTGTGTGTGTGTGTGTGTGTGTGTGTGTGTGTGTGTGTGTGTGTGTGTGTGTGTGTGTGTGTGTGTGTGTGTGTGTGTGTGTGTGTGTGTGTGTGTGTGTGTGTGTGTGTGTGTGTGTGTGCGTGGTGCGTGCGTGTGCGTGCGTGCGTGCGTGCGTGCGTGCGTGCGTGCGTGCGTGCGTGCGTGCGTGCGTGCGTGCGTGCGTGCGTGCGTGTCGTGCGTGCGTGCGTGCGTGCGTGCGTGCGTGCGTGCGTGCGTGCGTGCGTGCGTGCGTGCGTGCGTGCGTGCGTGTCGTGCGTGCGTGTGCGTGCGTGCGTGCGTGCGTGCGTGCGTGCGTGCGTGCGTGCGTGCGTGCGTGCGTGCGTGCGTGCGTGCGTGCGTGCGTGCGTGCGTGCGTGCGTGCGTGCGTGCGTGCGTGCGTGTGGTGCGTGCGTGCGTGCGTCGTGCGTGCGTGCGTGCGTGCGTGCGTGCGTGCGTGCGTGCGTGCGTGCGTGCGTGCGTGCGTGCGTGTGCGTGCGTGCGTGCGTGCGTGCTGCGTGCGTGCGTGCGTGCGTGCGTGCGTGCGTGCGTGCGTGCGTGCGTGCGTGCGTGCGTGCTGCGTGCGTGCGTGCGTGGTGCGTGCGTGCGTGCGTGCGTGCGTGCGTGCGTGCGTGCGTGCGTCGTGCGTGGTCGTGTGCGTGCGTGTGTGCGTGTGTGCTGTGTGCGGTGTGCGTGTGCGTTGTGTGGTGTGTGTGCTGTGTGTGTGTGTGTGTGTGTGTGTGTGTGTGTGTGTGTGTGGTGTGTGTGTGTGTGTGTGTGTGTGTGTGTGCTGTGTGTGTGTGTGTGTGTGTGTGTGTGTGTGTGTGTGTGTGTGTGTGTGTAGTGTGTGTGTGTGTGTGTGTGTGTGTGTGTGTGTGTGTGTGTGTGTGTGTGTGTGTGTGTGTGTGTGTGTGTGTGTGTGTGTGTGTGTGTGTGTGTGTGTGTGTGTGTGTGTGGTGGTGACGTGTGCGTGCGTGCGTTCGTGCGTGCGTGGACGTGCGTGCGTGCGATGTGTGGTGGTGGTGTGAATTGTGGTGAGTCAGTGAATGAGTGCGTGCGTGCGTGGCCTAGCGCGCGTGCGTGCGTGCGTACGTGCGTGTGTGTATTAGTGTGTGCCCGTTGGTATGTGTGTGTGTGTGTGTGTGTGCGTGCGAGTGCGTGTGCGTGTGCGTGTGCGTGTGCGTGTGCGTGTGCGTGTGCGTGTGCGTGTGCGTGTGCGTGTGTGTGTGTGTGTGTGTGCCCAGTGGCGTGTGTGTGCACGCACGTGCACACGTGTGCGCCTGGACGCCTGCGGGCGTGCGAACGTACATGTGTGCATTCGTGTGTGCGTGCGTGAGTGTAGGCGTACGAGCTTGTGTGCGTGTACGTGAGGGTGCGTGAGCGCATTCATGTGCTTGTGCGTGTTCGTGTGCGTGTGTGTTTGCGTTTGCGTGTGCGCGCGCGTGTGCACTCGCGCGTTTGTGTGCGTGTGCTTCTGTGATGAACCTTTCGGACGCGATATCTCAAAAACTTTAAAAGCGATTTGAAATTTGGCATAAATGTTTAAAGTCTGAGTATCTAGAACTGTGATTTTTTGTGGTGGCGGAGCTGCGGGGTAAGGAGTAAGAGGAACAAGTGTGATTTTTTTTCGGTCGCAATAACAAAAAAAAACGTTATGCAACGTCTACATTTAAATTGACACTAGTGTTTAAGACCTAAATGTTCCGACTCCAGTGAAAATTGGTAACGATCCGTACAAGGATTACGGAGTCCTCAAAATAATATCAAGAAAATTACGTTTAATCGGGATAATACTAAGGTAATGCGTAAAATACGTCAGTCGTTACGTAAGTGTACACTTTGTTATAACTATCATTATTAACTTGATTTAACAAATTATATTAATACTCTTTAGACTACATCTTACTAAAATTATACATAAATTGAAAATAAACTTGATAGTCGTCCTTTCAGTTGTTATCTAATATAAATAATAAAAGACGTTAAACTACAAACGTAATAAGTCTATGAAAATACTTTTTGTTTTACTTTTCAGTTTCTTATTTTTTATTGTCTGGCTCAAATGATTGAAGGTGCGAAATGTTTTCGAGTCGGCTGACTAAATTTTTTTAATTTTAATTACATAAAGTTTTCCAATGACCTGACAATAGAATTTACACTTCAGTAACTATGTTGCTGACTGGACACTTGAAAAAGAGTATGAGTGCACTTATTTTGAGAATATTGACTAGAATGAATATACAAAAACGTCGCGTTTCGTCTTCTTAAGCTATCATTATCTTCATAATTTGTTCACACATCCTTACCCTTGTGTAACAATCAGAGTTGTAATTAGTAGTGTTAATAATTTGTTTTGGAAAATTGTTATTTTAGTTCTGCTTTTAATTACACTCATCATAAATTCCTTCTCTTGTAACTAAATTGTTATACTGTGTCTTACCGTAAATTTATGTAATTATTGTTTACTATCACAAGCATTTTCGCGTTCAACTTTGAATAAACTATACCCAACCCCACAAATTTCCTGTTTTAAACTATATATAGAGTAATTCTTGTTTACTAAACCTTCGCATTTTGTTTTAAGAATTTGGCGAATTTTCGAGCTAGAATGTTACGTATTTTTGTTTTAACGTATTAATTTAATAAACTCATATATTACTTTTTTACCTAAAACATTCTTTTTTGTGCAATTCTACTTCAGAATGCTAATTTATTACTTCATCTTCAATTTCCATTGTACAAATCGTTTTTGTTTTGTTGTGGCCATGAGACAATACTGTTCTTGAGTCGCTTTTGAAACAAGACTATGTTATTTAAGGGAATCTGATACGAAAAGATGTCTCTAATTTAAAAAAGACGAGACGTTTCATCATGAGAACTGAGACAAAACTAAGCTTTGATTACAATACATACATGTCATCATGTACTTTTATAAACTGACGTGAACTTATCCACGAATTTCATCCACGGATTTTTTTCGAGTAAGTCTACTTCAATACGCCGAAAATCAATAAAACATACTGAGTAATAACTAATATAACTTGTTTAAACATTATTTACACAAAAAAAATATTATTGACATTAAAGTTACATTTATCGCAGCCATGCCATATATGGGAACCAAGGGAAAATTCAATGTTAATGGACAAAATTTATTTAAAAATAGTATAGACGTTTAAAGTTTACATGCAAAATGCTACCAAAATCAAATTTGAAATACAGTCAACGTCAACTAATTAATTTATTAATCAAGGTTAAAGTTTAACTCACGTATTTATACGTGCGCGCTTGTTTATTACTCAATATCAACTTAATGGACAAAATTGATTCAAAAACGGTTTACGTATTTCGAATCTATATAAAAAATACAGCTAAAGCAAACTTTAAAATACAATCAACCCATGCTAATTATAAGAAAATGTTGATTATGTTTTAAAATCTAAATCTGTGGCATATTTAGTGAGTAAACCAATAATATAAAGCGTTTTATAAAATAATTTGTCCATTATAGTTGAAATTTATTGAAGAGCCACGTGCGCGCATTACATTAATTAAACTCCCATTCTCGGATTTTGTACAAAAAATAGAAGAGGTTGATTATGTTTTAAAATCTACATCGATGGCATACTTCATAAAGATACTAGTAATGTAAATTGTTCCGTAAAATAATTTGTCCATTGAGTTTAAATTTTGGGATTTATTATAGAGCGACGTGCGCGGGTTAGATGCATTAATTAAATAGAAGAGGTTGAGTATGTTTAAAATCGAAATCTGTGGTACATTTAGTGAAGAAATTAGTGATATAAATTGTTTTATAAAATAATGTGCCTAATAAAATGAATTTTTTTTGTGGTTTTCAAGCGCACGTACGTATAAGTGTTCACAGGCCATGATTTGCATTTTAAAGTTTACTTTACCTATATTTTTTATGTAGATTCGAAATATGTAAACTGTTTTAAAACCAATAAAGTTGATATTGAGCAATAGACAAGCGCGCACGTATATACACATAAGTTAAACTTTAACCTGCATTAATCCACAGTCAATAATCTTGCACAACTTTCGCATTTAATAGCAAGTGAACTTGACAATCGCGGGCAAATTGATGTCATTTACATGGACTTCAGCAAAGTGTTTGATGTTATTCCACATGACATCATTATTGCTAAACTTAGGAACATGGGCTTTCACGATACCCCTCTTAAATTCTTTACTTCCTACCTAAACGGTCGAATACAACGCGTTGTCTACATTAATTACATCTCTGAAACTATTTTTGTTACCTCTGGAGTTCCTCAGGGATACAATTTGGGTCCACTTTTATTTTTACTATTTATAAACGATCTTCTTGACAGAATTGAATGTGGAGAGCTGTTATTTGCAGATGATATAAAATATTTTCTAAAATATCGTCTTTTAATGACTGTGAATCCCTCAGGCATCAACTTAATTGTGTATTAGATTGGTGTTCTACTGATTATCTACCTTTAATACGTCAAAATGTAAGGTTGTATCGTTCACTAAAAAATCTGAAAAATTTGAATACAACTACAAACCTGCATCTTCACATATTTCAAGGACTAATTTGATCAAAGATTTAGGTGTATACTTTGATAGCAGCTTTACCCTTTCTTACCATATCAAGGAGTTATCTGGGTCAGCAATTAGTATGCTTGGTTTTATTTTACGTAACTGTAAAACATTTTCAAACGTAGATGCTAAAACACTTTATCTTGCATTGGTACGTAGCAAACTAGACTACTTCTGCTTAATTTGGTATCCTACCCGAAAGTATCTGATACATGCTCTTGAAACTGTACAGAGGCGATTTCTAAAATTTCTGGGGTTTAAGGCTGATGGGGCTTATCCCGAGAGAGGATGTTGTCATATTGAATTATTGAACAGGTTTCGCTTTTGCTCTCTTGAATTTAGAAGACGTATAATAAGTTTAAGTTTTCTTTATAATCTTATCCACAACAAAATTGATTCACCTGAGTTGTTATCTTTAATAAATTATGTCTCCAATTATAACAAACACTGTGTCCTTATTGATATTGATTTGCATCACTGTACACTACAAACATTATTACATCGAGTTAGTAGTTAATTTAAACACCACGTATATTTAGTACTTAGGTTTATTTTATATTTAGCATAATTATTTAGTATATTTAGTAACACAATGTTTTTTTTCCTTATGATTTATCCTTGTACACTGCGTAAGTTATGTTCTTCATAATTGTCCTATAATTGGAATTAATTATTCTGTTGGACAATAAATGCTGTATATTTATTTAATAAAGTAATTAGTTGATATTGATCGTATTTCAAATTTGATTTTGGTAGCATTTTACATGTAAACTTCAAAAGTTTAAACTATTTTTAAATAAATTTTGTCCAATCACATTGAATATTGCAATTTGTTCTCATATATGGCATGGCTGCGACAAATCTAACTGAAATTATAACTTTAATGTCAATAATTTCTTTTTGTAAATAATGTTTAAACAAGGTGTATTAGTTTGTATTTTTTATTGATTTGCGGCGTTTTAAAGTAGATTTACTCGAAATAAAAATCCGTGGATGAAATTCGTGGATAACTGCATATATACATCAATTATACAGAGACCTATTTGTAAATGTAGACTTTCACGATTTATGTTCACAATTGGATAAAAATTGTGTATTTTTGATACATTTTACGAACTTTTTGCCATTCAACAGCAATTGAATCCTATTTGAAAGTCTACGTTTTACTTTTATTTTATTAATAAACTAGATGTTTACTAGATTAAATATTATGAAATGGTCTTAAAAATTGCACTCTAAAACACTCTTTATATTAAATAAAGGGTTGTCACAGAAAAGAATGTTACTAAGTTTAATCACATATATTATATGCAAGTGGTAAAGGTATTTGAACGAACTACTTAGACGTACCATTTAAAGATTTAGTGAATATTCTATCAAATCCATCAAAGAATTAACAATTTTTCTGTTGGTATTTAAGACCAATGTTATGATACTTTGAAAACAGAATGTATACATTTAATTTAGTTTTAAATTTAACTTTATATGTGAAGTCAGATCTATACTGTGATTCTCGCACATACTTATTTGGTAAACGACTTACTTCAAAACAAATAAAAAATCTAGACATACGAGATGTTAAAATTTGTTTGTAACGTTCTATTTTAAATTAGAAGATGCCAAAGTCTATTTGAATGGAAATTTTCTTTGTATACATTAAACTCATTGGATCAACACTTTCCCTACATACATAAAGAGTCTGACTTGATACAATTCCCATATGATTAAATTAATTCTCGGGATTTAAATTATTTAGGGCATGTTCAGCTGAACTGCAAGTTCTTGTGGTTGACTAAATTTGCAATACGTCTTGCATCATACGTCTACAGCATACTGCGTAATACTGCACGACCAAAGTTAGTTTTCTGTTTGGTTATTCCAATGTATACCTTTCCACAAAAAGACTATTGAAAACCATCACTCCATGACGATACAGGCAGTATTTGACCTGTATTGATGAATGGTAAACAAACGAACATACAGATAAATTTTAAAGTCAATTTGATAAACTGAAGGTATTCTAAGCAACCCATATATGTTGCTAAGAACAATAGAAACGTAATGGTTAAGGTTTGTTTGGCACTGTTATGAATTCCTGTAATTATAGTTAACAGAACTATTTAAGTAATAATTATTACTAACAATAAGTATTCTGTACAGAATTGTGTATCGTTTTTTATTTTTGCGTGCCCAAAAATTATTGTCAATTTGCTTAAGTTTCAGAATGCACAATGAACCTGCTCAAAAATCCATTCTTACACACTGGTACTGTGTTGCATTCATGTGTTTTATCTAGTCTGTTACTTGCCCTAATTTTTTGTTTCTCGCCGTTTTTAATTTGATTTGTGTTAATTGAAGAAAAAATTAATTTACTGACCACTTATAACCTTTAAATTTTTCAATTATCATTTAAATTGATTATTCTGAAATGAAGTATGTTAACCGTGCGGTTAAACAGGCATGGATCTCGTCATCGCTCGATATCGAAACCTTAGTTTAAGGTATCCACTATGTTCTCCACTAAGTTAATTACATGTAATACTCTTTTAGTGCACTTTATTACTTACAATTGGTTTTACAATACACCTTGATAGCGGGTAGGGTCCACTTTTCCTGTTATACTCTATGTAATAAACCTTTTAAACAAGTTATTTGCTTTACTTTGCACTTCAATTTTGCTTTACCATCAAGGTCACTTTCTTCTAAATCTGTATCAAAATGCGGTAATAAAATTTAATAAAACAATTTTGCCGTCAAGAAACTATTATAAACAGGAAATAATATTTAATTAATACCACCACGGGTTTATGTAACTTGAAAATTAACTACACAAATATTCCCAGTTCATGACTGGGGACATAGTAACTCTTTTGTTGACCGGAATGTTTTTTTTTAACTTTAAGGTCCATACGTAAAGTTTGACTTGGGTCTAAACATCAAGACTGTCTACCCCACCACCACTGATTTTTCTTTTGTACGCAGTAATCACGTCGCTCTTAGCAATGACGACTTACCCTCTTCCCTTAAATCTGACAAACGGTGCATCATTCTAGATATTACATCCATCTCGAAATTATGACGTAGTTGCGCTATCAACAACATTTTCATGTACGCACTTGATTTTTATATTACAAATTTTTCGAAAATACACCATTTTTAATTATAAAGCAAAGCTCTTCCATTTCGCTATAATGCCCAGACTTCCACCATGACAGTCTACTATGGAAAATTTCGAAACCTAGCTCAGAACATCATTTAGCGGACGATAAAAATTTTCGCAATATTTACTATGCGTAATATCTTGCTTCGTCTAAAATTAATTCTTTAAACGGTCAAATATTTCCACTAAACAACTAGAAAAACACGTTTTATATATATATATATATATATATATATATATATATATATATATATATATATATATATATATATATATATATATATACACGATATAGTGCGAAATAGTACAAAATATGCCTGATAGTCCTAAATATCTTCACAGTATAATTTTACTTGAATTAAACTGACAATTTGGAAAAAGCAGTCCTTGAACGAAATAAAATAGTAAAACTTAGTGTGGTTCATTTATTTATAAATATATTATCAAAAGTATAAAAACTTACATCTCATTTTAAATTAAACACGCAAACTAAACAAAATCGTCACTTGAAATAGGAAAGCTATCGTGCAGCGGGATTTACGTTGTGATATTTTTCAGAGTTGTCAAAAGTAATTTCACGAGTAAATAAATCTACGAATCATCTGGAGATATGTAGTTTTTCCTAATGAAAGGTTAACCTAATATAAAATATGATACAAAAATATAAAATTCCCAACATATGGGTTTTTCTGATTAAGCCGACGGTATAGAACTAGAACTACCTTAGAAACAATTGTTTTCGTCTCTAAAAAGGGGCGAGGAAAATAGGATGTTCTTCTTTAGTGAGGAAAGTGACCAACAATGCTGCCATGTTAATAAATACATTTAGAGTGCCCGCGCACTAGCAACTTTTACGAAGCAACTATTTAGTCACTGGAATTGAACACATATAACTAATTTTAACCTCGCGTACAGCAAAGCAACTAAAAAATTACAACCCGTGCTATTTTGACGGCGAGGAAACTGTTTCTGGTAATAATGAAACACGCTTGTTCAAACCTGTTGTCGCCTACTGCCGATTGTTTAGTTCGTTTGTTACCATTTTAAAAGGGATCAGAACTGCTAGTCCTTATATCAATATAAAAAGAAACATGTCGTTAAATATTGTGAGGTCGAAAAACGACCACCACTTTATAATAAAGAATATTCCGACAAGATTTTAAAAAGGAAATTGTGTATGAACAGTTTATTGAAAATTGGAATGAACTTGAGCCTGCTGAGAAGGAAGAAAAAGGTAAGTCATTTTTATAGGATATTATTTATTTTTACATTATAACTTTACATTCCTACCTAGGTATATTTTTCATTCGGTACAAAAACCTTGGCAATAACTAATAAGTAATAACATATGTTTTTTTGGATAATGCAAAGCATTGAATTTTGTCATATTGCCATGAGAGAGCAAACGCTTCATCCCCTACAAGTACAAATGGCAGTGGCCTTCCATTTTCGTCATTAATTAAAGTTTTTGGTCTTGGCACATTTAAATCATTGCTTTCAAGTAAGTTTGAAAATACTCATTTTTTAAAAATATTAGAATCGCTTGATGAACCAAAAGCACCAACCTCAATATAAATAAAATTGCATTTACAATCAGCTATTGCTAATAGCACAGTAGAAAAGTAAGATTTATAATTAAAAAATTCAGTGCCGCTTGAATTAAGTCTTTTTATTCTGTTTCCCATCTATTGTACAACACAATTGGGAAATTTTGTCATGTCATTGAATTCATTGGAAATTTCTAACCAGTCACCACTTGTCATTTTCAGCATATAAATTGACAGTAGACACTCCCAAAGAGCGTCACATGTATCTCGTACAATTTCTCTTATCGTTGTTTCTCCAAGTAAATATTCATAATGCAGTGATACGATGCTGTTGCCTGTTGCTAAATACCTGAAACAATGAAAATGTTTCTTTTTTCTTTTTTAGGGCAGGAATTACAAAGGAAATGGAAGAATTTAAGAACGTGTTTCAAACGGGAATATGATGCTCATAAAAAAGAACCTTCAGGATCAGGAGCTAAAAAAGACGTAAATATATTTACTTCGATCAATTATTGGTTTTTCGGGATTCCCTGGAGAGTAGACAAACTTCAAGCAGTCTTGGAAACAATAGCAACACAACTGATCTACCTGATGTAGAAAGCGAAATGGAAGAAACAGAAGATATACCAGTTCCACCCAATACCCCCAAATCCAATACTATCCCCAAACAACCGGTTTCTACTCCAATCACTTGAAAGAAGACTTGTCAAAAAACGTACGAAGAATCTTTGCTCAGATTTAAAAAAAAAAAAGAGACGAAGATTGACGAAGATAAATATTTTTTGTTATCTCTACTACCTTCATTTAAAAAATTTAATGAAGATCAAAAATTCATCGCACGCCCAGAAATTATGAATGTTATGAGACTTATACGTTTGTCAGGAAACAATTACCAAAGCCAAAGTGGATACAATCTAACCCATTATATGGCAATACTTCCCAACAAAATAGTACAGCACAGTACTTTTCGAATTTTCTACCAGGTCATCAACAAGGGCCAATTAGTCCTCTGCAAACAAGTATGTCACCTAACACGCAATAATTATGGGAAAACGCATCAGAAGTTTCTTCTCTATTTCATATGTAATATTTTTATTGATTAAATGTTTTCTTTATAATAATATGTAATGCTTTTTACTTACATTAGAGTCACAGCTAATCTTTCCTGTGGTTGTACATCCAGACGTAGTGTTGTATTTTGGTATGAAATACGACGTACCAGCACTTTCAACAAGTTGTCAAAACTGTCAACACTCATTCGAAAATAATTGAAAAATTTGGTCGGGTGCTCTCTCAAACTATCAAATAACTTATAAAATTGTCCATTTAAAAGCCTTTAGCTTAGTATTTGATGAACCCAAAATAATTTTCTTTTTTGCTTTCTTTTTCGCACCAAACTGAGAGCACAAACGCATGTAACTTCTAGAAAAGCCATGTTGAACTGATCTGTAAGCAATTATTGAGTAGCTAGTGCGCGATGCTAAACATAGCCGGCAACATTTTAATCGACGAAACTATTTAATTGCCGATAACAAAAGTTGCTAGTGCGCGGGTAGTCTTACATTGAAAAAATACCCCGGTCAATCGTTTTCCGCTTTGTATAGGTTTTTTTTTATTTCTAAAGTAGTTTGTAATAAAATTTCAATTACATAAAAATTTTATTAAACGCTACGATTATCATTTTTCCTCTTGACATTTTTAAATAATAGACAATGCGTACCAATAGGAATAATCAGCAACTGTCACGTGACGGAAACATTAAAAAACCAAATTTGATTGTAGAATTGTCACTTTTTTTGTGGTTAGCTTTATTACATTTTCTGTTATAATAATGGAGAGTGCAGACAAGTCTATAGGATTAATTTCTACTTAATTTAATATTTTTAACTTCCGAAACCACAAAAACGAAATGAACGGAAACTAACCTAAACAATGAACAACATAATTATTATAAGTTTTTGTTATGAACCAATCTCATTATATTTAGAATTTACGTAAGTTCTACATACATAAAGACAAAATTTACATGGATTGGGGCTGGTATCTCGATAGCTCAGTTGGGTAGAGCGCTGCTCTAGCCAAGTAGATGTCGTAGGTTCAAATCCTACTGGAGGTAAAATTTTTATTTATGTATTTAATAAAATTAATAATAATTTTTAATAAACAATATAGTTGCCAAATTGACATTACTCGCTTCACACATGTCCAAGTTGTCTAGCGAACTTCATTAGTGCATTACGATAATTTTATCATTTTAGTTGTAGTTTTAGAAAAAAAATTGTGTAAAACAAGAGAAGAAAGTGTGTTTTCAACTCTCGTTCAATTGACACACGAGGTTAGCGGGTTAAAAAAACACCACTTTCTTCTCTAGTTGTACAAATGACTAATAATACCACTGGCGTGTGCTTTCTGGCCAAAATCGAGTCCGTTGAGTAACTGCTGATGCGTATCTCTTTCTACTACACCTAAGAATTAAAAATATAAAGTAGTTCTGTCAGTTCGCCACATACTAAGAAAAAAACTTGCCTCATCTTTCTCCTTTTGACATTATGTGACAGAAAGAAATACAAAGTGTCTTAATGTATACTAAAAAAATGAAAAGATTATTCATCAAATGTTATTCAAGCGGACTATAAGTACGTCAGTACTCACACTAGTTGTCCCCAGTGGAAACAATTAAGTGTGCATAAGAAAATTGTAAGGTTAAATTAAAAACTAATGTTTTAATTTTATTTATGCATTAGAAGTGTAATAATGTATACAATATTTTATTATTGAGAGAGGTATAATCCTCCTGCCGTCGACTGGTATTAATATAATTTACGCGTAAATAAGGTTTATAGAAATTATATATAGAGACGGTTGACTAATGTAATGATCGTAGGAGTAATCTAATATTAGAATTTAGCAAAATTATATTAAATTGACAACGATAAAATTTGAAATGAACAAAAACAGAATTTTAAAATAACCACCAGCTTTGTTTGATTAGAAATATTACTCTGTATTTCTGTGTTGAAAATTTAACGTCAATTTTAACCGTTTTCGCAATCCTTTATGGGAGATTTATACGGAATCATGATGAAGTTATCCTTTGATTCTCGTTTTGCTTTTAAAACGTTTGACAAAATTATTTGTTTTGATTACAAATGGAAACAAGTCGAGGTGTTTAAAGTTTTTAAATTTATAGCACCCTTGATTTCGGGTTGGTATACTGTGGTTTCTAGTATTGTTCGTAACATGTTTTTGTTTCACGTTGCGGGCAATAAAACGTGGAAAAAAATTTTAACCATCCGAAAGAATGCACGCATGCAGTATTCGATAACGTGCAGTTTATATATTGTTATGGTGAATTTGGTTTCAGTTCTCTCGCGCGCATAAATTAATAAAAAGAATTAGCAAGTTTATGTCGACATCAATTTTCTTAATTCATAGTTCATAAATAAAGTTTCTTGTTGCGTTAATACAAAATGATTTGTGTAATTTAAAATTTGCATATTTTTAAAATTCAAGTTTGTCATACGGGTGGTCGCAACATTGCTTCTTGTAGAAACGTACAGGTTTTAAACATAAAGAAGTAAAACACAGAAATGCGAAACATGCAAACATTAATCCCAGTAACTCACACCATACGCCTCATTTGCTTTTTAATTAACATTTCAATACAAGTAGAACTTTTCCCATTCCAATGGAATAGGATTAACGGTGCGTATTTAGAAACGACAATATCATTTAGAGTATTAATGTAATCTGATTTACTAACATACCTCAAATAAAAAGTTATTTCATCACTAACGTGAGCTTTTTTTACGTAAATTAATTATAAGCCTTAACACGGCGTGCCGCCCTCAACCTAATAACAATAAGTGCGTAAGTGTTGTATTTGTGTTCACCGTATTGTTTCCAATTTCATATAAACAGCGAAAGTTCGCATTTGCACACAATTATAATTCAAATTGCAGAATATGCGGTTGGCTCCATTACAGACCGACTTCCCCAGGGCTTAACGAAGGCCATTTCAGATCCTGGTTTTAACTGTGCTACAATAGGGATTAGTCATATAAAGGCATTATTACACTCGCGATACTATTTCCATATTGATTCACGTTCCCTGGCTTACACTTTTATTTAGCTCATTTTTCTGCCTCCCATAAATACGACAATACCATCGCCCATTACTCATCGGGATACTTCCTCAATGTCGCCGTACGCAGACTTGTCTATTGTATTCACTCTTTTTACTTACTTTAAAGGTACAAAACCACTATAACTCTTTGTATTCAATTCCCAACTTGTCTTTCAGATAATCTGCTTGTTCAAACTACTCAAAATGCTAATACTCGTTAAGTGCGAAATGCGTTTATTAAGATTTCTCCAAAAATTCCGTTATTAAGATATATTTTTGTGAATTGAATTCTCCGAGATGGAATTAAATAACTATTCATTATTATGAAAACCAACTACAAACGACGCTACTAAGGTACTTGCTTTGATATTCGAGTAAATGTAGATATTTAGAAGCGAATACACTAATTCATGTGTAATTTTAGACTGAATGCTACTGTAAATGATTTTGCTGTACAAAGTATTATAATATACAATAGGCGTAAACTTTTTTGATTTACTAAGCATTAAATTTATATAGAATTTAAATTATTAACAATGTTGGTTCTAGTACCGAACCTTGCGTTGCACCTATTACTAATTTGAGTGGTGTCCGAAAAGTACAAAGAGAACCTATTAACGTAAAGTGCTAATATGTGAGTCAATGATAGAATGCAAACACGGGTTGGTCATGAACTTTTTTCAACAGTAACAGCTAACCGACAACGAAAAAATTGGCAAAATAACAGTTTATACAATTTTTTATTTTATCAGTAAAACATTAGGCAAGAAAGAAAACACTAACTGTAGAACATACTGTTCAAATTATTAGAACTTTAATCTTTATAATGTAATGGCCGTATTTGTAAAGTGTGAAACAATGCACTATTTGATTGAGATCAAAAGTATAGCCAAATTAGTTTCTGACTGGAAGCAAAGCGATTGTCTGGCGTATGTGACGATAAGAGAAGTCGGTCATTCGCAAAGTGGATAGTAAGTATATGTAGAATTAAATACTTGATAAATAATGTTTAAACATCTCTGTATTCTTTAACCGTGCTTCATGAAATCCATATTTAATAGCACTGTTTTAAATACAATATCATTCCACAATTTCTTTTATATAATTACTTATTTCTCTTCGCTTTTCAATACAACATGTATCATTATGAAGGAAAAATGTATAAGTAAAATAACAGATAAGCAGTTATAGTAACAAATCATTAAGGTGTAACAGCAAACTTATAAATTATAATTCTATATTTAAAATATCTGTTAAAGATGAGTCTATAAGATCAACGTGTTTGTTCATTAAACAGAAAGTACCTTTAATGAACGAACAGGTTGATCTTGTAAACCCGCCTTTAACAGATATTTTAAATATAGAATTATAATTTACATCAAGTTCGCTGTTTTACCTTAATGGTTTGTTACCATTACTACTTGTTTGTTATTTTGCTTACATATTCTCTCTTGATAATGGTACACGTATTAAAACACGTAGCTTAAATAATAATATAAAAGAAATTGTGGAATTATATTGTATTTAAAACAATATTGCTATTAAATATTTAAACAGTTCTAAAAAGGCAGTAATGAATATTGCGTTAAATGGTCTGTGGTTATGTGTTTGTTATCAAATCTCACTTCACTTGAATAATATTTGTTCATAAACGAGCAAATACAATAAAACTTATGCTTAGTATATTATAAGTAATTATTATCTTTTGAAATGAAACTGATACGGGGCGCATAGTAATGGTTGTAGACTCTTATGACAATAAATCTGTAATAATTATACAAAATAACTGAAACATTGGCTACTTATCTTCAACATTACCCAGACGTAAAATGTCTGTCGAGTGTGCGAGCAGTGATACATACAATCAGCGAACTAATAGGGAACGAACATAATGGAAATTAAATAGGATCATAAGTCATGTCAGCAAGCATTAAGAAAAGAAACAATATTGTAATATCTAGACCGAACGGAATGGAAATATCTATTTGTATCACTGGCCCGAAAAGATACTTTTGCGAGCATATGCAGAACTGTGTGCCAAGGCCTCATCCGAAGCCTGCTACTGCCAATACTCGTAAAAATAGTTTCTGGACGTAGGATACACAAAATTGTTGTATTGACTTGGTTACTTGATTAAAAATATCTTTGAAATTTGTTTGATGACGCCCTCGTAGGTTAAGTTACGTTGCCTTGTTTGGTTATGTAAATCCATCAACGTGTCAAACGGATTTAATACGAATGACGGTTGACAGAAAATAATAGAACATTTTATGTACAATAATATAAACAGAAAAATCCAAATAAAAAATGCGATCGGAATAGGAAAGGAAGTGTACAAAATCCAATGACGTAAATAGGAGAATGGCCATACTAACCCGTCAGTGATTTGAAAGATTACCTATTTGCACAATGAATCTTGCCAAAATAAAAAAGAAAATGGGAAGGAGACTAATAAAAAAGTATGTTTACTCCAATAAAGCTATACTATGCTATAGGTTCGTATTTTTTTGTATTTATTAATTCCCAAGGCTATAGTTTTTCTCACATGTTTTAAGGGAATGTGGATTTCGTTTTGTTTTTCGAACTGTTTTTTTTTTACAAAAACCTCTCGTAAAAGCGGTGCATACACCACTTAATAGTGAGGTTTTTAAACGTACATATTTTTTAAATTTCCCAAGTATGTATCTATCTGTCGTTGATGCAAAGTTCTCTGGATAATCTAAATATTTCATCGTTTTAATGGCTAACTTTTATGTCATCAACTTCATGAATTGATTCATCACTCAGTGGTTTTAGAGTGTCCATATTCACAATTTCCGTTTCTACTGACGTGTCCTGTATGTTGTTAGCTGCTCTTTGCTTATGTTGCTTTTCTATTTTGTCAGTGGTGATTAATACAGACTTGAACATACGCTTTTAATTGCCGAATATCTCGAAGCTACTTCATATAATTCAAGCATACATATCAACTAAACATGTCATATTTTTCTTTTTACAAAATTGCACTTAATTGAATCTTTTTTAGCATGCCTAATTTCTCTTAACACGATTATTGTCACATCAAATAAATCTAATTTTTGGCAGTTGTTCAGTAGCAACCCACAGGTAATCTCGCTGCAGTCTGTAAGACAAAAAACTAAACTTTCTAATCATAAACGTCACATTTGTTCGTTAGCTTGTTTCTGAACCAATGCGTGCTCCATACAAATAGTTATATATATATATATATATATATATATATATATATATTTATATCGCACATTATTGCTTTCTTTATGTTTCTCTAATAACTCTTCTAATTTTTGCATGTTACTACCAGTTCTTTTACCTCCTTGAATTTTTTCCCATATATTTCGCGATGTGTTTGTTGACTGTAAAATAATAAGTAGCTCTAAAGCTTTCTACGATTTTGTGTAAAAGAGTTGCATTTACTGACTTTAAGAAAAAGTAAACAAAATATTTTAGGCATAGAATCCTAAAAACCTAGGCTCTCTGCAGAAACAAAGATAGGTACTGAGAAAGAATAAGGCATAATAGAGATAAGTATGCAAAACGCACAATTTCTGAAAAAATAAACTCACCGAGTCATTTTTGGAGAAAAATAGTAAAGAATATGGAAAGACATGATACAAATAACTTAGGAACAGAAGTGGAAGGAAGATGAAAGAATTTCAAGGTCCTATTTTTAACAAAAGCTCAAAGTTCATGTGATGCAATAAAACTATAAAAATATCAAGAAACTTAGCTGGTGGATAAATGGAGTAAAACATAGCAACTAAACAAAAATAAGGTATAAAATCAGAACCAAGGCTTGTTAATAATTTGGAGAAAGAGTAAAAACGTATAAATATAATCATAAGCTGTTCTTCGGTGTAATTAAGAACATGAGGTAGAAAAAGGTAAATACAATAACAAATGTAAAAGATAAAGAAGGAAAGAAATAAAGGAGTCTAAAATTGTGGAACGATTTTAGGGAACACTATAAATAATTGTTAGGCGGAAATGGAACAGCCTCCTAATGTAAACCTATAAATCAGGAAACTATTACAAGTAAAGAAACAAACGTAGAAAAAGTAACGTTTTCAATTAGGAGTGAAAACTAGGAAGAGCACCTGGGCATGATAACAGAAGACAATCAAACCACTCCCAGACATAACCAAAGAAGAGTGTAAAAAATATTATGAACTAACGTATTGGAGAACAATACACGTAGTATAATATTACTTACATAGATTATAAAAAACACGATTTGGATTTCGATAAGGTTAAGTGGGAGGGCATATAGAAGACATTCAGAAATAAAGAAAAGACGACTTTAATAAAAGTAACTGGTTCTAGACGAAACAATAAATAAATCAAAGAAAAGGAAAGCTAATACCAAACAAAATGAAAATGAAAATGTGCTATTCGGGCAATATAATTATTATCGTACAACACGTAAAGACACTTCACATGAATATGTAGCATATTTCTGAGGAAAAAAGAAGTACCGAATAACTTTAGAATTCAGCTATTTAAGAAACTAAGGTGATTAACACTTTTATATGGCATAAAACATGACCAAACTACAGAAATGACGTTTATAAGGAAAGTCGAATCGGAAAATTTAAATCCAAAACCCATGATGGAAAAAATTTTGGAATTACTGAAATTATACGCACATGTTCAAAGGACAGCCTTAAAAATCGGAAGTTCTGCAAGTGTTTGAAGGTCAAATAAAAAAAAACAAGGAACGGGCCAAGTGAACATATTTGGAGGACATAAAATGTAGTGATAAATAAAAGGAAATATACAAAAGACCGTTGGATTTGTGGCAGGATCTATTACAAACAAAATACACTCACGTACCTCACAATTCAATAACTAAGCTTACATAAGTAGATCGTCAGTTTAGATAAATAGACCATATGATTGTTATTTGTAATCATCGATAATTTCTGGATATATTCGATGGCTAACTTAATAATTCCTATCATCCAGGGTTACGCATACAATCGTTGATTTAATACATTTTTAAAGCTTCTTACGAAAAACGTTTATCGAGAAAGCTAATCTAAAATGAATAGGTCTTCAAATTACAGTCACTTCTTCGATTACCTTAGTTTAAAAGTTTACTACCTTCTGTCCCAGTTTCCTTCTTGCGGCATCTCAAATTCTGGGAAATTTCAATGTTGATAACTCTAATTGGCTTCAATATTCATCTACTACTAATCCTGCTGGTCGTACTATATACACATTTGCTATTTGATGTGATCTCACACAGATGATGTCTGAATACACAAGAATCCATGATAACCCTAACTACCCTACATCTTCTAGACCTCTTTAACCGAGCTAGTAGAGTAGTGGTGAAACGACATGCTTGGTATTCGGGAGGTAATTGGCTCGACTCCCGTCTACCAGGGGGTTTCCTCATACACATGTAGCGGCACGATCACTGCATATACGCACATCATGTGCGGCTACTTTGTCGAACGCTGGGGTAATATTTCCCCTCTCAGAATCCTAACTCCGTTCCTTCCGATCCTATTCTGACCACACCCATCCTTAATACCACCATGCATATATACGTAATGTATGTATGTATGCTGGGAATCCATGATTGTGCCCGAAGGAGCTTGGAAAGCTCTAGCAGCCCGCCCTCCCCCTTGGAAAGAGAATGAAATACGTGACCTTCCCTTTCATTTCCTTCCTAGACCTCTTTGTTACACCAAACCCACTTGTTTATAAAAATTCAGTTCTTTCCCCACTAGGTCTATCTGACCATTGTTTAATAGACGTAACTCCTACTGTCCATAATTCCTCTGTTGTTCACAACACTCACAGAACCTTGTGGAGTTTTAAGTCACATAATTGAGTGATTTACGGATTTCTTTGCAACCTCTCCATGGCGTAATATTTTAAGTGGTTCTCATCTTCGAACATTACGCTTTCAGTATCTGAAACATGGTCATGCGCAATAGGGCTTGTGCTGATGCAATATCTTTGAAAAATAAATCTTATACCAAATAGAAATCTAATAAAACGGTCGAGAGTCATACAGAGTACGTTATGCTAGGAATACCTGCAAAAGTGTTATCACTAAACCTAAAAAATTGTTTAAACAACAAGCTACATTTCCTCTCCGACATCTTTCAACGGATCTGTAGTTGCTGATTCTGTAGACAAAGCCAATATTTTTGTGGTTTTATTTTTATCAACTCGTGTTTTAATGATTCTGGAAAAGAAGCACCCCTAGTCAGCTCTTCGTCATACTCTATGAAACCAATTCATTTTCGATACAAGCTACTAGAATCGATTATGAGTATGTTTGATCCCAATAAGACAACTGGAGGAAATTTCTTCATCATGGAAGATAGCAAATGTTCAACCTATTCCAAAAAAAGGCCATATTGTGTAAAATCATAAGAAAGTCATCAATCAGAAACTACCCTCTTTCCTTGAATCTAACAAACTCGCTAGTGACGACCAATACGCTTTTAGCCAGAATCGTTCAACAGGTGATCTTTCATATTTGACTAAATTTTGGAACAATATATTAGAACAATCCGGTGGAACAGTTGTAGTTGCTTTAGATATCTCAAAAGTATTTGACCAAGTTTGGCAAACTCACCTTGTTTGAGGTAACTGGTACGCTTGTCAGCTGGATGTCCAGTTTTCTTGATAAAAGACGAATACATGTCGTAGTTGATGGATTCTTTTCATTAGATTTTGGCATTAATGCGGGCGTACCACAGAGATCAATTATAGATGGTACACTGGTTCTGTTATACACAAATGATCTTATTTCAAGGACTAACCCGATCCATTGCTTTGCTGATGACAGCACTCTTTCTTGTAATCCATCTCAGTCTACTCATAATACTAATCCATCTGCTCAATTCAAGACATTAAATTTGAAATAGCCATCTCATTCAACAGAAACATTCAACGTCTCCTTGAATGGGGAAGCAATAATCTAGTTCAAATTAATGCTAACAAAACTCACTGTTGTCTTGTGTCCACCAGAAAAGATCGATTATTTTCTATTATAACAATGTATGGCTCAGACCCTATTACTATGTTGGGAATGACTGTATCTTCAAATATATCATGGGTTAACCATCTGTTGTCAGTTACTAAAGTAGTTGCTCGTAAAATAGACTTTTTTTACACACCTAAGCAGTACTTTACCTCTCCACAACTCTCTCTACTATGTAAGGCCCAAATTCGACCTCTAGAATATAATTCTCATTTCTAGGTTGGTGCTCCCCAATACACTCTCGATATCGTTGATCGTATTCAAAGAAGAGGTGTTAGGCTTAACCCGTCCTTAACTTCTGACATACACTCCCTTGAGCAAAGAAGAATCGCGCCAATTCTCTTTGTACTCTCGTTATTACAATGGCTATTGAGGTACTAAATTACAATCTTTGGTGCCATCTCGGGCCACCTTTGCTAGGAATACCCGGTTTGCTCATTCACATCATCAAAAAGCAGTGCAAATCTCCACTTGTCGTACAAAACGGACACACACACAGACGCGCGCACGCACCTGCCCACTGATCCTTCCATCCGCCCACACATCCACTTACGCTCCCACCCATAAGACAGTCAAAACAGTAAATACGGATTTCGGTAACAAAATATAGTTTTAGTTCAAATGGGTTTACCGATTTTGTAAAACATTCTAAAAACATAAAGTGAGGTAACTCTGCCAAAATAGCCGTTTACAAATGGATAATAGTCGACCTGTTGTAGAATTCGTCAAGAACCAATTTTAAATGGGTTTATAGCATTGTCTTTAAGGAAAAAAATATTACGATATTTTACTATTTACTTATTACAATGTTGCATTGTGTTCTCATGTTTTTGTTTCGATAACGGTATTATGAAATTTAATAGATATTTAAATTTTTGTGTTAATAGATCAGCCACTGACCCTGCGACATTGTTTATGTATTAGCTAGGATAAGATAACTACAGTACATAGATACAAGGAGTAGGTTTCAATAAAATGCATTACTCTTCTCGTAATAGATCTGAAAGGTCACCGTGTGGTTTTTAATTTTTCAATTTACATGTAATATCACATCATACACTATTCCATTTAGTATTATTAATATAATTAGATTATTTTGCCTTGTAACCCTAAAATTTCAAAAAACGTATTTTTTTTCAATTCTTCAGAGAAATTGCTTAAAATTAAATACAACACAGGATAACGATTAGTTGATTATTTGAAATACGTTATGATCACCTAATTATTAATTAAGAAAGGAATTGGTCAGTAATCTTTTATAAATAGTTACATAATTAATTAAATAATTTAAAACCGTCATGTCTTTACTGAAACTACAAGAGCTCCATTTATCTACGCAGTGGGAAAACATTATAAAAAACCACACTTCCATTCACTTGAATTGATCACGATTAAAAAATCTACGTTTTCGAGGTATTTGAACGCTACCTTACAGTTCTGCGGCTGTAAAAGCCTCAATTTCCTTCACAATGAATATCACTTGGTGTGAGCCTTCGTATTTTGACTGTGTACCCGATTTCAGTTGAAATCTCCACCACGTTTTTTTTATGAATCTTCAGTAGCTGATTAATGTTTATTATTCAATTTTCTTCAAATTTCTTCCTTACTTTTTATTAATGTAGCGATTGAAAGAATTCTTATTCTTAGATAATCATGTATCTTAAACCTTATAACAACACGGTTATTACAATGCTGTAATTATTGCAAGCAAGCTGACGTGTTCATTAGATTTACTAGAATCTTCTCCATCAGTAGAATACGAAATAGATAATATTATAAATATAGAGCTCACGAATATAAATAGGTATGTAGTAAGCTTTCTTTAATATAAGTACAGTTAATGAATTGAGATAGGTGGTCTTAATAATTACAGCACCATTTTCGTAGTGTGAAAGGTGGATCAATTTTCTTTCACATGTTATGTGCATTTACGTTTATCTTAATGTATAAAAATCAAGCGGTGAGATGGGTGGCATTGCAATTTTGTTGTCTACAAAAAGTGGTTTTGTTTCTTTGTTATGATTAATAAGTACCTAACTATCACTTTTTATCGCTACATTAACAAGCAATTACGAAGTACTGATTTACATTTTATACCAATTTCATTTTTTATATTTCCAGTTTTTGTGTTGTCACGTGAGTCAAATCTGAAAATGGCGTAATATTTATTATATATGGTATAATTTCGCATTTTATTTTATTTTAGTTTATTATTTTTATTTTTATATCACGGCTTTATCGAACATAAAATGCAATTTTAGAAATCTGGTTGAGAAACATAAGTCCTTGATGAATACAATATTTTTGACACCAAAACTTTAGAACAAGTAACATCAATGTAATAAGTACACGAAATTCAAGAAGAAACCACAAAAAATCTCAGCCAATACTAAACTTTACTGTTGGGTAAAGCAATAGAAAGTTTCGGTGATCAAATTTCGAAAGGAAGAAACTGAGAAACATAATGCAAATTTAAGTGGCACTTTTAAAATAATTTTTTTCAAGTGATGTTACAATCTCATTTATAAAAGCGTGCAGTAACCGTAATCTAATGGAATACTAATTGAATTTTTTAGACGACCAATCACTATGTGTTTGAAATTTTTAATAAACGCAAATTCTTTTATATTTGTTCGCATACTTAAATCGATAGGATTCATATAAATGAATCGAATCGTTTATATCGCATATGCATCTAAATAAATTTCAATGACATTCGCACGCCTCAATTACTTTTTGATGTAAAAATTTCAGTATCGTCACCTTTTTCCTCCTTGTTTTAAACTTTATTGTCAATCATTAATTTTATAGGATTACACTCGATCGGGATTATAACAGGCAGGCAAGCCCAAAACGATCTCTTATTTTTAAATTCGAATTTTATTGGTCATTAGTTTCCCTTAATTTTAAAACTTAATCTGGCGCTCAATCACAGTTATCCCAAAAGCTAGATAATTTTTTCATCGATTACTAATCGTACTGTACCGTAAGAAAATTACTTAGATTTCCTTTTCTCCATATAAAGAAATGAGCTAAATGGCACTTTTCCATTCTATACAAATAGCAAAACGTGTAAGAATGTTATTCTTGATCTAACGAGATATTTTTTACGGTGCTCGTTTACGTAAAACTCGTTTTAATACATTCGGGTTACAAATTTGATATACAAATATGCTCGACTACGATCTGTGATTTTATAGCCGGAGGTCTTCTTGAACACCATTTTAGTTCTTTAACCCTACACATCATGAATGAGTATAATTTACCATCAGAAACGTAAGGAAATGGACGCCGAATTTAATTTCTGAAGTTCAGATGATGCATTATACATAGGCATTTTATTAGCTTCGGCTTTCTGCCACAAAATCTTTAATTATATAGCTGTTTTTGCAACTTTGTTGTAGTAATTTGTTATTATACTGCTGATATGGACCATTTCAATTTTAAATCTTAACAAATAACTCGACAATCATATTGCTGCACGTGTTGTTTTTTATAGAAATTTTTCTCTTCGTATATGTGTGTGGAACGGTAAGAAATAATTAAATAAATACTTTGACATTGCTTCTAAGTAGATAACAACAGCTTTGCGTCTTTAGCAAACGTTATTCGAGTTGATTCCAATTTAGCATAACATAAATTAGGATGCGTGTCTTTTGAGTTCATCATTGTGATGAAAGTCAATTATGTTGTGACTGTAGTTTGTAAATGTTTAATCATATTTCAATAATAGATCTGAGTTTTCTCGTGATTTTCAAGATATATCTTTAGTTTTAGCACTGTGACATACTTAACTACTGAGAACAACAGGAACAGGAACTAGGAAGATCATTCCACCGTTTAGAACCAATGTAGAAGGATGTGTATTGCGCCTGTTTGGTACGATGAGTTGAAATTTGTATTGCATATTGATTATGTAAATGAACCAACTGAGTATCTCTAGCAAAGGTCGCCCAAGATGGTATCAAAAAATGTAGTTCAGCAGCATAATATCCACTGCAATACTCGTATTAATAGGGCCTACAAACTGAAAATGTGAGTTATTAATACTTACAACAGGAAATGATCGATCTTTTTTGGCGGACACAAGGCAACACTGAGTTTTGTGAGCATTAAATTTAAGTAGATTAGTTCTTCCCCATTCAAGGATACGTTCCACGTGTTTTTGTTGTGTGAACTGGCCATTTCAGATTTAAATCTTGATTTGATATAGAAAGTAGATTAGTATTATGAGTTGACTGAGATACACTACACTGAAGAGTGCTGTCGTCTGCAAAGCAATAGATAGGGTTAGCTGTTGACGAAAGGAGAAAAAGTGTAGGAGCCATCACTAATCCCTGTGGCAGGCCTGCCTGATATCTAACTTCTTTTGAAAAGAAGTCATCGACTGCAACACGTATTTGTCTTTAACAAGAAACTCAGTTGATGAGCGTATCAGTTAACGGAAACGAGATGAGTTTGGCAAGTAAATACTTATGTCAAACTTAGCCAAATGCTTTTGGAATATCTAAAGCGACTATAACTGTTTCACCGAATTAGTCTAATATATTGTCCAGAGCCTGAGTCACCTATAAAAAAAGATCTCACCATATTGGTGGTCACTAAGGAGTTTGTCAGAATCAAGGAAAGAATGTAGTTGTTGATTGATAGTCTTTCTCATAACTCGAGACAAAGTTGAATTGACAGCAATTGGTCCGGTATTAGATGGATCGGTCTTGTCGCCCTTTTGGGGAACAGGTTAAACATTTGCTAACTTCAACCCTGCTGTTTATCGATTCTAGGAGCTTGTATCAAAAATTAATTGGTTTCATAGCGTACGAAGAAAAGTTGACTAGTGACACATCTTTTCCAGAATCATTAAGAGACGAGTTTGATGTAAATAAATCTACAAAAAGATTGGCTTTATCTCTAAAGTTAGCTGCTACAAATCCGTCAAAGGATGCCATTGCTAAAGATCAAAATTTATGGCTACAGAACGTGGTCTGCATTACTCTTGGCCGTTTTATTAGATTTCCATTTGGCGTAAGATTTATTTTTGAAAGATATTGCATTAGCATAAACCCTCGTGTTTATTAGCAAGTGGATTTGATGTAAGGAATATGTCTAAAAGATGTGGAGTATAGTAAAGGGACTCTAGTGGATTTGGAAACTATTTATATGAGATCACGTGAAAGAACAATTGTTTCTGCACTATGACCAGCGGGATTAGTGGTAGATTAAAACTGAATCCAATTACAGTTATGAACATTAAAATCTCACAGAAGTGTGAAATCGCAAGATGAAAACTGACACAAAAGATACCCAATTTTAAACTAAGGTCATCAAATAAATCTTGAAAATTGCTATCATTGGGAGACCTATAGATGCAACTGTAGACTTTCACGAATTTAGTTAGAACTCAGTCACGTCGAAGATAACCTCCGCAACCAGTGTCCTCATTGAGGTACACAGTCCTTCTTTATATTGACACTTATTGTGAAATATGTATTGGAGAAATTGCAAGTCGGGAGAATCCAAATTTGCAGAGGATACTTGTGTTTTTGATAGAAACCAAATGTCAGGTTGTACCTTATACGTGGTATTAGGTCGAATCTTAATGCTGTTCACCTACACCTTGAACAAGTGCAACCGCACATTCCTTTTCTAACAGAAACACAAGTCTCCCCTGTGAAGCACTGATTCGCCTGACCTGAAAATTTCCAGATACAACCTCTACTCTAACTTTCGCCTTAAGGGCGGAGTATGTGCGTATACCAAGGATAACGTAGGTTGTAAGAGGATGTCCACTTTGGAAAACAACAAATTTGAGTTCTAAAATTCTGGGCCCCAATTTGTGAAATTCTATTGTTGTTTGTATAGGTCTCGCAATGCTAACAACTTCCAAGATCTTTTTGATTACCTTAGTCAGAAAACAGACTACCTCTTATCACAGTTTCCATCTTGCGATATTTCAATTCTGGGAGACTCTAATATCCACAACTCCAAGTGGCTTCAATTTTCATCTACCACTAATGCCACGGGTCATAGTGCAGAAACATTTGCTGTATCCTGTGATCTCACACAAATGATTTCCGAACCAACCAGAATCCCTGACAACCCTAACTATACTCCACATCTCCTGGATCTATTCCTTACAACTAACCACTTGTCTATAAAACAAGAGTCCTTTCCCCACTTAGTCAATCAGCTCACTGCCTAATCGAAATAACTTCCTCTATACCCAATCCCACTGTTACTCGAAAAACAGATAGAACTACGTGGTGTTTTAAATCAGCTATCTGGAGCGAACTGCGAGATTTTTTTGCAACATTCGCCTGGCGCGAGTATTGCTTTAAGCAGTCCTCCTTGCTCTTTAAATAACTGAAGTTATCTTGACGAGTATGGAGTTATACATTCCCAAAAAACGCAATCGTGTAGGTCATTCTCGTTCCCAACCATGGTTTAATAGGACTTGACTGACGCATTATCGCAAAAGCATAAACGACTATATTGCCGCAAGGAATAGTTGCAAAAGCATCATCACCAAGGCCAAAAAGATGTTTGAAGAACGTAGATGCAAAGAATTAGTCTCATGTCCTTTGGGTAGTCGTAAATTTTGGTCATTATCTAAAGCCATCAGTAAAAACTTTAGTACATCTTCCTTTCCTCCCATGACGTCTCGCGACGGAGCTGTAATAGCTGATTCTGCTGACAAAGCCAACTTTTTTGTCGATCAAATTTATGTCTCAATGATTCTGGTAAAATTGTGCCGTCGTCCAAATCTACCCCATACGCTATGAAACCAATCCACTTTCGATACAAGCTCCTAGAATCAATTATGAATAAACTTGACTCAAACAAGGCGACTGGCTGTGGCGGTATTCCATCTATCGTCCTTAAGAAATGCTACCCCCAACTAGTACCTGTATTGTCCAAACTCTTTTCGATCTCCATGTCATCTGGACAGTTTTACTCAACGTGGAAGTTGGCAAATGTCCAACCTATTCCTAAAAAGGGTGACAAAACCGATCCCTCAAACTATCCATTCCATGGAAAATCATGGAGAAAGCCATCAACCACCATTCACCAACTACTTTCGTTCCTCGAGTCCAATGAACTCCTAAACCACGACCAGTATGGGTTCAGACAGAGTCGTTCAACGGGTGATCTTCTCTCATATGTCACCCAACTTTGGAATAACACATTAGAGAGGTCCGGTGAAACAGTCGTAGTAGCTTTAGATATTTCAAAGGCTTTTGACCAGGTTTGACACAAGTGCCTACTTGCCAAGCTCACCTCATTCGGCTGATCCGATACGCTCATCAATTGGATCTTCGGCTTTCTTGACAAAAGACAAATACGCGTTGTGTCATTGGCTTGTTCTCGAAAGAAACTACTGTTAACGCGGCCGTACCCCAAGGATCAGTGATAGCTCCCACACTTTTCCTGCTATACATAAATGACCTCATTTCCTGACCAACTAACCCGATCCATTGCTTTGCAGACGACAGTACTCTACACTGTAGTTCTTCTCAGTTTTCCCACAACAATAAGTCTACTCAGGACGTTAAAGACTATTCTTAATTGCTGCATTTACGATAACATTGTTAAAAAAATACAGATCGATAACTTCCCTAACCGAATTTCATAAAACAGTATTTGTTTGAGAGTTACTTTTGTAAATAATGCAACACCTGAAAAAGATAAACCGCGTTTGTGACCCAACTGAAATTAAAATCAATATATAGTTGATCGTTACATTCTAATAAATTAATCATAAAAGCGCAGACTTGGTAACATAGCAATATTTAAACAAACAAAACAAAAGAAATGTCTAGCTAAATATATACCTTATGTTTCAAAGAATTTTATTTAGCAGCATTAGTGACCGGAGATTTAAGGACAAATAATGCATTCCTGCTTAAAAAGATATATTGAAGTATCCAAAAAAAAAATTTGAGGTCTTTTCACTATCTATTTTAAATCATTTTGACAATTTATCTATGTTTTATATTAAATTATGTAGCATCCATTATTTATGATATTATATTATTTAGCAGATATAATATAATATAATAATTAATGAAAATGAATCAATATTAAAATCATTTGGTTATTGCTGTTTCTATTATTTTCTCATTTAACGTTGTCTTAAATATACTATTTTACTAATTTATATAAATCATTTTTATTAAAATGGTTGATGGTCACTGTTGCTTAACATGCAGTTTTTACAATTGAGAAGCACTGGCACGGTTGTAATGACAAGTTACTAAGTTCAATAAGAACGCTTCTTTTCCTGTTTGCTTCCACAAGTGCGTTTTATTCCTTGAGGAATATCGATATTATTCTGAATGTAAGTAATCCGTCAACTAGGGTCGGATTTATATTTATTCTTCTGTATTTGGAATGATTAAGTATTGTTAATTATTTCTTACGTCATTCGGATGTAAAGGTTAAAACGTTAGCCATCAACACCGCAGTCGTCTCATTATAATTACTAACTTTAAGGAAAATACATATTCCAACTAGAAATCCTCATAAATTTAGTTTATGAACATAACCGTTTCTTTCGAAATTCTGCTTTGTTTGAATTTGTCTTATTGTACACCTCGTTAAGAGGTCCTACTCTACTCTGAGGGTAAGTCCAACAACCACAAACATACTTCACTCTGGAGTTCCGATAACTATAAATACAATACTATAAACTTCCGAACTACTTCTTACTTTTGGTACCCTGCTACATTAATTGGAAATCGCATCCGTTGATACCTACTAATATCACGCTAGATAACAAGAAGATCTATTTGAATGAGACGACAGGACTATTCAAAGCTAAGTCAAACATGCTTTTGTGAATGCAAATACACTTGAACCTATCTTAATGTACAGCCCTGCCATACTTTATTTTATGCTACCCTTAAGTAATTGTTTTGAAATGCTCTATTTTAAAATTCAATCCGTTTATTAGTTATTTTCGAACAAAGTCAATTTTACAGGACTTCATTTAACTTGAGTTTTTGTAAGTGTAGAACAACCTGTACAGATTAATACATTCATCCTTGCGGCTTTTTATGCGTTTACTGTTATATGCTTATTAATGTATAAACATTGGTCTATCTATGAAGAGATGTGCTATTAACTATTGACTGTTTAAGGCTTGCTTAATTTTATTATTGGACACTGAACCATATGTACAGAGGTCTTGTGGGTGGCCTATACAGTGACATAGAATTTAATTTTAATTCATACTTGTGCATTAGCTAATTTTACTACATTTAAAAATTATTTAGCTTTGGATTATCCGAAAGAAAAATTAGATATTGGGTTTTATGCTTTTTTCGAATCTACTCAATAATTACAGTTTCATTATCATCATATATATTTTTTGGTGCTATTTTGTTGTCGATTACTTTGATATATGTATATTTGTGTGTGTGTGTGTGTGTGTGTGTGTGTGTGTGTGTGTGTGTGTGTGTGTGTGTGTGTGTGTGTGTGTGTTATATAATATATATATATATATATATATATATATATATATATATATATATATATATATATATATATAACGTTTTAGTGGTTGCGCAGTTGTTTATTGGTCATATTGTGCCGTAACCTATTGCGCAGGCGTATTACGCTTAAGCTCTTCGCGCATTATTGGGATCCATATGGATCTCATTTCTACACTAGCAGGGCTTATAGAATTTTCTACTTGTACGATGTACGTTTCTTTGAGTTTCCGGCGAGTTATATTGTCGTCCTTTGTCACTATCTGTGTGTTATCCCAATGGATGCGGTCGTCTGCGTTTCAGACATGTTCTGCGATTCTTGATCTTTCTGTTTCGCCTTTTCGGATGTTGTTATTATGTTCTCACTTTGAGTGGTCTACTGCTCTTTCCTATGTATGTTATGTCGCATTCGCACGGTAAGTTGTATACACAATTCTTGGAATTCTGGTTTTCATTGTGTGGTTTGGTTTTGATTAGTATTCCCCTGAGCGTTTTTGTCGATTTGAAGACAGTTCGTATCTTATATTTGCTACCTATCCATCGTATTTTGTCTGAGGTACCTTGTAGATATGGTATTATCGCTGTGTATTTAGGTTCTTCTTTTTCCGTTACCCTTTCCCTGTTTTCTTTACGTGTTTTACTGATATTTTCTTTTTCTTTTTCCAAATCCTCTTGTTTTGAGCATATTGTTTCAGCTCTATCATACAAACATCTTGCCATTCCTAACTTCACGCTTTTGAGGTGATTGGAGTGGTAGTGTAAGTACCTTCCCGTGTGGGTAGCTTTCCTATATACACTGATCGTGAAAGTGTTGTCATCCCTGTGTACAAGTACATCTAGGAATGGTAGTTTTTGTTCCGTATGAATTTTATGGACGGTGCGCTGCTGTTTAAATGATCTAGGAATTCATACAGCTTATGCTTGCCGTATTACCAAACTACGAAGGTATGGTCCACGTATCTAAGCCACATCCTTGGTTTTGAATTTAACATTAACGTTGAACGAAGAAGTACTACTTAAACATCTTTAAAAAATGTGTTGATACTTGTAGAATTACCATGTTTGGTTTTATAATTACAATGTTACATGCTTGACAAATAAAAATAAATTTTACATCTACAATACATTATAAATGGAAAATTATTGTTTTAATACCACTAACAAAGTTTTCTAGCTGGAATGAGTTAGTAAGTAACGATTCGTACCTTCTTATCTTTTTCTACTACACGTTACAATTAAGAATATACTTAGTCTTTTCATGTGTACTCAGAAATGGAGCATTTCATAAACTATCTCTCCTATGGAAATACAAACGGCAATAAAATAAGTATTAATAACAATTCATGAATGTGCTCTCTTGCAGTCCACTTAAACAGATATCATTTTTCTAATTTATCTAGTGTTCTTTATTAAAGATTTCTATGAACCACGTAGTAACATTATGTTTTTAATCGGAAGGAATCCACCTACATTTATTCTTTATAATAAAGAGAGAAATGACAAATGATACCCAAACTATTATTGCCAATACACAACTTATGGATTTATATTAATCAAGCTGTAGTAAAAATGTATGTTATTTAATACAATATGCTTGTATCACTATTTATTGTGTCAAGACGCTTTTTTGTTTGGTTTCCTAAAAGGAAAGTATGCTTTTTATAGTTTGCAGAAATTCTGGTTGGATTCTTTCTTAAATGCAATTTTTACTCGATTTAAATAATACTGTTTTATACTAATTTTTAATTATTTTCTGGCGATAAATCGAATGGTAAATAAACAACAGTCTGAGTTTGAATTGGCAAAATGTAAGTTTATTTTAGATAAAATATTTTATGAAAAAGTTTTTACATAGCGGATTAAACTGCCAGCTTAAGGTTATAACTATATTTTATGCTGAATACTTATAACTTATTATTACTGCTAAAGTTTCTACAACTTAGGGAACAGGTTCTTGAATGCATCTATTTTTATTTACAGTACCTGACAAGATATATACTGGTAATGTATGTTTGAACTCGATTCTCGCTTGTGTTGCAAGAGAACATTCTCTGAAAAAGAAATGAAAAGCGTGTGTTTATTGTTCTTATACTTGAGCTCCCATGTTTTCTTTCAAAACTTTTGTTTTTCTTGTTAATGTTACTCATAAAGTTGAAAATGCGACACACTTACACATTATGGCTGTAAAGAAATACTAAGTAATTATAGTCGTATTCATATATGAACGTAACTATTCTCTTGTAAACCCACAGAAATTTATCATTTTCAAATCATGAAACTTCTGTAAATTGGAGTAGATTATATTTTTAAACTAAATTCAAAAACTCACAAATCAAAAAAACGCATATTCACTTCTATCGTATGGAACTCATTCGCTGTGTTAAAAATAATGCAAGCGGTAAAGAAAAGTGGTCTCATATATTGTACTGATGATGAGTTACGTGTTTAGACTGTAAAATGAAAATGTAATACACCCCAGAAACTTTTAGCATTGATATAATCTAACGTTATAGAAACTAAAATGTACAAACACTACAGCGTGTACTCTATTAAATTCCTTTACAGTTGACGATTTAGGTTTGGGTAAACCGAGTTTACAGTTCGAAAACCACTTTGCTTTGAAGTATCTACGCATTAAGGTATTTGCGTTCAAAATCTAATTTAATAGTAATACTTCAAAAATAAGCTTTGTTCGGCTTATGTATTTATTTTGTTTAGACGTCTGTCTTATTCCCAGTTTTTAACTTGCAGCTTTGTTTGTTTTATCATAATGTAGTCGTCACTGTAGATTGGCAAAACTCTAATATTGCTGTATATTTATTCACCCCTCAGTAATGCATATGTTGCAGTTTCCCTGAAATATCTAAATGACCATAAACTGCACGTTTCAACAATCTAATAACGAGATTCAATCGAAACTAATGATTTTTTTGCTAACGACGATTCTCCCCAGAGATTTTCTATGTAAACCATAACATTTATTTCAATACATTAATATTACACACTTAGAAACAACTGATATAAATTATATAAAATTCATAACAATGTTGACAATATGTCTTATAAGCAGAAAACCCTTTTTCAGACAAAATAAAATGTCAACGTTTCTTCTCTCTTCGTAATTATGATTAAAGGAACACTAGGTTTCGACTGAATTGATACATATGTTATTACTTTATATTCGTACTTCAGGCAGTATACATGGGCGTATCAAGTGTATTCTCCGCACACAAGCGTTGTAGATCTTACCAAAACTAGCACCCTTTTTGTGAGGACTTACGTTTACAAATTAAAATGCCTCTTTTTATTTTCTATAAAATACTATACCTAGTTTTTAATTAATGTTAGGATATTAAAAATAAAATGTGTTTTAGAATTGATTGTTAATTACATATATCTTTACGTTTCCATCCGAAAATGAAGGTGATATAAAAATTCGTATACTTAGATCCATTTTGTCAAATACTTTTGTATACACAAGTTTTCTTTCACCCTTTTTGTCATAATTTGTTTTTCTACGCCACTTTTAGAAACATTTATTGAACCTTATGATACATAGTACCAATAAACTAGTACACCAACCGCGTTTTTTGCCTTGTTTTATTTAGTGTTTGTAGAAATTGTCACAGATTTGTGTATGTTTTTAGAATCTGGTTTCTGCATTTGAAAATCTCTTTCAGAAAGTTAATTCCTGGGAATGACATGTGGTGAGAATAATATATTGTAAAGACGATTGTTGGACATACCGCTTGGCTCTATTTAGATTTTTAGAAGATACAACATAGCCAAGTACACCAAAATGGGTTAAGTTTATCGAAAGCGTGACCTCGATGCCTGAATATCTGCAGAAGGTCGAAGAGATGTATTCCAACCCAAAATAATTTTTGTCCAGCGATAATCAAAATAATCTAAGAAGAAACTACATTCTTGTCTCACAGGTGGTCTAACAGGTATTAGTTACCCCTTATTCAAAATCAGCAGGATAAGCTCTCGGTAAAGGTTTAGGCTGTATTAATTGCTAATCAACGTATTGGCCCATGTATATCACGAAACAGACTAGTGGTCCTACTAGAGAATCTATCCATCCAGATGGTTTTTGTTGTTGAAGTTTGAAAAAGAAGCTGGATCAATACTTGGATATTGTCGGTATACTCGAATACCTGAAATAATGCTACTAAAACGTAGGATGCTATTATAATAATGATCGCAAAACAAACCGCACTTTTGGGAACTAAGGGTTTTTTTACAACGCACTTGGAAATTAGGCCAACTATTCAATTTAAGCGTCTCACATACATAGTTTTATTATTAAAGCACTAAATCTTCAGCAAATAAGACCAATATTATTTTAATATTCTAATGTTTATCGAAGGTGTCATTGTAATTCCAATTTAAAATTATTCATATCTGTTGTCCGTGCTAGTTACAGTTACACGTATTTTAAAACGTAAGGTAACGTAAAAATGGTTCGGACACTTAATCAAGAGATTCTTATTTGTGCAGATCATTGTAAAATAAAAATAATAAATTGACTTCTAAGAAGGGCAAGACGGTATATAGGCACATTTAAGACATCAAGATGATTTAAATTTGTATGCTTGTTGTTGCTGACTATACCTTTTTGGTTGTTTAATTTCTAATTTTTACCAAACTTTTTAAATAAGTAATTTTTTTAATAGATTTCAAAATTAAAAAAATATTTTCTCTCAAATGGTAGCACGTGTCAAATGGGCAATAAGAGTTGTGAGTGTAGATCCGAAAATGAGCCTACTAAACTTCAAAACGGTCAAAAGTACGTAAATTACAGGATAAGAGTGCCGTCTAGATCTTACCTTGCATTCATTTCCTTTAATCACATTCCTCTCCACCTGCGTAATGGAATCCTCAAATTATAACGCTCCAAGAAAATAAAAATTAAACAATCTATACAGGGTGTCCTGAAAAGAATGAGCGATAGTGCAGGGGCCCATTCTCTGGATTAAAGTATACCGATTTAAGTCTACTTACGTACGAGCCTTTAAAGATTTATTTTGTTTTCTGTTTTTTACGCTAACTCATTTATTTTTTTGAGTTATTTAATTGAAATTTGGTTTTTGTACGTTTTTGCATTAGCTGAACATGTCTGTGAAATCAGTTTTTGTGTAAAGTATAGAGGGCGCTTGCAGAAAAATTTGACATAATGAGGAACTTTTTAAAAATTTCATAATAATAGCTTTATAAAAGTCATACTTGTCACAAGTCGCTAAACTGCACCATTTCCAAGAAAAATTAGTACTACAGATTCTATTACTCTCGCGAACATTCAATATAGTGTATTTGACAGCAATATCAACAAGCAAAAAATGAGTGCCAATGACGTACACCAACAAATAAATTTATGAAGCGACATGAATATAATTTATATTAAATATATTTATTTTAAAAATGTTATTTGTTACCGCCACTGTTCTTTTCTTTTTCTTCAAGATATTTAGGTTATATTTTTTGTATTACATTGCGCCAGTTGGATATGCATCTTTATCATACCTAATATTCTTTTGTACGAACTTCTAATATGTGTGATCTACTTATCCGTATGTACAAGATTTGTGTGTCACAGTTACTTATTTTAACTTAACGAAAATTCAGTAAAAGATATCATATTTAAAATTACTCCGTGTAAATTCTGTTTTCTTTGTTAAAAAGAGAATTTTTGCTCGATTTTTTTTTCTAGCAGACAAACTAAAATCCGTTTAGCAGGCTGCTGTCAACCGTGTCACTTTAATTCTAATTTCTGTAGCTTGTTGAATTTATCTCACAGCTAAATTTTTGTTTTACAATGTCTCGACATAACTTATTTTTTAATAGTGAAATGACCGATATGGTGGCAATTTATGCCCAATAATATTCTAATGAACGTGCGCAGCAAGAATCTATGCCGAAACATGTCCAAATCGTAGACGACCTGGCTTGATATTTGCAAGATTGCGTGAAACGGGTGGTTATCCTGTACGTCATAACGTGCCACCTATTGAGCGCGCCGTTCAACAAGAACAATTACTAATACTATTGAGGATGACCCAACAATAAGTATTCGCCGATTATCATTAAAAGTTGGATTATCCCGTACTGTAACATCTAATGTTTTACATGTTTAGCTTTATCCCTTTCATTATAGACCAGTCCAAAATTTACTGCCCGGTGATTTTTTTACCAGAACAAAAACTTTTGTGAATTTATACTGCGTAAGAAGAAGAACAGACAAAATCCAGCATTTGTAAGTAGAATTTTATTTACAGATGAAGCAACGTTTACTAGGAGAGGAGTTTTAAACAGAAAGAGTACTCATATATGGGCTGACGGAAATCCACACGCCACTTTGGAGCGACATTTCCAGCATGAATTTAAAATTAATATCTGGTGCGGAATAATTAATAACAATATTTTTGGTCCTTTTAAACTCCCAACAAATCTAACTGGCGATAATTACTTAAACTTTCTTAGAAAGAACTTGATTGATTTATTAGAAGACCCGCCCGTGAATATTCGTCATAATATGTGGTATTTACAAGATGGTGCCCCTGCTCATTACACTGTGGTTGTACAGGATTATTTAAATAATATATTTCCCGATCGTTGGATTGGGCGAGGAAGTGAACATCCGTACGTCCTAGAAGTCCTGATTTAAACCCAATGGATTTTTATTTTTGGGGACACATAAAAACTCTTGTCTATTCCACCGCAGTTAATACAAGAGCTGAACTGTGGCAACGAATTAACGAAGCTGCAAATAGTGTTAAAAACCAACATCCATCATTTCATAAAGTAAGGAGAAACTTCCTCAAAATATGCCAGCAATGTATTGAAGTTAACGATCAACATTTTGAAAATAAACTTTAGTGTAACGTTTTGATTTAGTGGTTTTTGTTGTGTATTTTGGTTCAATTTTCTTGTTAATCTGTTAATCATTATATTCTGTTTTAAATTTGGTTACTTTTTTTTATCGTATGTACATTTATGTACATAATTTTTTGGGACCAGCTAGAAGTTAATTAATATGAAAACAAACATTTTTGATAGAAATTCTGTAGTACTAATTTTAAATACCAATTTTCTTGGAAATGGCGCAGTTTAGTATCTTGCGACAAGTATACCTTTTATAAAGCTATTACTATGAAAATATAGATTGTTGCAAGCGCACTCTATACTTTACACAAAAACTGATTTCACAGACGTGTTCAGCTAATGCAAAAACCTATCAAAACCATATTTCAATTAAATAACTCAAAAAATAGATGAGTTAACGTAAAAAAATAGAAAACAAAATAAATCTTTAAAGGCTCGTATGTCCGTAAGGGAGCAACTTGGTACTAAGGTAAATTGGCTTAAGTCGGTATATTTTAATCCAGAGAAGGTGCCCCTGCAGTATGGCCCATTCTTTCCAGGACACCCTGTATAAACTCCAAAGGTTAAGAGCATGTACCCTTGTGTTTTATACTCACCTTCAATTCGATAAAACTGGTTATTATTCAAAATCAAAACATCAACACTCAACTGTATTCTGAATAACAATCTTTATCAAACTCATAAAATTCAGATTAGCGATATACATTCCCTGAATATGTGTCACTAAGTGCATTAAATCAATGTACCTAAAGGGCGGAGTCATCACAAAATGAAATACCACAGGTGTTATAAATGTGTGGATCGTTTAAAAACAAGTTTAAAATCGTTGAAAAACCGACATCATTTTGTTATGAAAATGAGACATTTTTGGAACTGCATGCTCATGCATATACATTCTGATAAACAGAGATATCATTTCTTCCACACACTTTCATAATAATGGAAAGGTACTTCGACAAATATCAGAATAAACTTCTGGTATGTCTTCACAGGAAGAAAATCACGATTTGGGATTTTTATTAGCCTGCAGCATCTGACATTTTACTTCTACCTTTTCAGGAACTATACAGAATGAATCTTAAAATAAGTTTCGCTGTTTCCTCCATTCTTTTATGATGGCCAAACGTATAAACAAAATCACATCTCTACCTTTGTAATATCGTCTAAAAATTCGTCAAGTAAAAAAGCACATTATTCCTAATGTATTGTGATATCCAATATGGTTTATTGGTACTTTTAATTTTCCTTTAAAAGTGTTTACTGTTCCATGAATATGTATTAAATCACTATTTCTGCCACAAAGTCATTGATTTCCTTTCGCAAATTAAAAATGTGCGAACCAATACCGCTCTACTGAGCCAACGAACCGAGCAATACAGAACGTTTCCATCATTTCAATATTGTTTAAATTGGCGGTGCATTTTATGAATAATAGATTCTGTACCAAGAAGATATGGATTATACGTTAGAAGAAAGTCTGAGAAATTTCTAATAGAAATTTAAAGGAACCTTATGCTTTTGACAAGAAACAATTAACCACTACGATAGATATACATATGCTCCACAAAACCCGCATGTTACTCTTGAAGTGACGAACCAGGGACGTTGAACCATTTTTTTTCCAACATCGTGGGACACCGCCATTGTAATTCCCAGATATCAACTGATTTTTTGAAGCGCAATTCTTTTTTAAGGTAATAATAAGTAATCAAAGAGATAGGTAAGAAAAAAGAAGAAGGAACAGTAATAATATGCTCCCTTTTTTGAAATATGTTCGTACATAATTTGATTCTATATTTATTCCAAGGACTTTATAGGATTACATGTATGGAAAATATTTGACTGGTTTAGTATTCACTACAATAATTCGCAGGTCAAAGTTATAGGTGGGATCCGGTTCGTGGATCATGTATTTCTCATCGGTGGCGTTGATATTTAACAAAACTGAATCTCCGATATGAAATAATATATTATTAAAATATACTTAGATTCGCTACTCTTTGGTTTAAATCAAGTCTTAAAAGGGAATTAAACATGCACCTGAATTCTAAAGTGCAACCTTAGCTCGGTTATAAACTTTAGCGGCAATAACATAAAAGTGCTTATAGATTTCGTTGGGTTTGATTGACTTTAAATAGAGTCAGTTAATACACCCGAGGAATAATGACTTTTGAATAGTATCGGCGATTAGCATTCTCTTTGAAAGGGAGTGACGTCTGAATTTTTTTCAATATTGGTAATACCACAACTTCTCACATTTGTTATGAAAATATGGAATTCAGAAACTATTTAGGATTTTTAAAATCAGTATTATTTCCATAAAGCGTAATATGTAAGTGATGATGCGAATTCAATTTGACATGTTCAATCAAGGAAATGTATTTTTTGCAGAATAAGCATTCTTTCTTGCGTCGATAGTAAAGTAAGTAATCTTGTTGATTTCTATACAAAATTTGATAAAGTTATATTTGATATTTCAGAATACAAATGGGTATTGATTTTATGTTATTTGCTTGTCACTTCTTATCACTTTTGTGTGTATACATTTTCATAGAATTTTTCTATTTTTTAAATGATTTTTTGGAAGTATAATGTGTGACAAATCTGTTAATATTAATTAAATATTCAGATTAAAGGCACCGAACATCTTAATACAAAAGAATAATTTGCCTTGTAAGCTTCAAACGGGATTTCTAATAACATATTTGTAAGTTAAACGTGGGATGAACAAGGTGAAATGTTTTAATTAGTAACGGTTTTTTTCTATTAAATGTGAAGGTCTCATAAGTGTGCATAATAGGCGTCACTTAATCATAATTACAATGCACTACGCTAATAATAATGAATACCCATTATTAAAAATATTGTGGCCTTCAAAATTTTTTTAGATTGATTTTATTGCAATTTAAAAGAACACGATATTGATTAATTTATTACATAATTATTTACCATTATGAAAGGCATTATATAGCAACACTAATTATGCAAGACTTACGAGGAAGACAAAAGCTAACATTTTTGCACACATGTGACCTGAGATTTTAATAGCTTTATTGCATTATGATTTTCAATAGCAAAATCTCCAAAGGCTTAACAAAACCGTTACCTACATAAAATACTTCCTAATTAAATAAACCATTATCATCAATACATATACATAAACCTAAAAAGTGTGGATTTTAAGAAATTAAGACCCTTAATGACAGAAAGAAATAAAATGTATTTGTTTAACTACCTAGAGATTAACAATTTAGCATCCACAATATCTTAAATATAGCAAGTGCAAAGAACTTGTCAGTTGTTTTAGTTTAAGGGTCACGGGACAATCTACATTAGCTTACGTGACGTATAAAAATCCGAAATCTACATAGATAACTCGCCGAAATGATAGTGAGTCGTACTAAAACTTTTAGAAACGTTTATACAGTACGTCTTTGTCAGCTTCAGTGTAATCAGATAATTAATTGTACAGACCACCCAAACACTGATATCATAGGGAAAAATAAGCGAACTTACCTTACACCAACCCTCCCGTTCTCTCGTCTCTCCAACCCTCCAGTTTCTATCTGAAACTATATCGTCTAAAACATTCGAAAATTGCACCATAAATTATGAGCACAGAAAGTACATATTTTTCGCCAAACAGGGAAATCGAAATTGTAAATTCCCGAAATTTAAATTCTACACAACTTTTTAAATTTCACCATTTGAGTTTTCAGGTGTGCTCTAGAAATTAGAGGGGAGACCACACGCCAATTTTACATATTCATTCTACTTAATACGTTAAAACGTCCCTATCCCTTAGAATGCTAAAATGAAGCTTAATCTTTTATTACGGCATTACATAAACTCAAGCTTAACAACAAAAAAAAAACTGTACGAATGAAATCGTACGAAAAGTACGCCACATAACTTAGCTTCTATTCTTTAAATTGAAAATTTTAACCTAATTGTTAAAATAAAAATATCAAATACAAAAGAAAACAAACCTGTCAACTGTAACGATATAAACGGGTGGTAGAACGGGATTACAGACAAAATTGGCCTTTTTGCCCCGACTAGTCAGCGTATGGGTATGGGTATGATGTTGATAAATTTTGCACATCCAGAATAGTAAATCGTACGTAAATCAAAGTAGGGGATGAAGACGTAATCAGATCGGTTTAGGGCGCCCGAATGTTTGGTAGTCAAAAAAAGGGATGTCGTGCCAAAATTACGAGTACATAGCGTGTCTAAACATACAAAAAACATACGCTTACCTACCCGCAATCAACCCCAGGTGTCCTCGACAACAGCTCAGCAAACCACCTGAAATCGGGCTTCAAAATAGCACTACACGCCTGACAAATAAAAGCGTGTTAATCACTCAATAAAGTTACGTTACTACACCTTGGTGTAAATAATAAGGCGTTAACTAATAATCTTAACAACAAAAAAAAACAAGCTATAGAATGCACTCTAAATGAATTAATACTCAACTAAAAAATCAAATAAAACACTGAATATCATTTAAGCTATTACTCAATAATAAAAAAAAACTGTAACTTCGTTACGTTAAAACTTAAACTCATAAACTACCGGTAAACTTGCAATTTGCAAAAAAAACTTTTATGTAACACAAAAGGGTTTTCACAGAAGTAAAACAAATTTATAAAACCTAAACAAAGCTATAATAAAATAGAATATAATATAAATGTAAACATACGATAATGCGTATATAAGATAACAAATTCTTAAGGGGCGACAGAAGGTCTGGCCAGGATTCTGCGTAACGCCGTTCTAAATTGTTTAACCTATATATTTCGTGGATTATATACCCACGCTACTACAGGGTCAATTGCCCTTTAAAACTAAGAGCAAGGGTGTGAAGGCGGAGCGTCAGAGTTATGATTATTTACAATAAATAAACCAAAGCAACAACTTAATTTAAAAGGTACACGACTCCGCTTTCAAACCTTCGTTAACAAAACAAATAATTCGAGGTACACACACAAGAAATCTTGAAAATACTTAAAAATAAACACAAAGTTATACTACCTTACTGTCTAGATTAGCACCTCTCCTGTGTTACAGCAATCGAAAATGAACCAGGTGATCAATTACTGCTATAACGGATACGGAATCTCCCTGCTCTGACGCGAGATGATGAGTGAAAATGTTGACTGTTAACCTTTTGTACACAAACGGTTCCTTGATTGAATCTCGGTAAAGTGTCACTGCATTAATTAAAAACTTCTTTTAAAATAACAATTTGTGCGCTCAACTGACTTGTTAACTTTTATCTCTTAAATAGTTTTATTTACACTAACAATCCAAAAGGTTATTAACTTTATTTAAATAACTATAATTTTAGTATTCTGCGAAAGTTTCTTTATATTTCAACACGCTCTGCACGGCAATTAAGTGGCACTTCAAGAACGTTAATTTTATAAATCCGCAAAAGCGATATAAACCAATGAGTTCACAGAAGCACTAAAATAACACGACGGTGATCTCCAGGTAACTTGATTACGTAAAATCGAAATCGGCACTAGGTCTATTCCTTTGGTGATTGAACAATTTTAATTAAAATCCCTTCACAGGTTTTCTTCAGAAAGTAGATAACTACCCTTACAACACAAAAGTTCGTTCGTTAAACACCAAAAGGTCCAATATATTAACGTTCTAAACCACCCCTTAAACCGTAACAACAAACGTCACAGTACTACTACTCGAGAGCGCGGTCAGTTTCAGAATCCCAAATCATTACCAAAAATCCATCTTGGATTTTCGTATCCCACCACTCAAAAAAAATCTCATTTAATTTAGATCCACCAATTAAAAAACGGAAGGAGAAGATAAGATACCCCTACACGCATACTTCGTTTCCCATCGTAAAGGCTCGACAATTTTCAAAACTCCAAACGCCAGCAGAATCAACGTGAAAAATATCTCTGTATTTTGATTAAAGTACAAGCAGTTAGTCCCACATTCTACCTCTATGACTTAAAACCAACATACTCAGTACTAAGCTGAACCACAACAATTACTCGACTTCATGTCGCCAGCATGACATCAAACACATATAAATCTACATTCTTTCTTTAAGTTACTTAATTTTACAAAACTTTCTATTAAATCTTAAGGAAATCTAACGAAATAAACATTATATACAACTATTTACAAATAAAACGTTACTCAACATTCAATAAACGGGGAATAATAAGAAAACAATCTAAATTACGGAATAGTAATTCACAAACAAAACAAACTTAAGCTAGCAACACACCATCCTTAAAGGTCGCAACACACGTAAAACCAATTTATCCATAAATCTCAACTTGACAACAAAAATTTGACGGTAAATCGCTAGAAAATCGTGATCCTATCACACAACAAGTCAATTACTGCATTCTACACAGCTAGGTAAACTTTTTATGCTTGCTTCACAAAAAGGATGTTAGCTGGACTTCTGTGTGGTTAAAGGAATCAATCTCAACTATTTAGAAACTGAATCTTACCTTGACCTATCAACCGATCATTCACCGATTATAATCACACTATGATCACAGGTGCTAATTAGTGAAAAAACTCCTACCCCGAGCAGTAAACGTACCAACTGGGACCTATTCAGAAATTTAATAGATGAATCGCTATCCCTAGACATTTCATTAAAAACGAAGAAACAGCTAACTTTATCAATAGAATACTTTAACCACGCTGTTCGGCAAGCCGTCTCCCAACAAAGCGCAGTACATAACAAGCAAAGATTGCCCTGTAAGTGTGAAACAAAAAATCCCAGAAAAGCGTAGACTTCGCAGGTAATGGCAAACAACAAGGTATCCAGTTGATAAAAGGAGACTAAACGAAGCGTCAGTGAACCTCACTACCTACTGACATTAGAAACCAATCGTTGCAAAATTACTTGAAACACCCACGGTAACAACTGATTACTCGATCTGGAAGGTAACTAGAAAGATTAAACAACCACAACAACACAAATCGCCAATTCGTTCGGATAACGGTAATTGGGCCCGAAATAATCAAGACGAAGCAATAGTTTTTGCTAACCACTTAACCAAAGTATTTACTCCACTCGCGATTGAAAATTCCAATGCACAAGAAAATGAAAATTGATCAATACCTAGAATCTCCCTTCCAGATGCCTTCCAATAAAGCAGTTTACTATAATTCGTAGATTAATAATCATTTTAATCCAAATAAAGCTCCCGGATACGACTTGATCACCTGTAAGGTTTTACAAGCACTCCCGGACATTATCTATTTAATGCAATACTAAGACTGCTAAACTTTCCACCACATTGGAAGGTGGCTACCGTCATATTAATCCCTAAACCGGGTAAACCTAAAGAAAACGCATCATCATACCGACCAATTACTCTACTGCCGATTCTATCTAAGGTCTTTGAAAAATGGCTACAGAAAAGGACAACGCCGCTAATTTCATCAAACAACCTAATACCTGATCATCAGTTTGGCTTCAGGAAACAACACGCCACAATCGAACAAATGCATAGAGTTGTAGACAAAATCATACAAGATTTTGAAGATAAAAGATACTGTATTTTTCTCAAGCATTTGACAAAGTGTGGCATGGGGGACTACTTTTCAAAATCAAACTAAATCTACCTCCAGGCTTTTTCCAACGTATTAAGTCTTACATCACTGACAGGTACTTTTTGGTCAAATGATTTCTCCAAACGAAGTGTATTGGGCCCACTACTATTCCTCCTATTTACGGCACACCTACCAACTACGAGAGAAACAATGATTGCCACATTCGCCGACGACACTGCTGTACTGGATTCCCATTCTGACCCTCAAATGGCAACTCACAATCTCCAAAATCACCTACACTTATTAGAAATATGGTTTAAAAACTGGTGTATTAAAATTAATTAAACAAAATCGATTCAAATTAATTTTACTATAAGAAGAGCAACATGCCCACCTATTTCAATTAATAATCAGCAACTTCCTGTTGCAGAGAGTGTCAAATATTTAGGGATTTATTTGGACAGAGGAAAAAACACATTTGAACGAAACACAAACAGTTAAGCGAAATAACTCGAAAAATATATTGGCTCATAGGACGCCAATCCCAATTGCACCTAGAACCTAGGACAACAAACTATTATTATACAAAGCTATCATCAAATCCGTCTGGAGTTATGGAATGCAATTGTGAGGGTCCGCAAGTAATTCCAATATAAATATACTGAGAAGATTCTAGGCCAAAACTTAAAGATCGATCGTCAACGCACCCTGGTACGTGCCGTGATCTCAAAATTCCCACAATTAACGAAGAAATACAAAGGTGTAGTATGCGATATCGTAATCATCTGAACGGTCATCCAAGTACATTAGTAGAGTGCCTATTTGGAAGTGAAAACGAGGAACCTAGACTTAGAGATTCAAGCCGTCAGATTTACCAAACCGTTTTGAATGAATCCGTGAGTATTGTATTATAGCTATCTATAATCAGTCAAACTAGTTAAGTTGTAAGGAAACTGTTAATGAACTTTTTCCAACATATTAGTTAAGTAATCAAGCTAAAACATTTACTGAATGTCAACTGTTGACAGATTGTAAAAAATTAATATTTTCCAAGTCTTTGGAGCTTTAACCTTTCTCTGATAATACTCAAAACAATGTTTGTTATCTTTACTTGAAACCTTGGCCCTGTACTTGTAACACAATAATTTATTGCCCACAACATTAGTCTAAAACCGTTCACGAATTTTCTCCATTTATATCAGTGTTCTCCGTGAGAGTCTTTCAAAACTTCAGTACTGCGAACCATTGAACTACCTTTTAGATACCGGCTTGCACGAGTTTAGGAATTGCCCCTTATTTAAAATAAACTCAGATCTATTTGGTTCACACTCACAAATAGGACATCATCATCGTCAACTACATTTCCGAGGCGGTACGATAGCTGCAGAGTGAATCACACTCGCCAAAATTTCAGAAATAATCCGCTATCTCACACGACTCGCCACTTGCGATATCGAACCAAAAATTCCGTAGTCAGCGTTCCCACGCGAACACGATATTCAACACTTATAGCAATATGCGCATTCCGACCTAATCTATCCATATTTACATGCTAACGCATCTTATTTGCTTAAATCTATAGAGCCTAAATTCACACTCACTACCTATATCATTACCATGTGTAAAGCAACTTTTATGTCACCACAAAGCACTGTGTAAATTGCATTTAACTGGCACAATTGTCCGTAATATACATGTAATTAAACTTCTGGGGCAATTTTGTACATCTATGTAAAATTTGGAAAATAAATGTCAAAAAATGTACACGTAAAATGTTTTTCTTATTTTTCTAAGAACATTGAAAACGACAGATACGACCTTTATTCTTACCACGGCAGAGTACGTACCCTAAAATTAATATTCTTTGTATTCATTGCCTTAATATTGCTAAGGAATGAATTATATAAAATTAATAGCGGGTTTTCCTTAGAATATTAAATTTGCATTGGTTGTAATATTATTACTTGTATACAAACTCGTGTCGAACGGTCCATACGCCACGTCGAAAAAACGCTTAAGAATGTAAAATTTACATTAACACTAATTTTGCAAGGATTAACGGAACTATAATGAAATATTCAAGCGAAACCAAACGTTAATTAAACGAATAGATCAAAAAGATTTTTGTGAAGTCACGTAAACGCTACATTTATATGGGATATTATGTATAGTAATCGTATTATTTTGTATGCATTTCTTTATCCACTTCCACAATTACAAGAGATTGGAAATGAATGTGTTAACAATGACCGTGTTCAAAATTTGTTAGATCTAAACGAATAGTAATTTTCGTATCATTGCGTTCTACAGTTAAAACATTACGGAATATGCAAGCGGTCAACAAATATTCCCATAAGAATATTTTTAGTGTGTTTCATTCCTTTTCGACAACTTCCGTACTTTTCAAATTTGATACTTCTATATTGTTTTTACAATACTTTCAGTGACTACGATTGAATTATTAGGACCAAAAGATTATAAATTGCATAATGAAGTTAATATAAAATTACCATTAAGTAGTTTAACGGTACTTCGGTGATCTACGTAACGCAATTAGATTTATAAACAAATTCGAGCCTTTGTGAGGTAATTGAAGATTAAGTATTGGAGTAAGCGAGTTTCGAAAATTTATAGACAGTAAATCCATGCTGTTTAAGCTTTAATCAATTCTGTCCCGAAAATGAGCTAAACGTTTCAATTTAAAGCAAATGTCAGTGGAACGTGAGCTATCGCAATTAAATCAAGACTGGCTAATGGGTAACACATTTCAGTGGGTGGGTGTAATTATTCAGTTTTGTTTTGCGCACACTACATGACTAATATTGTATGAAAGGAAATGTAAGTACGTGTATGCAATGGTTTGATATAAACCTCATCTGTCAGTATTCATGCACAAAAGAATAATCCTTGATGGGAGGTTTGTCGAAAGCTCCATTTTACGCGAACTAAATGAATCATAATCCTACTTACAGTTAGAATCCTTTCGGCAAGGGATATTACAATAGCATCATTTTTTTATATCATAGTAATTTGCAACGCGTAATTGAAAAAAAGATTAGTAGTTGCAACACGATCCTATTCAAATTGAATGAAATAAGAGGTCACCTTTTTTGCTATTAACTTATTATTTAAAATTATTTAAATAAAAACGGTTTGCTAAGTTTCATTTTATGCAAATTGCATTATGATTTTGCATATACCAACAATTTTATGATCGTTTATTAGTTGCCAACTACTACAATAAAAACACAACAGTTAGAAAATTTTCTATTAAAAAAAAGAAAAAGAACTGACACATTTAATGTGTAAACAAATTGTTTTGTAGGTGTCAAATACATTTCAAATAAGCGTATATTTTTATACGCTACAATGTAAAAATGTTAGAAGTATTAAAAACAACGCTAGATGTATCTCGTTTTTATTTGCATGAAACCGCTTAAAGGGTTATAATGAACAGACGAACTAAAGGGATGGGTCACATGGGGTTACTGTTAGTATGGACAAAGTACAGAAAATTGGTATTGTAGTTTGCGGTGTAATATTATATTTTGCCTTTTTGCTATCTCAATTACCTGTATTATGTTAAATCGATTTTCAGCCTTTCATAGCATAACATAATCTTCACGCCATTCCCTTGTGGGGTAGGCAAAATAATCCGTGTCTCTTATTTATTTTTCATTCACAATCTTTCTCCATGCTTTCCTATCTCTGCATACCTCCCTAGCTTCCGCAAGATTCATACATTGTCTCTGACGTGTCCTTTTATTTTTAAAACTCCTTATCTTTCTTTTATAATACGTTCTACTACATTCAGCCAAGTTTTACGTGGCCCACCAGGGCCGACCTTCCTTTAACCTCACACGTTGTTCATTCTCTCAATCTGACCAAACCAACGTAATTTACTACTTTTATATTTATCAATCATCGTGTTTTCCTCTCCACACTTCGTCATTATGTACTCATTCCATATCTTATCCCTTCTCGTTTTACCACATGCGCTTCTCAGGAATCTCATGCCCACGGCATTTATTTTTGTTTCGTGCTTTTTTTGACATACCCATGTCTCACTTCCTTACAGTACTAATGGGGCAAACACGCCATTATAGATTGCTCGTTTCGCAGCTAGGCTCATGCTTTTGTTTCTCATTATCGTCCACTTGTTTAACGATTTCATCTTGCAGAGTAAATACGCCACTCTCCTTTCCACCTTCCCGAGTGAACACCACGATCTTAGTTTTGTTCACGTTTACCTTTAGGTCCATGCTCTCATAGACTGTATAAAACTTCCTCGGAGCAGTTTGTAGCTCATCCGCACTGTCACTTAATAAGACTGTGTCATCAGCATACACCTGAACTCGTACATTTACGTCACCGACCATTACATCATTTGTATCGGTACATGCTTGCCTAACATTTATCCATGTATACACTGAACACAGCCTTGTCGCACTCCTTGCTCAATATTAAAGTATTCACTCACACCTCCTTTCACCCTAACACACGCCTTATTCACTCTGTCCTATGCTTTCTCCAGATCTACAAACGCACAGTACAGTTTCCTTTTTACACTTAACCACTTTTCGATCACATGCTGGAGAGCAACCATCTGATCAACCCATCCTCTCCCTGGCATGCACCCTGCACATCCCAAATCTTAGTTTGTGTAGTTTCTCGTACTCTATCAATCAGTATTCTTCCAAATACTTTCCCAGGTACACTGAGCAAAATTATTCCTCTGTAGTTCTTGCAATCGCTCTTGTTCCCCTTACCCTTATACAGTGGTACAATGATTGCGTTCTTTCAATCCCTCGGCACTTTTCCAGACTTAAGCACACATTGAATAATTCACACAATCTTCGTATAAGCTTTGCACCGCCATACTTTAGCATTTCACCAGTGATTACATTTACTCCTGCTCCTTTACCTATTTTCACCCTTCCTACCGTTTTCTCTACCTCATTTATCTCAATATCCTTATCAGTTTCATTCACCATTCCTTCTACATTCTCGTTATTTAACCCTTCAGTCTTACTTTCCTCATTACTATACAGCTTTCCGAAATATTCTTGCCAGCATTTCCTCACAATCGTCGCACACTATTTCGTTGTTCGTACTCATCACTCCTGCAGCGTTCTGTTTTGAGCCACCTTTTTGTATTTTTGACCTGTTTCGAGGACAGTTTTTTGTTTCCCTCAAAATCATTCTACATTTTCTCTCCTTGCACAGTCATCAGTTCCTCTTTACTTATTCTCACTGCCTTCTTCGCTTCTTTGTTTCTTAATCTGTACACCTCATACAATCGCTTTTTCTCTGTCTCTTTTTTTGCAGCAATCATTACCATGTACGTACCTTTTTTCTTACATATTGCCTTTTTTACTGATTCATTCCACCAAGCACATTTTTTCGGTCTACCGCTCTTCCGCATATCCGCACCGCACAATTGACTACACAGTTTTTTAAGCTTATCTATGCACATTTCAACGTCAGTATGTTTTATTTGTCCGTTCCGCACTGTTTCATTCACATTCAACTCTTTACTCACAGCATCTGCGTGTTTCATTCTCGCACCATTATCTTCTAGTTTGTCTACCCTAATTCTGAACGCTCGTACTATGTTTGCTTTTCTTCTCCAGACCCACCTTTGCCCTAAACACACGCTCGATCCAAGCCAAAAGTGATCCGATCCACACTCCGATCCGCGCATTGCTTTTGTGTCTCTCACCAGGTTTCTAAGTCGTTCATCATACACTACCAAGTCAATTATACTTTTAGATTCACCTCTTTGCCATGTATACATACGCACATTTTTATGTTTAACCACGTGTTAGATACAAACAGGCTTCTCTCCGCACAGATGTTCATATTACCTTTAATCCCGTTTTTTGGTTAAAATTAACTCTTTCGACATTCGAATACAACTGTATTGTGGAAGAAAGAAAACATACATTTAGTATGTCACTGGACTGGGTTGGGCACTTGCAAATGACCTTGGAACTTGCACGGAAGAGGTTTATTTATTCTGTTTTATTTCAGGGAATTCGTGGGTTATTAAAATTAGTTCGCAGTTTTGATGGTTTAATTATCAGACTAAAACTAATTAATATGAAACAAATACTTGTACAAATGACAGGCCAATTATTGAAAAAATTAGTTATTAAAAACATATAACATAGAATAAAATAAATTACTGGTACAAAATTACGTGAATTACGTGTTTCCTTGATTTGATGTTTTTTTCTAATTCGATGCTTTGCCATGCAATTCACGTGTTGACCAAATGAAATTTCAGAGAGTAATTAAACTTATTTTATTACAATATCGGAAATTTTATTTACAATGAAGCATTATGGACAATCTCATTAGTGTTTTTTCACTTACTTTTTAACTTCCGTATCTATTCTAATTAGTGTGGCGTCAGAGTTAACTTAACTCCTGTTCTTAATGGAATCATTAAAACAGGTAATAACAAATATAAGAAAGGAATAAGAACACGTTTTATTTTGTTACAGTAGAATTAATTGAAGAACACGGATCATAACATAATTGATTGAATATGTATGAAAGAAATATGAAAATGTAGACTTTAACGATTTAGACTCAAAATTAGAAATACGTTTTTAGGTTTAATTCGTGTATTTTAAGATAAAGCGTACACATTGTGTACGTTTCCGTAAGAAGCACAGTTATTGTCGTTAGTATTAGTAGTAAGCACAGAATTACAAAATGTAATTAAATTGACAAAACCAGTTGATAAAATATGAACACGATATGAAAACACCTACTATGTTAATTAAAATATTTAAAAGCCAACTAGTTAGAGGTTTAATGAATTAAATAATATTAAACCACCTGGCAAATGGGAAATTAGAATAACGGACCAAGAATAACAATAAATAAATGCCACAATAATTTTTTTTTTATTTTTATCTATAACGTTAGTTATGAAAGAACGAAAAGCTCTATTAAGTTTAAGCGGTAATTGTTATTTACGAATGAGCCTAACAAGTATAATAACATTAGTTTATTTATGGGAAAACTGTTAATATATTAAAACTATTTTCAATCCTACAAAAAAAAATTAAAGGACACTTAAGATCGTCTAAGGTGCTGCAAATCCACTGTTAGCTTTCAGAGTCTTGTTCTTGTGGAAAAGTATGCATTGAAACCACAAAACTTAGCTTTGAGATTTAATCAACTTCAAAAGTCTGTAGTAGCGGATCATTCTTTAAATAATTTAAAACTTGACATTCAATTTGATAATACGGAAATTTTAGTCAAATTTATTGTTATGTTCGTTTACGGCGAGAATGTATTGATATGTATAAACATCCAAATAACTTCAACAGACAAGAATAAAATTTCCGATTAATTAATTAATTAGAATGTTATAAATTTAAAAAAAGGTTTTAGTTTTAACGATTGGTATGTCTAGGTGTTTTGTTTGTTTTCACTAGACCTTAAAGTAAATGCTTTAACTATTAAATGTTTATTTTAGCAATGTTTAATTTAGCAGTGAAAATCATTTATTTGTTATATTTTTTATGATTTAACTAAATTCTAAATTGGTATGCCAAATTTTTGTTTAAGAATTCTTTTAAGATTTTTGGATTAAAATTTTTCGCAACCTTGCAATGACATTATAATATGATTAAATTTGGTGAAATTTTGTTAATTCATCCGTTAGAGAGTATTCTGATTTGCTATTTTCAAGGCGGTTTAATAATAATGTAATTTATTAAAGTTCTAGCTAATCTTTAGTAAAATAAAATTTAGTGTCCATGGTTGGCTTTGAAGTACATAGTAGGGTTTTTTATTGCGTTTTCATATTTTATTAACCTGTTTTACAATTTAAATAGATTTTTTAATTCGGTCATTATTACTGACGATCATAACTGTACTTATCATCAAAACGTATCTTAAATATACCATTTAAAACCTAAAAAAGATAAATATTTGTAATTAGTAAAGAACAGATTCTAATAGATAAAAATGTCAAAACGTTGTTTGAGTGTTAATCTGGTAGTGTTTTCTCATTGTACTGGAGAGCCGCTGAATTCTTATACAAGAATCTCAAATGATAGACCTCCTAAAGGTTGATTCAATAAAGTCAAATAAAGTTTATTTTCTTTAGCTTACCTCATGGAATTCCATATTTAATAGCACCAATGTTTCAAATAAAGTACAATCCCACAATTTTTTAATAAAATGCCTGTTAACGGTGAGTCTATTATTATATTAGCTACTATTAAAAGTTTGGCACAAACTAATTTGTTTGTGTTTATATTTGTTACATCTAATATGTTCTTTGAATCTAATACGAAAGTTCCTTGCCTAATATAAACAGAATTACAGAATGTCCAGTTCAATTTATAAATACCCGACTTCAAAATGTCGTTAGTTGGATCTTGGGCATTAAATAAACATTTAGGAACAGTGATATTAGTTGTGAAAGCTACTCTGTACTTCTTGTTCTTTTGTAATATGTGAGCTATTGTTTCTGGTATCTTTTAAAAATATGAAATTGATATGTATTGTAATTAGATATATCCATTCTCGAAATTGAGAATAAGACTGAGAGTGTGAGACAAACTTCAAACAAAATATTCTCAATTAAAAACCGTTTTTTGCAGGATAATAAATGAAAAAATCGTCCTACATATGTTTCGATCATCTAAAATTTTGTGACAACCATCAGGGACACAAGTACACATTGATAATAATTATAAAGATAAAACATTTTTAACTTCATATGCATTTATATTTTATCAGTTCTTTAGATAACTGGACATGTCATTACCATTAAACCAAACAAATTTCAATAAATAAACATCAATTATAAAGCAAATAGCACAAGAAAATAGTTACATTTAAAATAAAACTGACACTAGTTAAACAGCAAGAATACAAATTATGTATCACAAGCATTTACCCAGATAACAGAATAAATACATATCAGATTCATATTTTGGATATAATGTTCTTTAATATTTATTCAATGCCAAAGATCCAACTAACGGCGTTTTGAAGTCTGGTGCTTAAATTGAACTGCATATCCTGTAATTCTGTTTATATTGAGCAAAGCTTTAGAAACTTTGTTGTTACAAATATAAACACACGGATAAATCAAATTAGGCCAAACACTTAATAATAAACAAGCACGTTATGTTAATAGTAAATAATCACCTTATGACTTCCCAAAACAACATTAAATTTTCGCGTGAAAATCAAGAGGAGAAAAAGTGCGCACAGTGGCCTCATTGACTTAGAATATAATTCATAAGTGTGGGACTTGCGAATTCAGTTGGCAGTTTTCTTCGAGGTAATATCGTCATCTTTTGAATGTTTCGTTTACGCATCGCAACTGTCTCAGTCTCACCAGAAACGTCATTTGTCGCATCCTCTTGCCTCATTACCAATTTCTAACGAAAACATACGCGATTCATCTTTCGTGTGAAGCAATAAAGAGTCCGCCATTTCCTCTTTTTTGGGTCGCTTGACCAGTTGAAGTATTAGCCAGTTTAAAGCTAGTGAAAGGTCTCAACAGTGGAATACTAAACATTTCAGAAGACAAGGATATTCCTGAACTAATCCTATGGCCCCATATGTAATAACAGGCAATTCGGTATTTCCATTGAAAAGGAATATTATGACCCCAGAACCCCAAAGTAATGTCAGTATAGAAACACGTATTTTTAATTATCCTCTCTGTCGTTCTCGCCGTACTGTGGAAAATGCAATTTGGGATTTTGGCTAAAAAGTTTCGTATTTATGTTAGAAAATTTAATTCAAAGCTCGGAAATATAGAGAAAATCATATTAACTACGTGGATTTTACATAATTTGTTACGAGACTGTGGTTCAAATGAAATAAACAGTCTCAACTGTTATAAACCAAGGAGGTAATGGTGGTGAAGAGGCGTTTCAAACTAGGGAAATATTTAAACAGTTTTTTAACTCAGATGCAGGTAAACTTGGAAAATGAAAATGAAAATGAATAAAATATAATTTGTCCTACCTATGTAACTATAACTGAATATTAAAACACATTTAAAACAAAGTTATATTTAATTTCTCTGAAAATTCCCGCCATTTTCATTTTTTTAATACCGTGTCAAAGTATAAATTATCCCCAAGTTGTATAATTTTACGTTATTTCGAACTAATTCGATTAATTCATCCATATCCATATTGCGAACTCTTGAAGCACAAAAATAGAAAAACGAATGTTGCCTGATCTGCTCTTGTACACACTGACGCTACGATTCGCTCACGGTTCCTTCAAATTACCCGTGGAGAGAAAGACCGCGGTTAAAGATCGCGTAACGTGAGTGAAACGCCAAATATGAATATCCCATTTAAATCGCGTGTTATAATATTTTATCGTGATTTGAGTGGAATTTGAGGGAAGCGTTACTGAATAGTGTGAATCGGCCATTAACTTGATTATTTCTTACCATAACTACTTGTTATTATTTTACTTATATATTGTTCATGATAATGATATACATTGTATTAAAACCCGTTGAAAATAAATATTCATATAAAAAATTTGTGGAATTGTAGTAAATTTCGTTGGTGCTACTAATTGTAAAAATTTCTTCGCTTCAGTTTGTTTCCTAACCCTTCTCAAACATATATTTTGTTCTGACGATTATGACTGACTTTATATTTTGGTTGGCGGACCGTACCCGAAGCTTTCGCATACAGGTTATACCAAACCTGCAAAATGTTTTCATCATTTGTTGCCATATGCGTCATCTTGATTCTTAATAATTAACAATTTGTTCCTTATAAAATGTCTGTAGACTATCCGCGATAAACGGTTTTATCTGTTTCTATATTCACATGTGTATTACCACGTTTCCTAAACCTTTCTGTAAACGTTTCAATTACAGAGCGAGACACGTTCGTTTTAATATCCCCTCTCACACATTCACCAAACACATCGATATTAATTATACCACAGGGGTCGTTAAGGGACCGACCTGGTAGAATTGTGGTGAGACGATCTGCTTAGCATTCGGGAGGTAATGGTTTAGATTCCCGCTACCGGCTACCCTGTATAAGGTTTTTTCAGGGGGTTTTCCTCATACACTATAGCGACATAGTCACTGCGTATATGCACACCATGTGCGGCTATTTAGGCGAATGCTGGTGTAGTATCTTCCTCCTCAGAACCCTAACTCCGTTCCTTCCAATCCTATCGTGATCACACCTATCCTTAATCTCACCATTCATACATACTTAATGTATGTATGTTGGTAATCCATAATTGTGGCTGAAGGAGCTTGGAAAGCTATTATACCAGAAAATCCTGGTAGATTTTTTACCCTTATTGTAGCAGTTCTTCTCTTATCCTAATATACTTCACCAGCAGAATTGAGTATACGTAAAAACCGTTCGGCTTTCTTAATGTATCTGGTAGTGCGACTAACATCCGTGTTTCACGTTTTGGCCCAATTGTTGTCCTAATAGGCTGCGGTAGCAACTTCGAAAAATAGAAGATATCATTGAAGAATTTGGTTATACTGTTGTAATTTGTCCTGGTCGAACATTTTTGATTTTAGAATTTTATCTATTTTATTATGTAATTTCGATAAAATATTGTTTTTAGCAACATCTGGCCAGTCCATACGTTACATGGAAACCTGAACTGTATTATATATATATATATATATATATATATATATATATATATATATATATATATATATATATATATATATATATATATATTTATTGAAATAAATTTTCCTAAAACACCAAGTCACCGTTTTAACATGAGAGGTTGGAAAAGAGCTACCGTTCTGTACCAGAAACTGCTCCTTTATTTTTATCGATTCCTTTTTCTTTACCAAACGTCCTGAATTGCATCGATGACGAGAGGTCTTCCTTCTGGCCACCTAGCATCTTTTCTTTACCTTTTAAAACGTGTACACGCTCACAAATGCAATGAACCTAAACACTCCAATAAACTTTACGTCATTTGATACTTAACTTAAATAATGCTCGCAATGTTTTTGTTTAACACACCAGCCATTATGTGTGTGTCAATGACAGATTTTTTAGTAATACGACTGCTTAAACCCTATTTCGTTAAATTTTCCACAAGTATTTTTATTTCTGGAAATATTCATATTCTGGATTTTCTCGTGCTTATATCGTAAAAATATTTCTTTCTACGTTTCAGAAACTTATCTTTGTTTCCTTTCTCAGGAATAATGATGTGTCATATATATGAATTATTATAACGAAGGCGCATGTAGATGCATTGGTCAAACCAGCCGCAAGTTACATGTTAGGGCTCAGGAATATAAGTTACATATGAAACAGTTTAACCCTACTTCATCATAGGCAACCCATCATAAGATTACTTACTTCTGTTATTCATCCTCATGAGAGAATAATCAAAAAGGCTATAGAAATAAAAAAAAAACGGCAGTATCCTCTCAATAAACTGGTGATTTTGTTTTTGAGGTAAAAGACATCCATTAGAACGTTTAACAACTTGAAAGTTTATTACGTTGCTTGCAATAACTTTGAGACTAATTATTATTGTTTGTCAAAATAATAACTTCAAAAGTCACTGGTATCACAGACGTGATAAAAATCGAAAAGTCGTAAAGGTGCACTACTATGCTAGCGCAGTTTAGTTTACTATATATATATATATATATATATATATATATATATATATATATATATATATATATATATATATATATATATACCGGATGCCCACGCTATCACTTTCCGGTTGCCATTTTTTATTTATCTATCGATTTAAATGAAACTTGGCAGGGTTGTTATTCTAACCAAACGTTATTTTTAGGAATGACAAGCATTTCCGACTTCCGGTTTCATCGGAAATGACCTTAACTTTTGATTTTTAAATGACACCCCCTGTATATTTTTAGTTTTTCGGATGCTGGAGGTCATTTTACGGCCGATTGCGTAATATTTAAATCGATTTTTTTCCAAATGTAATTTTAAAATTGAATTTTATTTTCTCATCCAGAGTGCCATGACCATCTTAAAATCATTCTACATACTTAACTCACTTCCAGAAAAATGCAAACTCACTTTTATCTTTGTTAACTTTTTTACTAGAACGTTCTAAACTTTATTTTTGCCGTAGGTCAAAAAAATTAAATGGAAGCATACCACTTTCATAAAACTACTAAATGCAGTATTTTAAAACGAATTTAATGACGTATAACACGTTTTGTCATTTTTACCCATTTTCGATTTAAAACATTTTTATTTTTATATTTACGTCTTACTCATTAATAAAATACACTTCCTATGTCACAGCACATCAGAGTTGCCATGAAAACAATAGGTGGCTAGGTTGCCATGGAAACACTATGGTAAATTTAAAAGTTTTATAGGTAATAATAAAGGTTGTTGTTTATTAACATAAATCTAATATTTTACTTAAAAATTAAATTATAGTTTGTACTTAGTTTAATTATAAAATTAACAAAAATGTTTACCAAGAGTGAGCAGGTTGATATACTTATTATGTATGGACAATGTGCCAAAAATGCAGCGGAAACCGAACGAGTTTATCGGCAAGAATATCCTGAGCGTCTTCATCATCCTACAAGACAATACATTATCTACCTTATAAGACAAATTCGCCAAGAACCAGATAATTTGCAACAACATTTTATTATTAATGAACAAATGGAAGAAAATGTAATAGCATATGTCATTCAAAACCCCACATGGATACAAATCATTTAAGTACCAGCTTCACCAACATTTGTACGGGGGAGATTTTGTTAGAAGACTGGAATATTGCAACTGGTTCTTGGAACATAACGATGTCGATAATAGTCTAGCCAATTCTATTTTGTATACTGACGAGTCGAGATTTACCAATAATGGAATGTTCAACCGGCAAAATACAAGATATTGGTCAACGATAAATGAACACCGAATGATGGAAGGTAATCTTCAAGAGATATTTGGAGTAAATGTATGGGCTGGAATAATTGGTACTCGTATTGTGGGACCTATTCTTTTCCAAGGGCATTTAAATGCAGAACGATATTTGGTTTTTTTACAACATGAAATTGAAAATTTTTTGGAGGAATTACCGTTGGAAATAAATAATCAACACCTTTATTATCAACAAGATGGTGCGCCGGCTCATAACGCTACTGTTGTGAGAAATTACTTAGAAGAACGATTTGGAGAACATGTTATCTCTACCCGTGGACCGATCCGGTGGCCTCCTCGTTCGCCTGACCTTACACCTCTTGACTTTTTTTGTGGGGCCATATTAAGGAGATTGTTTACCGAACACCGCCAACAACACTTAACATCTTAGAAAACCGTATACGAGCGGCATTTGCTAGCATTACCCCCGACATGCTTAGGAATGTCGTAGAAAACAACGTTTTTCGTGTTAGGAAATGTCAAGAGGTGGAAGGGCAGCACTTTGAAAATTTAATTGGTGGTTAAAAGGTCCAAACTTTATAATCTAATACCTATTGTTAATGTTATACGTATTATTGTTAATGTTATTAATTTTTTTTAATTATTTTTAATACTGTTTAAAATTATTACACTCTGTTTGTTTTAAAATAAAAATTGTTCAATCGTTGACTGAAAAAATTGGGAAAATACGCAAATTAATTTTAAAATGGTGCTGCTTTAAAAACAACTCTCAGACGCGCCCATAATGTGTCTGTCCTTTTCTTTCTTTTTTGCTACGGCAAAAATAAAGTTTAGAACGTTCTAGTAAAAAAGTTAACAAAGATAAAAGTGAGTTTGCATTTTTCTGGAAGTGAGTTAAGTATGATTTTAAGATGGTCATGGCACTCTGGATGAGAAAATAAAATTCAATTTTAAAATTACATTTGGAAAAAATCGATTTAAATATTACGCAATCGGCCGTAAAATGACCTCCAGAATCCGAAACACTAAAAATATACAGGGGGTGTCATTTAAAAATCAAAAGTTAAGGTCATTTCCGGTGAAACCGGAAGTCGGAAATGCTTTTCAAAAATTCCTAAAAATGACGTTTGGTTAGAGTAACAACTCTGCCAAGTTTCATTTAAATCGATAGATAAATAAAAAATGGCAGCCAGAAAGTGGTCTCGTGGGCATCCGGTATATACAGTGTGTCCGAGATTCAGCATGCATGTATTGCTATATTCGTTAATATAGAAGATAGAATGTCGGTTAAATGGGGAAAGTTTTAGAGAATTTTATGGCTATCATCATGGTAAAGTCAGATTTAACCAACATTCTATCTTCAATATTAACGAATATAGCAATACATGCATGCTGATATATATATATATATATATATATATATATATATATATATATATATATATATATATATATATAGGGTGTTTTGTTTTAAACCAAACAATAGATATCCGTGCCGTTCGGATGTTGCATCGCGGTGCGTTTCTTCTAATAATTTTGGATCAAGTGCGATTTGTCTTAGTAGATCATTAGATGTTCTACCTGGGCGCGATTACGTGAACTCTTACATAAGATTATGCAATGTGCATTGAGAAAAATGTCTGTGTCCTCGTTTTAAATGAAGTATATTTTGAGTAGGGGAAAACATATCCTTTTGTGAACATATCCAGTAAATAACAGTTTGTTTTACTCCTTAAAAAGTAATTAAAAAACACTATTAAGGATGTAATGAGTATGTCCTCATATATATTAATGTAACAATTGTGTTATGTAATTCCGCGGTTAAAAAGGTTATTTTAGTTATCCCATGGGATTTCATTTGATCAAGAAGTTAATTAAACAGCAAAACAAAGAGTTAAAACGTCAAAACGTGAAAATAATTTGAGAATCTGGAGTTAGGTTTTGACTTTAAGCTAAAGTTTACTAAGCTAAAACGTATTGACTAGGATTCGGCCTTGTAGTAAAAATTCAAACACAATTCTCTTTATGCAGTTTTCTTACACATGTATCTTTGCCAGTTTAAAAACAATATTTAAAGTGTTGAAGATGTTAGGTAACATTCTAACATTCATTACCCATCGGAATCATCATGGCTTACATAAACCATAATACGAAGGTACCTATCATTCAACCAAAAATTTAATTTAATTTGTAATCAGTAGGTAACAATCGAAATCCTTAACACAGTTAAACTTTGTGAGCTAGTTGCATCGATTGACGATCAGTTTTAGTATTGGTAACATGACCCGCTGTGATGGTTTGTTCAAATTAGATTGTTTTAGTTTGATTCTATCTAATGGTTTCAAACTCAAAATTTAAATATTAATATTAGTTGAACTCTGTTATTTAATGAGAATGTTCTAGTTGTCTTTGCATTTGTAATACTAAATAACAATATAACAAAACAATATTGGGTAGACCAACTGCCTTCATATTTAAAGTTTATGAAGAAATTTGTCTTTATCTTCAATTAAATTAAGTTGATACATTAAAGCATATTTTATGCAGGCCCTTAAGTTGCCATGAAAAATTTTAAATTCCTTTATAATGCACAGTTATAAAAGTAATAATCATTAGAAGAGTTTGTTTAACACCTATACCATCGTCTTTCCCGTGAATTTACCTAAATTATTAAACATTTTTGGGTACTTTAATTCTTTAAACAAATAAGAATTGGTGTACTTCGGACCAGCTTCTACCAAAGATCACCACATTCGACCTTTTTTTTTCTTACACTCACTAAGTGATATTAGTCTCAACAATGATAAATAAAAGTTATATGTTAAATGACATTTGCCGGTTATATAAGGTTTTTAAATAATCGTTTTTCCATCACGTACATAATTATAAATGTGTTTAATCGTGCTGTAATTTTTTTAAGTTTGGACGGAAAGGCGTTCATACTATTGAGCCAACACAATAAACAAATTGAAGAAAGAGAATAAGCCATTAGTAAAAATATTATTCAATTTACGTGTCGACAACTTTTATTGTCTTTTTTTAACATAGACCTATATAAAGATAAAAATATATTAAATAAGAGCATAAATGCAAAAAAAAGCATTAAACGTCAGATCGCGTAGGGAGTTGAAACGTGATGTGATTGAAGAGTATGTAAGTGAAAAAAATGTATATGTATATACGTACATTTAGATATTCATACAGTAAGTATACACTCTATTATTTATATATTTCTTGACTCTGTCTATATTTCTACTCCTTACTTCCTTACGTGTCGGGGCAGTAAACAAATAACTGTCCAGTAGTAGGACGATACCGTTAGTAGGGAATGCTACATGGTGCGGGGCACAATTTAGTCAGTAACCGGTCTGCTCGCTATGGTATTACTCAAGATAACAATACAACTGCCTCGGATCGACCTGGCTACAAGCGGCGGTCAAGATCGAAACCGACAGGCCCCGTTGCTGACGACTGTGCAAGGGATGAATGGCGAGTCGGTACGTGGAATGTTAGAGGTATGCATGGTAAAGAATTTAAAATTGCGAATGTAATGTACGAAAGGCACCTTGATATTCTGTGTGTATCGGGGGCAAAGCGCAAAGGAAAGGATGCTGTGGAGATAGAGGGTGGCAGCCTTGCACTATGGTCAGGAGTGGAGACTGAAGTGCATAGCGCAAAAGGAGTTGGGATGATCGTAAGTGAAAGAGCGAAAAGATGTGTTAAACAATACGAACTGGTATCTCTCCGGATAATGTGGATTAGAATGCAAGTGGAGTTTCGAAGAATTTTTCTTATTGCATGCTATGCACCGGTGAATGGAGAAAGAGACCAGGAGTGTGAGAACTTCTGGAATGAAGTAAAGAACGTGTTGAACTTATGTAATTCAAACCAAATAGTGATGATAATGGGGCATATTAACGGATGGGTGCGTATACAGAGAGAACATACTGAACGTGTTCTAGGAAAATTCGGAGACTAAAGAATCAATGAGAATGGTAAACGCCTGGTGAACATCTGGATGGAGAGAAGCTTGTTTGTATCTAATACGTGGTTTAAACATAAAAGTGTGCATATGTATACATGACAAAGAGGTGAATCGAAAAGTACGATAGGCTTGATAATATATGATGAACAACTTAGAAACCTGCTGAAAGACACAAAAGTAATGCACGGATCTCCACCTTTTTGGTTGTATCGAGGGTGTTTATAGGGCAAAAGTGGTCCTGGAGAAGGAAAGCAAAATCTAAAAGTATGATTGATTTAATAGTGTATAATGAACGGCTTAGAAACCTGGTGAGAGACACAAAAGTAATGTGCGGATCGGAATGTGGATCGAACCACTTTTTGCTTGTATCGAGCGTGTGCTTAGGGCAAAGGTGGGTCTGGAGAAGGAAAGCAAACGTAGTGCGAACGTCCGGAATTAGGGTAGGCAAACTAGTTGATAATGGTGCGAGAATGAAATACGCAGATGCTGTGAGTAAATAGTTGAATGTGAATGAAACAGTGTGGAACGGACAAATAAAAGACACTGACGTTGAAAGTGAATGGATTAGCTTGAAAAACTGTTTTGCCAATTATGCGGTGCGGATATGTTTAAGAGCGACTGTAGGTAGACCGAAAAAATGTGCTTGGTGAAATGAATCGATAAAACAGGGAATACGTAAGAAAAAAGATGCGTATATGGCAATGATTGCTGCAGAAAATGAGACTGAAAAAAAGCGATTGTATGAGGTGCACAGATTAAGATACAAAGAAGCGGAGGAGGCAGTGAGAATAAGTAAAGAGGAACTGATGGTTGTGCAAGGAGAGAAAGTACAGAATGATTTTGAGAGACACAAAAAACTCTTCTGGAAATAGTTCAAAAATACAAAAACGGTAGGAAGGTTGAAAAACGACAAAGGTGCAGGCGTAGATGAAATCAGTGGTGAAATTCTAAAGTATGGAGGTGCAATCCTTATACGAAGATTGTGTGAATTATTCAGTGTATGCCTTATGTGTGGAAAAGTGCCGAAAGATTGGAAGAGCGCGATCATTGTACCACTGTATAAGGGCAAGGGGAACAAGAGTGACTGCAAGAACTACAGAGGAATAGAGTACGAGAAACTACACAAACTAAGATTTGGGATGTGCAGGTTGGCTTCATGCCAGGGAGAGGATGTGTCGATCAGATGGTTGCTCTCCAGCAGGTGATCGAAAAGTGTTTAAATGTAAAAAGGTAGCTGTACTGTGCGTTGATACATCTGGAGAAATCATACGACAGAGTGAATAGGGAGAAGTTGTGGGAAATATTAAATGAATATGACGTAAATAAAGATCTAATAAACGGAATAAGGGAAGTATACAACGGTAGCCGGACATGTGTTAGGGTGAAAGAAGGTGTGAGTGAATACTTTAATATTGAGCAAGGTGTGCGACAAGGCTGTATTCAGTGTATACATGGATAAATGTTAGGCAAGCATGTACCGATTCAAATGGTGTAATGGTCGGTGACGTAAATGTACGAGTTCTGGTGTATGCAGATGACACAGTCTTATTAAGTGACAGTGCCGCTGAGCTCCAAACTGCTCTGAGGAAGTTTGATACAGTCTGTGAGAGCACAGACTTAAAAGTAAACGTGAACAAAACTAAGATTGTGGTATTCAATCGGGAAAGTGGAAAGGAGAGTAGACTATTTACTCTGCAAGATGAAATTGTGGAGCAAGTGGAAGTGCTGGTATATCTGGGTAGAATGTTTACTGCAGATGGTACAATGAACTGCGAGATTGGACGAAAAGTCAATGCTGGAAGGAAAGTGATTGGAAGTATGTGGACGATAATGACATACAAAAGTATGAGCCTAGCTGTGAAACGAGCAATCTATACTGGCGTGTTTGTCCCGTCAGTACTGTATGGAAGTGAGGCATGGGTATATAAAAAAAAAACACGAAAGAAAAATAAATATAGTGGGCATGAGATTCCTGAGAAGCACATATGGTAAAACGAGAAGAGACATGATAAAGAATGAGTGCATAATGACGGAGTATGGCGAGGAATAGACGATGGTGCATAGATATAAAAGTAGTACATTACGTTGGTTTGGTAGGCCGCGTAAAACTTGGCTGAGTGTGGTAGGATATATGATAAAGGAAAGAAAGATAAGGAGTTATGGCGTTAAGTTAAACGTCCAGTAAGATTCAAATAAAAAAAAGGAATATTTAAATTTCTATAAAACTAACATTTTTATTTTATAACTGCATACAGACAATATTTGGAATTATAAATAAAAATATTTTGCAAAAATAAAATTAATTAAAGTTTAGGGTAGGATATAGTCCTCTCGAATCACGTTTTAGAATTTATTTCTAAGTTAACTTTACTAAATACGTTTAATTTGGATATGGTATATCATGTTAATTTTACAGAATTGTAAATATTCCTTTTTATTTTAACCTTAGTGGACCTTTAATGGAGTTTTTTGGAATGTATGGTTTTATTTAATATATTTTGATCTTTAGATATCTTTTTTGAAAGGGAATAAAAGTGACTTATTCTCTTTCTAGACCCCAAATCAATCGACTGTCTACAATAAGCTAAATTACTTATAACGTAATAAACAAATCTTGTTTATTAATATAATGTGTAAGGCATTATAGAAAAATAAAATAAAGTGTTAATAAATTTTCTTTTTGAGTCGAATAGACAATGAAAAAGTCCCAATTAGGAATTTTTTCGTTAACATTGCTGTAATAACAGTATTTCAGGATGATTTATATTTTTATACATATGAAAATTGTAGTTTAAAGAATTGCCTTAAATTAGAAGTGTTAAAGCTTTTATTTTAAATTGTATTAAAAACTATTATAAGTTTTTGTTATGAACGAATAAGTTCATTTATTATATATTATTTAATGAAATGTATTAAAAACTGTATGTAAAATTGCATATACTAGAATTGTACTGTATTACTGTCTTATTTCACCAACATTGTTTTTTTCATTTGTAACCAGCCAAAAAATTGTTGAATTCTTATAAGATCTCTAGCAGATGGGTTAAAACAAAACAGAAATTAGTTGGTCGGTCTCAATGTTTAGATTAATTATGCTTCGTTTGTGAATTACCAACTTTTCAATCTTAGGTTCATCTCAACTGAACACTTTCATATTGAGCTGACTAAAGTGTATCAACTTAAACTTTTAATTTTTTTAGCAGCAGTTTTGGCTTTTTCCACAATATCTGGAATAAGTGCAACTCGAAGATATAAAGTTACTACTATTCAAAAAATCTGTATCTTTTTTTAATGAAACCGTGCATTAAACCAAGTACCAAATAATATATTAAATACATCAGTTTTTGGTTTGTTTACTTTAAAAAGGAGTGCTCGATCTTTTTTTGCAAGTGAATGGATACAATTATTATTAAGTTAATCAATAAAATCTCACGCACATATACATAAAACGCCCATGTATAAATAAACTTGTAATACAAGAAAACTTTTCTATACAAAACTAAATGTTATTATATAAATAACCCTGTAGCATTTCTACAATGAATACGTTTTGATAATGATCAAAATCTTCAAACGCGCTCAAATAATTATTTTCACTCTTCCAAACCTTAATGTAGTGCATCATGGTATACAATTAATCAGTTGTACGCGTTTCTAAATTCTTTTGATGAAATCATAATTTATTTTACGATTTATATAAATGAATAATAATATTAAAAGAGAAACTTAAAGGTTCAGATCAATAAGGAAACAATTAATTTATAAAATAACCCAAGGCAATTTCGGTTAAACCAAAGGGCTTTTGGTAGTAATAAATTTGAGAAGCGGTTTAATATAGATATTGCTATAAAATTAGCACAAACACAGTTAAGAATTAATTAAATAAACAATGCACTGGTAAAGCGAAAGATGAAATAAAAAGTTAATTCGTTCATTTTTGGTACAAATTGTGATTCTTCTGTGATAATGCCGCCTTCACCTAATAAAGTAGCGCACATATCTCTCAGTATCCATTAAGGGTTAATTATTTTTTACTATCGGTTTTCATCTTAGTTTTTTCAGCGATGCGTATTCCAACGACATTATTTTATTTTATAACTTAGTTAAAATATCTAACATGCTTTCACAGCATTTTACTGACTGACTAAAAGAAGTGTTTTTGTTTTACCTAATCGCTCATATTAATAATTATAATAAAATTATAAATAAGTGCAATATTTTCGTGTTGCTACGTTAATTATTATACCCAAATTTAGTATTATCGAACATGGATAGCACACATGATATTATCCGATTTATAACGTAAGTAGAAGAAAATAATAATACCATTGAAGTATGTAACTGTAGTTTGATTTCTCAGTTAATTTGCGTGAGTTTAAGTAAAAGATTGTAACTTTTGGTAAAAAATTCGCAAAATGATTCAACTTCTAGATTTTTATAACTTTTGAATGCGTGTTTATTTCTAATGTATGTTATTAATGTATGTGTCTTTCTCTTCTGCATAAAGTAGCTTGAGGGATGAAATGCTTTACGTAAAATATCTATTTCGCACACGTGAACGACATTAAATTTACAAGTATATAATGGCTTCGGAATGGATTTTTTTGTACGGAGGGTTTGTTTTTAAATTTAAAGTTAACATAGTCAACTTGTGGTAATGAAATCAGGTTTTGTTACTATTTAAACCGAGATTATGGTCTGAATTTTTTAAGTGAGGTTGGACTTTGACCAGTAACGCCTTATAAGGTAATGTTTCCTTTCTGCACCATATAAAAGTTTTTTTGTTTTAGTGTTTTCGAGAGTAAAAGATTAGCTTTGGACAGTTTGATATAGTTCACGTTGTGTAAGGCAAAACTTCAAATTATTTAAGTGAAATTGTTGAATTTGTGATGTGAAGTTACAGTCGATTCGGTTCGTCGGTTTTAAAATAAAAATATATTAAGTAAGGAAAAATTATTGAAATATCTGGATGTGCTGTCGGTTTTAATTTTACCTGTTCAAAATTATAGTTATTCACTTATACTCTATTTTAACATTATAGTTATTTAAGAAAAATTAAAATTTGCCGTATTACATTAAAAAAATTTCAGTGAAAAGAAAGCTAAAAAAAACATCCTTTTGTCGCCAAATAAAGAGGCACACACATGTCTTACTTAAAGTTTTTCTGTCTTTTTATTTTATTATCTTAGTTACTCGTAACGAGTTTCAACGTTTGACCAATGACTGTATTAGTTTACTTAGACAATGGTATATTCTTCTTCAAGACAATGTGTATTTTGTTCGCTGCGTTACAAAACACCATCTTCCAGGATCTCTTTCACCTTGAAAGATTTGTATTGTAAAAAGGATTCTTGGGTTCCAAAACAGCTTCGCAACTAAAAGAGAGTTTTGTCCATGCCCACTTCAGATTTGAAATATAATCATGCATAGATAACCTTTAGGAATATTTTGCGGGCATGGTTCATTAAGATGATTGTACGAAATTCGTCCCAAATTTTAGCATTGGGTCGCTTTGATGATATCACAGAGGGAGACAATAACAATAACCAATCTTCCATAGTCTAGTATACCTTATTAAAAATCACATTATTCCTATAATTTAGGAGTGAATATATATTTTTGTACTCTCTGGGGTAATTAAAAGCATTTCAATTTTTAACCAGTTTATCGATTAACCTTAATGCACTTATTGGAGCTCTTTTTCCGCATTTAGTGTCCCACTAGACATAATAACTCTACGAATATACAAACTTGTTTAATTGAATTTTGAACACGTCTAGATTTTTTTAACTTTCGAAAAACTTTTGCTGAACAGTGGTGCAGAAAATTAAAAAATCTGTCCATTTTTGTCCCATAATTTTTATGTATTAAGTTGCTATGGTTTTATATAACTGAAAGTATGATGTGGGTTTGGAAAAAATGTTTTATGCCTTATTTAAATTACGGTTTGGGCCGTCGGGACCGTGGAGCTAGGAAATATAAGCTAATTTTGTCCAACTTACTATTGATTTGGTCTCCTAAAGTATCTCAAGTAGTAATTATACCACAAAACAAAACATTTTCAAATCCAGCCATCCTAACTTTCAGTTTTACTAAAATTAAAGGGAGCCGTAACGTATTATTTAATACTAAAAACAAAAAAAAATATTTATAAACAAATATTTTGGGTATAGATGATTCCAGTGGTGTATAAAGTTTTAGCCGAAACCGTGGTCAACATCGTAGAACATAACATATAGTTCTTGTCCATCGCAACAATGTACTTAGCCGTTTTTCTAACTAAATTGGTAAATAAATAAAGTATTTGGCTACCTCTGGCTCTAAATGATGACCAATGTCCTGGAACCATAGCATTCCGTTCTTGTTAGGGAATCAACGTGTTTGCCGTTTTGCCATAGAAACTGGTGAATAAATAAAGTTTTTAGGTATCTTTACCCTCTTTCTTGTTAGATGGCCAATGTGTTTCCCGTTTTCCCATAGAAACTGGTGAATAAATAAAGTTTTTAGACGTACCATATTCCAACTGATGATCAACATTTTGGTAAACCAATTTAGTTTTTACCCATCCTGGCAATACGTTTGGCCGTTTTCCCAACGAAATTGGTGGACAAATGAAGTTTTCGTATATGTGACGCAAAATGATAAAATTGATCTACAAAGTTTTTAGGTATATTTGGCCCAAAGTGATAATCAACGTCCTAAAACCATAAAAGTTCGTTCTTTTCCGTTGAATAATTCAAGGCATTTAGTATTTGTCCATACAGGCAATACGTTTGGTCGTTTCACCAACGAAATTGGTGATTAAATAATGTTTTTGGACATATTTGGCCTTTTAGACGACTAAATTTCTATTTTTATAAAATTTTGACATGGTGTAGTTTGATCGTGAAGGTTTATTGGACTAATCTATAGCTAGTAAGCGGGTAAATGTTTTGGATTTATATTTAATGGTGATAAACTAGAGTGTATATGTTTTCAGAGTTTGAGCGAAATCAGTCAGTGCATTCCTGACATCTATTTGTTCATGCATCCAAATAGACGGACGGACATCACAATCTCAATAAGTACCTCAAGCTAAATCTTTCGCTTCTTAATATTGATATGACCATTTTAAATAACCCTTTCAGGGACGATGGAAGAAACTTTAGCAAACAAGATGAAAGATTATATTGTTTTAACCTCAGCAAATTTCATAATTATAAAATGATCTTACCTGCAGCTAACTCTTATCAAAGGTTTCGTTTGCATTTTACATTATCGATTCCCAAAGCATCAGAATTTCGTGTTTAAAATATTTAAAGACGCGAAAGTACACCTGAATCTAATAGTGGATCATACTATTAATAATAGTATGAATTTATAGTAGACTAATAATCTCTTTGTCGCCCTAAACAATACTGTTTAAGTTTATGTTTTAACAAATAGCGTAAACGTAACGATATTGATTAGGGTGACGAACTCTGAGAGAGGTTAATCAGTAAAAATATTTTTAGGTTGGATATATAATTGTACGTTTATAGTAAAAAAACGACACGAAATTTAGTGTTTAATTAAAATTGTAGATTTTCGTGATTTTATTTAGGTGCGCATGGAAAATTAAATAACTAACAACAGTTTTATGAAAACATTAAATTAATATTTGGAAAAGTTGTAAACCTTTACGTTGAGTTCATTTTACATAGTTTTACAAATAAATAAAAACGTTCACATTTCATCGTTTCACGCCACTAATTTAAAGTTATACCAACTGTTCACAGATCCAATTATACGTCATTTTTGTTTAGTTCTCGGTATCAAGTACGAGTTTGCTCAGTTAATATCGATAAAATAAATGGAACTGTTTTCATTCGACTTTCTAATAGAACTTAACTTTTTTTGAGTTGCAGATACTACTTCTAAACATAATGAATGCTGCTTCGAAAGGCAGCTAATATCGAAACTCAAAATTACCCCAATTCGAGTGAATAACAATCGAGCTATTCCGGCCTCGCAGCTTATCAATGCGAAACAGTGGCAAGAAGGGGAAAGCTATATTATTCAAATAACAATACAGACCAAGCCATATAGTCTGTCTCGAGAAACGATTTATGTAAAAACTACAAGAGAATAGATATCAACCCCTATTTATCTTTGGAGTTATAACTGCATATCATGGTGGGTTAGTCATACACGTGTGGGGTAGAGATTATCAAAAGCATGATGTGTTTATTCGCCGGTTGTCACCCACAACATGCAACATATGTTTCAATACTCTAGTTAATTAAATTATTCTTTGAACTTCAATTACAATCTACGTAAAAAGATAACTTTAAAAAATAAAGTGTTAGTTCTATTTAAAAAAAATAGGGTCATTACAAAGTTCGATGAACAAAATTATAAAAATCTTTTTCACGTGCTTATTTATCCGTATTACACAGAATAATATAGTCTTAATTTGAATATAAATAATAAATACATTCTTTGAATTGTTTCCCTATAATAAACTTTGAAATTATATTGGTAAATATTTAAAACCAATGTTTAAGCTTTTTCTGAAATCGTATGGAGGTTATACGAGATTAGCGAGTTACGGTGCCACTATCGTGGCCCTGCAAGTACGCTGTCGTACGATTATATTGTATTCGGCAAAATTGAAAGGTATTTTAATCATGTATCGTTGTTTCCAACCAAGTTTCGATCGTATATGTGCGCGTTCATCCAACAAGCGTACAATCAGATGGGTTTACAAAGACGAAATCAAAACTCATATCTATATTACCCTTGGATCTTGCATTGTAAACCTACCTTTGATAGAATCATGGCAACAAAATACATCCGATTAGCGTTTCCGCTTGAAAAGCTAGATAAGGAGACATGTTTTGCATGATGGTTATTATACTACAAAAGCCTTAAAAATAATGATTCTTAGCGTTTAACAATTATGCGTAAACTTTGGATTTAATCAATCATAAGTTTTGTAATTTTTTGGAGAGATTGTAGTCCCATGTAACTATGTATGATAACCCTACTGTTGCACAAGTATTACCACGCATCACACCAGAAACAATACAAATTTTTAAATTAACTTCGAAATACTTTTCACTTACGGAAAAAATATGAGATAATTTTGAAGTACTTTACGGTAAATAGATGACTCGATTCAAAAGAGATATAAAATGCAAAAAATTGTTAAATCTTTCTGTATTTCGGGCGGTTGATACTTGGTCTTAATCATAAAGTTGGTTGCCTAGTAGTCTATTGAATTTTGTCTTAACGAGTGATAATATGCCGCACCAATAGACCCTCCTGACAAATCAGCCCACGTCAAAATAGTGCCAAGTAAAATAACTCCCTATTCGCATTCTTCATATTCGATCTAGGGCCGTGTGCGATATACATACAACATCTTTTCCCTCTTCTTATAATGTATCACCTTCTTTTTCTTCAGTTTCTTAATAAATAAATTCAAAGTGGTATTGGTCATCCTTTTGGCTTATGCTAATGATAGATTTCCTGAATCCAGAGTACCTATTTCTTTATTGCACTTCAGAGAGCATTTTAACCAATCATCAAAAGCTGAATTTTTTCTTTGTAATAATCCTAATCGCGTGTCGGACCAATATTTAGTTAGTAAACAGCTTCTAATAAATTATTATCTTCAAAACTTATTCTAGTGGTTTGTTCACGTTTGTTCGTCCTCTCTTTGTGTGTATATATATATATATATATATATATATATATATATATATATATATATATATATATATATATATATATATATATATATATATATATATCCACAACATAACATCGATGATTTGCATATCTACATGAATTGAGAGCACTGTAGCTTATAAATATGTACTTCATAATTTTGTCTCAGTAAACTTAATTTTTTTTTGAAATGGTCACCAAAATACAAATTTGTAACATAAAACATACCGAACGCATTTACGCCAACATCATGTAAGTACCAGTTGGTCAATTTAATTTGCTAACAACTCTATCTTATTCAAAAATGTTTCTCTGTTATAACGAATTCGTATGTTTCAGGTCAAACATTTTTATTAATTTCCATGCAGGGCCGTTCCTAAGAGATCTGCCGCCCATGTGCGAAAATAATTTTCCTGTCCCCTAAGTTCTGATTAACCATAATTTCTTTAAAATAATTTTACCTTTAATAAAACACAGGAAATGTAAAAAATGTAAATTGTACTTCGGAAAAATAAGTCAGCTGGAACTTATCATAAATTAAGATGAACAGATATTTATATATTAATGGATACATAAAAAAAAGTTGGAATAAACTTTTTTGATTGATCTTACCACAACGGTAAGTTGGTAAAGCGCGGAGTCTAAAATAATGGAATAATATTTACTATCTTTCACCAGTTTTATTATTTCGTGTCTTATCTTTTTGAATATGAACACCGAAATAGTGAACCTAATGGTTGGATTTCTGTTAATTCTAGAGATGTGATCTGATATAGTATTGTTAAACTGTGCAATTGTTTCATTTAATTTTTGAAAATTTCCGTTCTGTGGCTCGTGCAGCTTATTATTTTTACCTCTAAAATTTAAATTTTGACCGGCCAAAAATTTAACACTATAAATTATAATTTTTAACGCGAATTCTATCTTTTTCCAGATTTATCAATTTCTCATTGAACGAATAAGTGGTGGTTTGAGATTGAATCGATTTATTTAAATGAACCCAAGATTTTGTATTACAGATATGACGCTCTATAGCTTGAGATAAATGTCTCCAATCGTTATAGTCTTCAACAAAGGCACTAGGAAAGGTTTTAAATATTTTTCAAAATCTTTATCCAAGGAAAAATCTGCATCTGTTTCTGTAAGTTGACTTATGCCTAATTCTACTAAACATAATTTAACTTTATCGTGTAGTACGGAAGACCAATGACCAGGATCCTTGTAAATATCGTTTTTATGCACGCTTAGTTCTTCTAACGAATACTGGCCTTCTGACTTGTTCTTGACCACAGGCTCAACTTTTTAGGATTTGTCTCTCCGGTTATATCAACTTCCTTCAGAACTTTGTTTAATGACGGTCCTTCATGTGCGTAAGAAGAAAATATACCATAAAGTGTACTTACGTTTAATAAATTTGCAGCCGCCGTAGATCAATGATAATCACAAAATCGAGCACAAAAATTACGCACCAAGGAACAATATTTTAATATTGTTGAAACTGATACTTTCCGAACCCAAATGACAAATTTCAACTCGGTGTGCGTATTTATAAGGTGTAGTTTTAAATAAGTTATTTCTTTTATTTTTTTTTATTTATTTTATTTAAATGGTGCCACCTAGTTACGTTATGAACAAATTTAAATGCAAGCAAGCAACCTGTAGTAACGAAATAAGTAGGTAGCATACATTTAAAAGAGATAAAGGTGTGTCAGTTACTTAAGTAAGTTAGTGATTATTAATCATTAGTACCACATCAAGCTAAATATAATGTAAGTATTAACTAGTAAACGTTAGTTCTTTATGAATTATTTAATTCATTATACACCAACTTCCAAGTGCTACCCTACATGACCAAGGTTGCACAACATGGTGTATGATTTCCCGCGAATATTCAAAACAGTAGATATTATTTCTTAATTAAACTCAAAGTATTGCGAGATTCATAATTAAGAAGTACCCCTCAAACAGGAGGGGTTCTCAGCTCTGTTATATATCATTTATGTGAAGAATATAGTTAAAAATATTAAATCGAATGTAACAACGTCCCTGGCGATATAGGTTTATACGTAACAGTAACTACTCCAAAAAATAGTAATAAGATCAAGCAATAAATGATATTCATACAAATTGAGGAAGCAGTGGGCATTGGGTTAGTCGTGGTGCCGGAAAAAATAATATACACTTTAACAAAAAATAACTTTGAAATTAATTTAATGAAATTAATTCGTGACATTAGAGGGGAGGGGGCTTAGATCTATAGTAGAATAGCATAAATGCCTATTATCTCAAGAATAAAGGAGTATTTGGAGATTTCAATATGCTGCGCTTAGACAAAACCTAAGACAGAGATGAAGCACTCCGATGACTAACGTTTCCTTAAGCGATTCAAAATGTCTCACTTTAAATGATCTAGCTAGTCTTTTGTTTTTGTATGCTTAGGTTTTGAAATATATGTACTACATGCATGTTAGGTTTATTTCATAATAATTTACAGTTTGTCGCTTTTCCAATTTTTCTGTAACTGGGTGTCTACCGTCGCGTCGCCCCCTCGACTTGCCTGCCGTGTGCCCCGCACCCATTGCATCCCCGGTCGGAACGGCCTTGTTTCCACGTTTCTCCACCTGCGCTGGCTTTGCTAGCGAAAGTATGTATTGCAATTGGCGTATTAGCAAAGAATTCTCTTTGTTATTAATACTAAACACAATAATATAAAAAATAAAAATAATGTAAAATGCACTTAAGGTACTTCGTGTTACATATTCGTACTGCAGTACAGAAATGGCTCTAATTTAAAATAAAAGTTTTCATAATATTAAGAAATGATTTGCTTACATATTTGAAACTGATTTTGAAATTCGCACGATTACACTACGTTTTGTGGAGTCGGTTTCCGAGCAATATTCTGATTTTCACTACTACACCCATTTGTTTTTATTTGGGTTAAATCAAATGAAAAATAGTATACATTTTTAAACAGATGTGGAAATACAAATCAATGACGGTACACCAAAGAGACGGTATCAATAACATCAGCATTTTTGAAATACCCAAATCTATGTAAATAGAATCGTTTCGAATTAATTTGCACTAAATAAGTTGTTAAGTTAATTAAGTATTATGTAGTACAATATCTACGATAAAGACTAAGATGGTTAAATTTAATAAAAATTGTGTGATTTGATTTTGTTCCTTAAATATATAAAATTAATTGAGTACGAAAGACATTCTTACTGTGAAGATTTATGAGGTATATGATTTCATAATGTTAGGTCATTTATTATAAGCGCTACTAATTTAGAAAATAACTTATACGAGAATACACCTTTACTTAAAGACTGAACCGGACTGACCATCAACAGTTTAGAAAACGAACCCAATTTAAATTTTAGAAATGTGGGATAACCGGATTTTAATTTAAATTTTCTACAAATATTAACAATTAATAGTGTAACGATATCATTTTTGCATTATATACATATTATATGTACTTATTCCATTATGCGTACCCTATAAAACAAATGTAGAAACTTTAATTGATATTTTATATGGTGAGTGGATAAGCTGATTAACGCGATTAAATCAAGTCCATTAGATCAGTTTAGTGCGAATCGAATTTCTTTATACGGATTTCATTTTGATGAGTAAAAATGATATTTGTCGGTTCAATAATTACAGGGAATTGTATTTTTTTAAATGCAGTTTAATCCACAAACAAAACATTTAGACAGGTTATATATATATATATATATATATATATATATATATATATATATATATATATATATATATATATATATATATATATAAAGATCTATTTATTTTTTATTTAAAAGGATTGCGTTCAGTTGCGACCACTGAAAAGGTATCGGACAAAACACTAATTTGTGATTTTCATTAAAACTGATAATCCTCTTTCGTGGCAGAAAACCTAACATTTCTCTCATATGCAGCTTAATTCCTTATAGTGGGGCTAAACATAATGTCTCTTTGATAATATCTACTATTTTCTATTATGCTGAATTACTAGATAGAACTAGTTCTACTACATTCTTTATGGTATAAGCCAAATGGATGTTTTTGACAACATTTTTTAATATCGTTATCAATACGTTCTTGTTGTTTATAATCCATTATAATTGCATTTCTAAAACCTATTTCGTGTTAACAGGTTAAGTGACAGTTATTGAGCTTTTTAGGTGCATTTTATGTAAAAGTGACTCGATTTAAAGCAAGTTCGCGCTGTCACTTAGTTTTTGATGACAACGTGAGTTATGTTATCTTAAGTACTATGTCTGGATTGAAGTTTATATATAAATTTTGACTTGTATTAGAATATTTCTTTCTTAATGGCTTTTTACACTGAATAATGCTAATCAGTGATAACTACTAAACTACGAGTATCTAATTACATTAATAATTTGAAACAAAACTAAAGTATATGGTCTGTTCGTACCATCCACTTTAATACTTTCTATTTCTCGTATCTCATTTTTTTTTTCATACAAATACTGAAATAATCTAAAACTATAAAGTTTAGAACAGTAATACCTTATATTTTTTTCAGTTTACCAATAATGGTATTCTCATGACTATGTATTAATGACCATACGTCTTTGTACATACGTATTTGAGACGTGCGCATGAATAATCTTTTCCCACGGATAATCTTTACGTGAGCTAAAATTCTTTTGTTACTTATGAACCATTAGTTTTGGTTTACCAATAACATGTCACGTCATTAGTTTTTCGAATTATATGGAGTAATGCAAACGAAAATTAGAAACTTTAAGTATTGAGGAGATGCGTTTAATTCAGGTAGTTGAAAAGGGGTCGAAAAGAGAAAAGAGAAATCACATCGTTTTTGTAATTTCAGCCAATACCTTATCAACAATTATGAAAAGTAACTGCATCAAAGTCAAATTTTAGCTGCTGAGGTTTAAAGCGATTGAAAGAATCCAGTTTGCTAAATTTAGAAGCAGCTTGAAACTTGCTCGTTTCTGGTCCCATTATTTTGCAGAAAGCCAAAGAGTTTGCAAAAGTTAAAACGAAAATGTTAGATTTAAAAAACGGAATTTGATTGTGCAAAGAAAACGTGTTGAGAAATTGCCGATGTGTCGTAGTAGACTGTGAAATGTGGTCACAAGGAAATTTACAGAAAATACTGAGATAATCCAGGTCGATGGCGTGTTTAACGCCCGACGTGCTTGTTTTTTAAAAGTTTGCGCGATAACATTTTAGGAGTGCCATGGAAGAAATCGTAGTAAGGAAAGTTTGACGATTACGGTTGGTTCCAACACTGCTGTTAATCGGAAAAAAAGAAAAACCAAGGTGTTTTGCTAAAGTTAAAACTCTACCGTTAACATACAAATCTAATAAAAAAGCATAGATCATGTGTAACTGCTATGAAGAATGGCTCTACAAATTAGACAGACAATTTTAAGATAAAAAAAAAGGAAGAATCTTTTGTAGATAACTGACCACACATTCAAAAGACTTGCAGGGAAAACTTGAACATGTGAAAATGATGTTCGTTTAAATTACAGCCAGGGCACCATAAACAATATAAAACAAAAGTACAGTAAACGTGTTGTGTCGAAGACCATTAAGGCGTTTGAGAAAAAGAAACGCCAGAAATTACTGTATTGGAGTAAAGTGACTACTATAGCATACAACTTGAGATGATGAGCAAGATTTACCACTTTCCTTATGGAAAAATATACAGAAAGAGAGTGGGTTATTTAGTAGCGAGTTGACTTTTTAAAACGTCAAAGTGGACAGCGATTTGCAAGTAGCAGAAGAACTAAGTAATCTGTAAATGATGCAAATGGTCTTAAACCAAAATGAGTTACGTGATAGTGAACGTGATACCTAAACTGACATTGTTCTTACTACACCTGACCCCAGTGAAACTGTGATAAGTTACTGATTCTCATAAGTATTCAAAAAAATGATAATTTGTTGGAATAGCTGTACCACTTTCTCTCCAATTATAAAAGAAACCCATTGATCTTTTTCTCCATATTGTAGTACTTTTACATGAGATATACGGCAGATTGAAAGTTGTGCGGAATAATACTGTGGTTTCATATCAGTTGAGTTGATCGGCCTATTTCCACAGTTTTTGCTTTTTGAGCGCGACGTTTCGGAAGCGGACTCAGCTTCCGTCATCAGGCTTGCACTTCAGTCGAATTCATATATTATGATTTTTTCCCAAGCACTTGGCTACTCTCAGATTCGAACTTGGTCATTAACTTACTGGTCTGACACCTTTACCGCTGAGCCACTAAGTAATCCAATATATATTTTTTAGAACTTTTTCGTGGTTGTGCAGAAGTTTATTGCACATGTTACGCTGTAACTTATTGAGCAGGTGTATTGCGCTTAAGCTCTTCGCGCATTATTGGAATCCATATGGGTTTCATTTCCGCACTAGCTTGGCTTATTAGATTTTCTGCTAGTGCTATGTATGTGACTTCTGTTTAGAAGTATCAATTTTTATGTCCCCCATATTATGTGTTGGTATGTATCTTAAAATCGGCATTATCAAAAGCAAATTGAATAAATGGTTCTGAGGTATGTGTCGTAGGGGCTGCTCTTAAGGGGTTCTCAAGCTTCTGCACTTCAGAGCACACAAAAGCCCACTTTGCTCAAGATATCAATTGCGATTCGAGAGGCATAATGACGATGTATATATGTATGTATGTGTATATATATATATATATATATATATATATATATATAATATACTTTATTTTTAGATACGTAGCCTTCATTATGAAGAGAATGGTATATTAAACTGCGCTAGCACAGTAGTGAATTGGAGATAGAAATGATCTAGGGCGACAAGCCGAAATAAGAGCTTCACTTACACTTTGGCGTTTTCTTCGGGCACTTTGAGAATCGCTTTTCCATTGTATGACGGTATTAGCAAAACGTTGCGAGGTTTGTGGAATAACATGTTTTTTTCCAATGTCCCCGCCGTCAGCAGAATAGGATGTCAAATCGTATGCTTGAGAACGTATTATATCTGTTGCTGCCGATACTATTCTGACTCGCTCGTCAGACTTGTCAGAGCATGTCTCTGATACCAGTTTTTGTGGATTATTTTGTCCATAGTCTTACGGAAGTAGATGATTGTAGTTCGCCTAGGACGACTAGTTATTCTTATATTATTGCCAAAAAGCTGCATAAGCTTTTGTTTTAGATAATGAGCCTTATATCGATCGTCTCCGTTAAGAATTTGAGACATACGATCTTCAAGTTCTGAAAGTGTGGATTGACATTTCTCGCCACTTTCGAACTCAGTATAAAGCTGCTGAAATGCTTTTTCTTTCATTTAATGGAGGATCAGTACATGGTCCACTACATTCACTTGTAGCTTGTAATAATTCTGCATAGCAGTCTTTGTGGTAACGGCCTTCTGCTGCCACTAAATCAATAATACGTGACATTCTTTTTTGGACGTCTCTTCCCCATTCATCGTTACGTTTTCCAACAGTAGGTTTTAAGTTATACATAAAATCCAATGTAGTTATTTTACAAATTGTGCGTCTGTATTTCTGAGGAAGCTTTTTTTGTATTTGTCTATTTGCTTCATCCCCACAAATAATGCACGATTTTTTTAAGTCAAAAATAGATACTCTTGACTGCGTTGATACAGTATTTAACTCAAGAATAACATGACTGGGTTTTGTGCTTGATTTTATAGACGTAGGGCGAGTGTAGTTTTTTCTACAATGCTCGTTTACACGAAGAGGACGGATTTGGTTGTCTCCACGGCTATACTAGCTTTATTAGTGTATCAATACCTCGATTCACTGTTACAACGTTTTCTCTATCAAGCGAAAGATTACACAATAAACAGTCATCCATTGTTACGCAGCGCAAGCAAGCAAACAAAATATTATATCAGTATTAATTCACACGGCCGGTGTAGGCAAGTGATATGTGCGGAGAGGGGTTGGGTGCGTTGTTATACGGTCACACGTTATTAATCAAAACAATGGCAACGGCCGACTGAAAGTAGGCTCTCGCCGAAAACCGCCATAAACGCGGCGCACAGACAGTTTAGACAGGAGAGGGATCGGCGAGGCTATATCTAGAGACGCAAGCGAGGAAGGTGCGGGGCATTCTATTACGTTATTGAATACATTATACAGAACACGTATGCAAAGTTTTAGGTAGTTATGAAGGATTTTGTGTCTAAACATCTAAAATTACTGGGCTACTATGTTATACATCTGACATAAAATTTTACGTTACACTAATCAGAGTCTTAACAACTGGATTGCTACTAGACTCGGCAATATTGCAATAAGCATGCTAAACAGTGTGCAATGCACACATTTTTTTTCCGATAACCTAAAATCTGCTTCTATTCAACGAGTGTCCAATAACTGTTGGAACAACAATATCTACCACCTTTTTTGCGCCTAATGATCTGTAAAATTGTAAAACTTACATAAACACTACAAATGTTCTGCCCACCAAATGTAGACATGTACACGACCCATCAAGCCAAAGACATCTCTCATAATTATGAAACTGGATTTGAATGAACACAGATTTACCAAATAATTTAAATTTGCGTTTGTGTATTACAAACGTCTCTTCATCTGAGAATAGGAATTTATTACATCCATAATTTGAATTAACGAATTACATTTCATGTATCCTCAATATTCAACAAAGAGCGTAGATTCTCTGAAACGTCAGTGTTAAGGTATCCGCATTTGCTATTTTTCATTTAGTTGGGTGGAGATTTCAAAACTATGAAATTCTCTTCTGGTTAAAGGAGCTGAACACCTTCGATCTACTCACATTGAATTGTAGTGTTATTTCTTATAGCTCCCAGTTACAATTAAAAAGTTCTACTTCCACTGACAAGACTCAATGTATTAAAAAAATGCATAATATTTCTTATTGCAAGCACGTAACTTAATGGGCTATTTTTATCTATGTCGTTCAGTACATTCTCCGGCTATTTGTGTTAATGGTTCATAGACCAGTTTAATATATTCACATTTACGAGTAAAAGATTAAGTTTGTCAAAAATTATTTCGAAGCGTGGTATAAAGAGGAATATACCAACATCAACTATCATTTTGGAGTTAGCCGACAGCGTAAAAGAAAGATAGTGTCTGAATATCTTACTTTCAGATGTCTGTTAAATTTGCGGTTTAGTCATAGTTAGTTATCAATTTCCCCATAAAAAAATTATGTGTTACGGCAGTTGTATGTCTCATTATGTGCTACAATTGTGAATGTCGCTTATAACATATGGTTAGGCAGGTTGTTTCATGGTTCAGCTCTTTTTTAAACCTTAGACCACCCCTTAAGACGACATAATTAATATATAGCAATCTTTTTCAACTATAAATTACATTTTAGCAATAAATATAATCGTTTCTTCCAGTCGCTAATGTTTTTGCTACCGCAGACAACTTATTTTTATCTCTTGGCATGAAAACAGAATAACATGTGTAACTATTGATGGTAATTTCGTGTATCTTTCCTTTCATGAATATTTTACTGACATTGCAAAAACAAAAATACGTGTATGACCTAATTAACTTTTCAAGCTTATTCAATTTTCAACAATTCATAAATGTCGTTTTCACGGCGGAATACGTTTAATTTTCTTTTAGTTAATTGTCTTAATTATACGTAAGTCACTAAAGATGTGGTCGGTTGCGTAATAATGCATCTTAAGAAGTTTTTGTCACAGTGCCAATTTCGTATACATTAACACCGAGTTCTTTTTGTTGATTTTTGCTTGTCTTTACACGCAAATCCTGGGTACTGGATTTTGTCCAAATACCATTCATATATTTTTTAGTGAGATATTTACTTTACGTTAAAAAGATTATCGATCTTACACTATAAACATGTTTTGTATAGACATCATTTTTTGCTAAATGAATATGAAACCTATACCTAAAACACCGTAGGCTAAAAAGTAATCATAAACTATATTTGTAATTACAAAAATACAGCTATTTTTAATTACCTACAGTTATATTTGTAGTCTCGTATGATACATTTTTTTTTTAAATTAAATGAATTTGTGTAAAATTATTGATCTATTTATGACATGTGATGAATTAATTAAAAAGCACTTGTGAATCGTAGGTATATAGAAATAATAGTTTCGAGTACGAGTAAGAGTTGATTGTATAATCCTCCCCTCACCCACCTCTTGGAGTAGAGTAAAAAAGATAGAACAAACAAACATTCCATGTAACAGTGCAACAAAAATTCGAAAATTATCTAGTCAACCACTTCCCAAATACAAAAAAATGTTCAATTTCTATGATTGCTAACATTCTTATTTCACCTTGAAAGGAATAATTCCAGCTGCAATTTTTGTAAGAAGTAATAAAAAATTATTTAAACTAACAGAATCAGTAAGTTGGGATAATGTTCACTGTTTCGCACTATGGTTACTTTATAACATTGATATTTATGCGACGCTCAAAATATAGCACCTTAAAAGAATTTGTATACATTTATATACACATTCTTATTTTACACTTTGAAAGGAATATTTATTTATTCGAGCTGCAATATTTGTATGAATTAATAAGAAATGATTTAAACTAACAGAATCAATAAGTTGGAATAATGTTCATTGCTTCGCACTGTTGTATATTTTATAACTTCGTTGTGTATCGATCACTCAATATACAGTATATTTTTTACTTCAGTTTCGTAACACAAGTAAATAGTAATGAACATTGTACATTTTTGAATTTACAAAAATGGTTTATAAACATTTACTAAATGAAAATCGTATGTATCCTAGCAACCTCCTTTTTCAAGAAAGTAGCTTAATTGAACTCCGCCAGTATATTTTTATACTGCTCTGTTTACAGTACAAGACAAATTGGAAAATATTGCACACTTTACACGTTACAAAATAGGCAAATTCTTTTAGGCAACATTCGGAGTTGTGTATAGCACCCAACTTATACTCCACACTTCCTTCGCATATCATATATTTAAGAATCAAGCCAAAAAAATTAAAAAATTATCAATTGAAAATCAAGTAAAAAAAAATACGTATACCTACCCGTTGACATTCTGTATACAAAAATTTTCTTAAGTATAATTACTCCTACTCTTATTTCTGCGGGTTTTCTTCTCTTTTGCTTCTGCAGCATATTTTTTACTTTTTGAATAGGCATTTATAAAGTTTGATTATATCTTTTTATAGTACATATTTGTACTCAACTGTATCTTTCTATCTGTAACAAGTGTAAAACAAATCAGAAATAAAAAATAATAATTTGTTATTATTATTATTAAGAGACAATATATTTTTTTACGTAATTGTTTAAAAAATATGTTCAAAGTTGTATAGAAAAAGTGAGTAGTAGTGATTCCATCTAGTGCTAGTATTAAAAAACAAAAAAAAATGCAATAATCGGCCACGTTGCTATGGCATGTAAAACCTAGTGAATTGCGAGCTCAGGTTCCATAATTACAAAAAGGCGTCTGTAATATTGTGTATAAAGTTTAGTCTTATTCTACATCCGTAAAAACTAAGTATGCATCGAGTGGAGCTTGCATCTCGATGGCTGAGTTGGTAGAGCAGTACTGTATAATACAAAGTACATGTCGTTGGATCAACTCCCACTCGAGCTAACCTTTTTCTATGTGTACTAAAAAAAATTAATTACACATTTTTAATTTACGTTTGAACTTCCTATTCATTGATTGAAACAAAAAACTTTCATAGTTGACTATTAATATTGGTAATAACCAATAAAAATGTATTCTACATTTATAAAGTTCTCATCGAGTGGAACTTGTATTCTGATGGCCCAGTTGATAGAGCAGTACTATATCAAAGTACAGGTCGAGGGTTCTTCAGTCCCATATTCTAGGTAACCTTTTTCTGTATGTATTTAGAAATTTGTAATTACACACACACAAACACGCGCGCGCACACACACGCACACGCACACATGCACACCCACCCACACACGAAACACCCTGTATTGGATAGTATTTTTTATTACGAATTTAACCATGTATTACACATTATGGTTTTGAAGCTAATTTTTAAGAAAAGTTCGGATTAATATTAGTATTTGATAATATTTTTTTATATACAAATTTAACAACTCCAATCTTTTAAACATATTTAATCAAAGTAAAATAATTACAATAACAGTTCAAATAGGTTGCCTTTATTTACTAGACACAGGTAAGCTCTCTTTACTGAAGAATTAAAACACGGTCTAGCATTTCTGGCGAAATTGTATTAACTGCTGCCACAACCGATAACTGCTCTTTATTTTCAAAACTCCCATCATGCACTTAGTTTTTCAGGTAACTCCACACAAAAAATCCAACGGACTTAAATCGGGTGATCGGGCTGGCCAAGCTACTGCACTATAAGTTCCAATCCACTTTCCTGTAAACCGCAACGACAGATAGTCCTGTAAATTTCTTCAGTTATGTGCTGGGGCACCATCTTGTTGAAACCAACAGTTGTTAGTGCTAGAGGTAACTCATCCAAGGCATTGTCCAAATAAGTCCTTAGCAAGTTCAGATATTGTTCGGTATTTAAATTGTTGTGGTAAATAAAATGTCCTATTATTCTTCGTCCCAAAATCTCCATCCACATATTAAATCCAAATATATGTTGATTTCTTAATTCTTTTCTTAAATAAGGGTTTTGTTTTGCCCAATAATGTTTGTTACGTCGGTTGAAAATTCCATTGTTGGTCATCATACTTTCATCAGACCAAATTATTTTAAAAGGAACATTTAGATCTTCGTCACATCTTCTAATATACCATTCGCAAAAACCTGATCACCACTCGTGATCAGCTGGTCTAAGACCCTGACAAACTCGAAATTTATATGGATGAAACTTATTCTTATTTAAAATGAATTGTGTTGTAGAATTTGCTATACCAGTACGATGTTCAATTTGTCTTGTCGATATTTCAGGATTTTCAACAACGCCTTGTAAAACAGTATTCGCTTTTTCGTCATCAAATTGTTTTTGACGGGATAGAACAGGTTTTGTAAATGAACCAAATTCTTTTAAATTAGATTCCAAACGTCTAAAAATGGATTTACCAGGTTGCCTTCGTTCAGGATATTTATCCAAATACATCAGCTCAGTAACTACCCAATTTCTGTGGGATAAGATGTTTGTAAAATTTCGCCTTTTCATAGATACACTTATTGATTAATTATAATTATAAATTAACTACACAAAACCAAAAAAAACAACCCACGAAGTAATGGTAATAAAAACAATTTAAAATACATACAATTCAAATTACGAACAACGATCTCAACGCAATAAAACTAAGTTAAACAATTTTCAACAAAATGTTGAACAAGTGTTATTTTACCAAAGCCTTCTAATATTAACTGATATATGAAAAATGTAAAAATGAAAATCCGAATTTTTCAGCTTCAAAACCATAATGTGTAATACGTGGTTAAATTCGTAATAAAAAATACTATTGAATACAGGGTGTTTCGTTGGTTGCGGCGATATAAAAAAATAAAGTTAATGATGGTTTCTCGGAGACGAAACATCGAATAAAAAATTTGATAACGCCATCTATAGAATTCAAAAAGTGACAATGAAGAAGTACCTTTGGTTTTTAAAGATCTTTTAAAATAAATGAAGGAATTACGAAAAAAGATCGCATTTTGTTTTAAATCTCGGAAACGATAAACAATAATGAACTTTTGCTGTAAACTATACAACTTTTCTCTAATTTAACCACCTTCGTATCTCTTACCGTTTTCAAGATCCTCATGCTGTTCATTCTTATCTTAGGCACGTTGTATACTGGGTGGCTCATTTTAATCTTTCCACCAAGATATCTGGCAAAATAAAGGCCAGAGAAAAGATATTTCAAACAAAATTTTTTCGCACTTCACGCACTTCACTGCAGATGGGTCTTAAGTCAGTCAATATGATGTCAACTTTAGTTTTTTTAAGTACAAATCCTTACTTTTTATTACGTAATAGGATTTACCACAAAATCCAGTAAACTTTTATTTAAAACATTTTTCATAAAATTGTATTTGCCAAAGTTATAAGCATTTGAATCATGAATCTGTGAAAATATGCATTCTACGTTACAATATGTCAATCAGAAAATACTGAGATGTTTTAGCGGAAACAAAAAATTGAGCCGCCCAGTATATAGAATGTTTATAAAATACAAAGTAAAAACTTGGAAGCGCATACTTTACGTGAAAATAAGAAAAAAAGTTACTGTAAACACGGGCCCGCAAATGAGAGAAGATGGCTTTCAAAAACTGGTTTGCGATTTATATCTCCGGAACGACTCCAGCTATCGCAACCAATTTTGGGACATAAATTTCTGTCACTAAAGCCAATTATTTAATATCACTGAGCAAAGTTAACTTTAGCCAGGAGCGTGCATACCAGGGGGTAATTGGGTAAATTTGGTCCCATTTTTCTAACACTTCGTTTTTTTGCCATTTTGATGTAAGATTAGGATTCACCCATACCTATCACATAAAAAAGGTATTCTTAGTGAGAGTCCCTAAATATTACCGTTTTTTCAGAAATGAGCAAAAAACAAATTAAGACAGGGTACACAATGAGTTGAAGTCTAAGACAAAATGGAAAGCAGCTCTTACGTGAAAATAAGAAAAAATTTCCTATGATCATAGGTTTTATTACAACAAAAGTAACTGTCTTTACTATCCCTCATTTAAATTATTACTGACTTATGCTAAACTGACAAACTTGAGAGTACTTGATTTTAGACTTGAACTCATTGTGTACCCTGTCTTAATTTGTTTTTTGCCCATTTCTAAATAAACTGTGTTATTTAGCGACTCTTACTAAGAGTACCTTTTTTATGTAGTATGTATGAGTGAATCATAATCTGATGTCAAAATAGCAAAAAATGAAGTTAACCTGCTTAGTAGTCTCACATAATTGGCTTTATGGGCGGTAACTGAAGTAGTTCCGGAGCTATAAACCTAAAACCAGTTTTTGAAAACCATCTTCAAAGAGCTCCCTGAAGAATCATTTTCGGACCCGTGTTTCTAAGAACTGTTTTATTATTTCACGTAAGGTATGCATTCCCAAGCTTTACCGTGTATTTTAGAAACACCCAGAATGGTTGATGTTCGGAGTGTTGATCCGCGTATCACTTTTAGTCTCCGAAGATACTGTTTTGGTTTCCACGATGTTTCGGCAAAGTCGCATTTATCATCTTCAGATATGTAACTGCCTGCCTATGGTCTTCGTTATTCGTATTGAATGACGAGGGATAGATAAATTTGGGGTTACCGATTCAGTGGAATCTGTTCATAACCAGATCGCGATGCAGTAGCTTACTAACATAGGCAAGTCCAAAACAACTTCATGATCAAACTTTTCGAGTTATATTATGTTGAACAAATTATTAGACACATCCTATTGCAATTTATACTTTTACAGTTTTCATTATTTGGGAGCAAAGATGCCCAAAAATCTCATTTGTGCATGAAAGTCTGGAAAAACGACCAGACGTATTATTTGGAGGTAAAAAATAAATTTTATGTATTTACGGCATTGGTAATGTAGGGTTAAAAATGCCCAAAAAATGTGTTTATTTGCTAATTTCGTCGGGAAATCTTTATGTTTATGAAATAAATGTTTTCGTTTTAAGTTGTTGGTGATAATTTGGGGCCAAAGATGCTCAAAAACTGTTTATTTACCAATTTCGTCGGGAACATTGCCCGACTTATGGCTTTATAGTTTTTCGTAAATTTTACAGCTTCTGATAATTAATTGAAAGAACTGAAATTTCCCATATTATTGGAGTATCTAGAAAATCATTTACTTTGTGGTGTAATTTCATGAAAATTGGCCGATAAATAAACAACAATTTCCTCAAAATCTTTTGGACCAAAATACAAAACACAATCGTAGTTCGTTTGTGACTTTAAAAATAATCCGACCAAAAAGGCTCATCCATTGGTGTAAAAATAATCGCCAAAAATTTTGTAGCAAAACAACACGGTTGGTAAGATTTAACACCAAAGAATGCAAATAATTTTTTCCCCAAATAAAGAATTCCAATTACGCGTTCAAATCTTTTAGGGTAAGTAAAAAAATTATTCTAATTCGTGTTATAACATCTAGGTAATGCAAATTAATCCTTTTAGAAGAAATGAGACAACAAATAAAAACTGGTTTGATCTAACACAAAACATAGTCGACCTGCGAATAAATACGATTAGTAAGACGTTTGAAATCTTATGGTTAAACAAAAAAATCATTGTAGTTGGTATTTTGACAATATGATGCAAGTAGGTTTTTTTTACAAATAATTGATATGCAAAGAATTCTGATTAGGTGTTTTAGCCTTTGAGTCAAACAAGAAAAAACATCATTATCACGTAAAAATAATGAAAATAGGTCCTTTTCACGAAAATTGGCATACATATCAATAAATTCAACAAGCCACTTAAAATGTCTTGCTCAAAACAATGTTTTCGTAGTTCGTTTATGAACATTAACATAATACAACTAAAAATGTTGCGCAGAAAATTAGCATACCGATGAAGCATTTCAATCTATTGGTAATACAAGAATCATTATTATTTTTACATAAATATAATAGATGCACATTTTTCCTAGCGAATGGCTCTCTAAATAAATTACATTAACAAAACTCATATATTGACAACAACGGAAAATTCTTCTACAAAATTGAGAGTTTTAATTATGATCTATTTTAAAGTGCTCTAAAATATAAACTTATTACCACTTGAACCTTCGCTTAAATTCCCAGCCTTCAACTAAATGACAAATTTTAATAAATACATTCATCGCATAACTTTATTTTATCAGAAAAACTATCTACGTGAAATCCTGTATAACAAACATAGATTTCACATTTTTAGTAAAATTCGTAATTTCGTAATTATTGTCCATGTACATTCTATTGAGGTCCATCTGGAGCAAAGTCATTAGAAGTTCCAAGTTGTTGGCGTTTACATTTTTCTGAGGTCAATCTAGAGCAAGGCCATTATAGGTGCCAAATTGTTAGCGTTATGTCCGTTGGCGATATGGGTATGGTTGGCGTTCTGTCTATTACTAAATATTCGGCGTTGTCTCCACAGTTGGCATAGTTTCCACCGGCGATGTAAGCATGGTCGGCGTTCTGTCCTTTACAAAATATTCGGCGTAGTGGGCACAGTCGGCATAGTGTCACTGTTCGGTATTCTTTAAACTGTCGGGATTGTGATATCGGTCGCCGTAGTGTCCAATGTACATTATTCGTCTTTGTGTACGTAGTCGTCGTACTGTCCCATGATGAGAGTTGGTGGTTAGAACATAGTCGGGCATTCTGTTCACACTGAAATATGCGGCGTGATGGGCACAGTGGACGTACAGTTTTCGGCGATTCGGACACTGTAGGTGTAGAGTTCGACGGCGATCTGGACCATCCATAAATTATGTCGGTATTGTGGACATTCGGCAAATTGTCCAGTTACCGTTTGATTTCAAGCAATGATAACTGAATACAGCATTGTTAAAAGTAGAACACGGACACCTTGGCCGCCATCTTGGATTTTGAAGTCACAGACGCCCACGTGGGGACCGCATTTTCCACCCTTATTTTACTCGCTTACGTGTAGGACGTATTTTTTACCCTATTTTCATCCACGTGTGAGACCGTGTTTAATTTATCCTAATTTACATATATGCGTGTTTTCAACCTTTTATCCTAATTTACATATACTATGTTTAACCTTTTATCCTAATTTACTATACCTACGTGTGGGGTTTAACCTTTTATCAATTTACATATACCTATAACCTTCTTTTTCTATTATTTTACTGCTTACGTATAGTGTATTTACTCCTATTTTATGACACGTGTAGGACATATTTTATATTTTTTCTGATATTAAAAGAAACTAATCAAGGTAGGTCTAATAATAATTTAATGACAACAATTATGCAATCTCTTTTTTCAATAAAAAACGGAATCCTAATAAATATTAATAAAAACGCGGAATAAATAGTCGCGAAACCGTACATCAACATTGTATGGCAACAGGGTAATTAACTGATTATGCAATACCATTAACTGTTTATTGTCATTATAGAATTTAATAGTGTATTTAAATCAAACGTATACGTTACCTCTACCTTGATTAGTTTCTTTTAATATCAGAAAAAAATATAAAATATGTCCTACACGCGTCATAAAATAGGAGGGTGAAAATACACTTCCTATACGTAAGCGAGTAAAAATAATTAGGGATAAAAAGAAAGGGTTGAAAACACGGCCCCACACGTAGGTATATGTAAATTAGGGATAAAAGGGTTGAAAACACGGCCCCACACGTAGGTATATGTAAATTAGGGATAAAAGGGTTGAAAACACGGCCCCACACGGCCACACGTAGGTATATGTAAATTAGGGATAAAAGGGTTGAAAACACGGCCCCACACGTAGGTATATGTAAATTAGGGATAAAAGGGTTGAAAACACGGCCCCACACGTAGGTATATGTAAATTAGGGATAAAAGGGTTGAAAACACGGTCTCACACGTGGATGTGTAAAAATAGGGGTGAAAAAATACGTCCTACACGTAAGCGAGTAAAAATAAGGGTGGAAAATGCGGTCCCCCACGTGGGCGGTCTAGTGACGTCAAAATCCAAGATGGCGGCCAAGGTGTCCGTGTTCTACTGTTAAAAATAAATAAATACCTTCCACGTGGATGGAAAATCTGACCAAATTTCATGTTTATTTCAGCTTCATTTAATTTGCATTATTCCTCATTGCGGTTAATGATCCCAGTTATGTGTAAAGTAACCACTTATAATCACTGCACCGAGTTTATTTAAACTATATCAAGAAATTACCCGCAATTCGATATAAAAATAATGTGTATAAAATGACATTGTGCGTGTACGATTGATTGTATCTTGTATAACCGTTATACTGCAATTGAGAATTATATGAAAATTACTTTTCAAAGATGAAAAATTAATTAACGTACCGCTTCTTCTTCGGCCCAAAGTTAAGTTTATATTGAAAGCAAAATTCTTTAACATTAAAGTTATTCATATTTTTTTTCATAAAGGCCTAACAAAAATAACTTGTAACAAATTTAATTAAACTTCTTGGATAATACCTTATATCCTTATTTATTATTTTCGGGAGCATTAAATACCTGTAAATGATGAGAATAAATTCTCCGCCGTACGTTTAATTAAAAAGTTGGTAACTACTTACAACATCTGTTGTATTTTTGTATATAATATAAAATATTGCAAAATAATTAGTTATACAAATTATATACATTTAATTCTGAATGTCCCCAATACCTATTTCTATTAATTATTTCGTACTGTGTAATACTGAATTTCAGTGGAAACTTTTATTCATTTCACAAGTTTAACTAAAGACCAAATGCTGTAGCATTTCTAACGGAATAATTAGAAACGTGATTTTTATTGTCTAATTTGATCATTTTATTAAATCTTTCCGTTTTTTTTTCGCCGTACAATTAATTCAGTTACTAATTATATTTTCAGATCTTTTCACTTTATTTTGACGTTTCAATGGTCAACTAGTATGCGGTATGTTATAAAATATGATGTAATAAGATTAACTCGAATAAAACTCATCGATGCGGTACTGTATAAATGGTCATGATTAGTCTAGCATTGATCAAAACGTGTGACGTTGGATGGCGAGAATTAGTAAAATTTAGCTAAATTCTAAAATCTTAAGCGCCGCTCAATCTAACCAAGCCATGAAATATAAAATAAGTCCGTCTGCTTCAAGAAATGAATTTACATTAATAACCATACAGCACTGCCAATTTTATAATGCACTATGTGTGTTTAATTGTTCATTCTTGTTTTAGCAGAATGTTACTGAGGGCCGCCACCCCAAATTTCTAGACAGCGCCCCATAAAAAAATTTTCTGCTCATACGATAACAAAGCCCATTTTCCCCTTTCACTGGCTATTTACAAGTTAATTTTAAGCCATGTCAATAATCATATTCGTTTGTAATTTTTTTTATGTAACAATACTTGAATTAAAAATTTAAGCAAAGTTAACCTAATTTAGTATGTGTCACAAACTATAAGTGTATTGATCCACCGAAGTATGTAACAAATACATATAAATCAAATCATGGTTAAAATATTGTGTAACCGTGCGAAAATCTATATTGTACAAATTATGAGCATTTTTGTACAAACCAATAGTAAACTAGCAGCTTAAAACTTAACTAAAAACCCTATAGTCAAGCACAAATCGTCTTTCAGGTCCAGGACTTGATTATACGATATATTCACTACAGAAGATATTTGTTTGCTACCGCAGTAACCACAAATCTATTATTATTAACTATAGTTCTGTTATGCCATTTACATCTATAGCAGTTCCAATGTTTCAATGTTAATATGAAGAAAACTATTACGGAAAACACTATTACTATAGTCAGGGCCAGTGGTTCATGAATTTTGCAATTGTAGATACATCTTTACTTTTAAATATTTAAACAAACGGCATAGAAAACCTATGTAACCATAACTAACGACGTACTCTCAATTAAAACATACTAAAAACAATGTTTTTGTCACGAGTGCGGAACTATAATTTTTTTTATACCGAGAAAATAACCTGAATTCATTCTCAAGTTATGTACTCCTGTTTATCCGGTTTGAGACTTAGAATGAAACAATTTTATTATCAATAAACAGTATAATAAATAATATTAATAATTATTTTACGACTCAAATACGTTATTATATAATTGCATGTATGTTTTTTTTAGTACACTGTGAAGATACACAATGGGGGCTGTAACAATAGTGACAAGTGTATCGAATATACAAATGGGTGTGAAATTGAAATTATGATAATCTAATTAAAATTGAAATTGATTATTTACGGCTACTCCATTTACCGATATACAACTACAAATATACAATAATATTCAAGAGATTGCAAAAAAATGCACTTTCAACGAACGCAATATCCGCTATTAGCCTACTCATAAATTTAATAACATCAGCGACAACCTTCTGCTGAATTTCACAAATTTCATTTATACATTTTTCTTAGGGAGAGAATAAATACCAAAGATTTTGCTAAATAAACTTATTGCCAGATAATCCTTACACTAAACAATTAATTAATTAATTTAAAACGCCAAACTAATAATTTTTTAATAATCTTCTAGAAGTATTCCACGTATTAGAACTATTAAGGAGATTTCCAGTGCAAAAAATCATGAATATGCTGGCAAAAACTGAATACTGCTATAAAAATAAATTTATTGTACTAATCCAGCTATTGCAGTATTTAACACTATTAATCAATATCGTTTTCCTCGGCAAATGTAAAAAAGTAGAAATAGAGATAAATTAAACGGTGAGTCGACATATATAAATCTTTAAATTTTAACTCTATTTCTGGGATAAAATAAAAGAACGCGTCTGGTTGCGATATGTTACGAAGACGAAGTAGCGTAGTTCATTTCCTGAGCGACTAGACGGACACTTCTTTAATTCTTCTAGTTGCTATGTGGTGTGTCGTTGCTCATTCCATTCACAACTGTTAGACTCTTTTGGCAAGTTGCCAAAGTGATACAAATAAAATAGTTCTCTACTAATTAATCCAGTTGACGATTAGACCAAAGTACTGAATTTATTTTGTTTGTATGCACGACTTAAATAAGCGTTCAATACTGTTCATTGGATACCTTATTAAATAACGCTCTCTTAATTCCGAAATAGTAATTTCCTACATTGATATTTCTCTTTCCAAAAATAAAAACTGTATGAGTATAACAAGTAAGGAAGTGTATATTCTGCCGTTTTTTTTTTTTGTTATACCTTTAAAATTTTTAAGCAATGAAAGCAATGAGCACCGTACATTAAGAAATGTTGGTTATCCCTTAATTTTGTAAATCCTTTAACATTTTATGCAGTAAGAATCCTATTGCAGTTGATTCTTTCTGCATCCGATTGAGTTAAAACCTTTCTAAATTGTTATTAAACGTATCCCCACATGACTTTAGTTTATAAGTTGCTCGTTCAATTTTAAGTGGTTAATAAATACTCAACTATTTATTAAAATTACCCTATCGTTTACGATCGTGCAGATTTTATCTTTGTAGTGTACTTTTTATTCTTAATTTATATTTAATCTGTTATTCTGAAGATGGGAATAAGTTCTTAGAATGATTCCCAAAACGTACGTAAACATTTGCAACGATTGGATAAAGTTTATTATTCGTAATCTCAAGTTGCTATTATTTAGCCTCTCGGCACTCATCCATACTGTGTTACCACGATTTCTAACTTCTATACAGATATGGAAAATTTTCAACTCATGGTAATAAACCGTTAACACAAATTAAGGATTGGTACAAAATTAAATATTCGACAAATAAAATATTTTCTTGTTGTTGTATACGGATGGATATTTCCTTATTTTTATATAACGTTAAAATTAGTGCATCTTATCATAGCAATAGATTGATTGTTGAACAAGCGCTTAATGGAAAACTTCTGGTAGTAATTTGAATAACCATCGGTAACACATATTAAACAATTAAAAAAATTAAAACAGAATGTATGAAATGTTTATATGGAGCTATATGAAATCTATTTGTTTATGGACTCACAACATATTTATTAGTTGCTACATGTTTTCATTCGTAAAAACCGGGATATTCGCGGTTCGGAATAATTCAGAGAGGCAAATCATTAACTATTTAAACTATTTAGTAACAGGTGCGTTTTATTAATAATTAATACTTGAATAATAAATCAAAATTCTACTATCAATAATCTATATGTATTTATTGAGCAATAAACTATTAAATAATAATTGTGCTACACGTTGACGGGAGTCTGAAACTTTATATAACGCAATACATTCCTGTTGCAGCAGTATTAATTACATCGGAGCAAAACTTCCACATTTAACGGATAAAAATCGTGCAAATCCATTAAGTGATATCCACGCTAAACATGTCAATCCATCAGACTAAAACATTACAACATTTATTTTATGATATGTAAGAATACCGGAATCTTCTTCCTCTTTGCAATCAGCGTATTCATGGGTGATATTTTAAGTCATAAGCTAATGTACCAAAACATCCACGTATGTGTATAACCTATTTAATATTAGGCAGATGTCTAATTAACAACATTAGATACTAACTTTCGCTTTAGCAGTTCTCGATGGAAGTACAGAGTTGTGCAGAAGGTTTTCATCCGTTGATTTTGGATTTATTTGCTTCGTGCATCAAGTCGTCTGATGAAAGATATAATACTAAATTTGATCCTTATTGATTTTTTTTAGAACTCTGCCGCTATTATTGAAAATGAAGGCGACATCTTTAATAAAGGATCTAGGAAAACCGAAAACAATTCGCCGAATCACAATTCACCAGCAGCAGTTTCCCGAACAGCAATCCACCGAAAGCGCGATTTTCCAAAAGCACAGCTCATCGAAAATTAATTTAACGAATAGAAATTTCTTCGAATATTCCTTGGATTGTTTTTTGATTTTTGACTGTTCGTTAAATCTGTATTCAAAATTTGAATCTAATTTTCTAGCTCGTCTATATGTTATTACTCATTCTTTTTTAGTTTATTCATTTATTTTTAATATCCGTTAAATTTGTGTTCTAAATTTGAAATTCATTTTCCAGCTCGCTTATATGTTATTATTTATTTTTTAATATTTTTTCATTGTGTTTTTAATGCCCGTTTAAAGCTAATTTTCTAGCTTGTAAAAATATGTTATTTCCTACTGATACAGCTAACATTAAAATTGTGAGTAATACCACGTAAATGGCTAGGCAACATCTCCGTTATCGTAATACGCAACAAGTCCTGCTAGTCATTTGTTACAATCTCGGTATTTTTACCAATTTTCAATAGAGTTATTAATTTTGAACATACCTTGCATTATTACTTCAAAGAAGATTCATGGGTGATGAAGAAAACAATGTTTACGGCGACCCTAGCGGCGATGTGGACGTCCTATCCAAGTATCTTCAAATATAATCAAGAACAAGCTGCGCACGTAAAATTTCGTTGTGACAAAATGATTCAAAGGCGGTAACTACGTTACTGTTCGGAAGAAACACTAGTGTATTAAGCAAACGCATTTTTAAAACATCGTTTTCCTATCTCCGATCAAGACCGTGTGACTGGATTTGACGAAACGTGGAAAAAACCTCCCCAATTTTTGAAATTCGAAAATTCATTTTCTATTGCGTTCATCATAGTAAAGTATGTCAATATTGTACGTGGAACTAGTCTACGTTGTAATTCATTAAGACCCCTAAGGAAACGTATACTGGTTTTTTCGGTTTTATTCGGTAACAATGCGTGGACAAATGGTATCACATTGTTTTATCTCAATCCATGTATTCTATTAAGTTGATAAAAAAATGTGCGGGACGGTTTAAATGTAGCGCCGACGTACCAATAGTCGGAAGATGCCAACAGCTATAGATTTCCTGTGGTACAAAAAAATTTAAATGCGATTCGCTGCAGGTCCTAAGTCAAACAGCAAAAATTCGTCCTCAGCTTTTGTTTTCTTGTATTCTCCTGGGGAAAAAATTTCTCCTCGCCGATTGGGAAGAGCTTGACCAGCATCTTGTTTGATTTTAATATTACGAATCGTCCTTTTAAGGCTACTTACACTGAGATGCAACACACTGAAAAACACAACCGATACAATTGACATCTTAAGTATTCTTGGCAGCATCTCGTATATTGACCAAGACTTAAACCTTCTGCCTGCTCTGTATCAGGGGCCTGGTTATACGCAAGTTCCGTACAACGTTGTTCACTCTTATCACGCAAGCTTCACATTTTATTTTGTGGTAAAGTTCACATTCCAATATGTGGTGGTTAGAAGTTGCTTATCTCGATAATATAAATGACTATTAAGGTACAATTTCAGATTGTCTTTGTCAGTTTTATAAAACTCGGTAGCCATTTTGTTTATTGCTGAACTGAAATATACAACAAACGAGCAATAAATAAAATATAGAGCATAAATGATGAATCACAACCATGACTTATTCAAAAACCAGTAGGGTACCTGAAATATCATTAGCTAATTGGATTTTATTACGATGGAAGCTTGCTAATGAGATTCTGAAGATTCCATTACATAGGTAACTCGGTTCTAGGAATGAGACATTTCTGAAGCTTTTTTATTCGTAATACTTTTTCTGTAACACCATTATCAAGTAATTTCGTTAATTACATTCCAAGATATCATTAAACAAATATACATACTAACCATAAATTTAGAATAAAACTTTAGGAAAGAACTAAAAAAAACGTACCTAAATCTCGTCAGAAATTTAACCCATACCTTCCACGCACAGTGTACTCCTAAAAATAAATACATATATTAAAAATTTTATATTTCCAGGTATGGTTCCGCGAAACAATTGCAAATTTGTTTTAACACCTGTATTAAATGTTTATTAATAGTTCGATTTTCGATGCAGCTTGGATGTATGTACAAGATGAAGTACAGAGAAAATGCTATATAGGACCAGGACGATGACAGAGCTACAGAATTTGGGGATCTAAATATTTTTTCGTACTCCTAGTCCTGTCGAAAGCCTAACACATTATCTGAAAATTTTCGTGATTATCGTATTTTTATTTACACTTACACATGGATAATACAAAGGAACACGAATTCGTTTTTCGATTAATTGCTCTGGCAAATATCGCTTTCGATGAATTGCAGCCGGGAAAATGTAAATTAATTGTGATCATTCGAAATGTGTGCGGCGAATTTTCCGAGACCGGAATAGGATAGATAGTTGAAAACTTTTATTCCCCATTCTGATTCTTTGCCCCAGTAAACTAGAAATCATAAAGCCGATTGTGATTTTCGTCCTTTTAAACACAAGGTACCTTGTTGTATGTTTTCAAGCATTTATCAGCGTACGGATAGTAACAACAATTTGCGTCAATAAAAAATCAGAAATACATTTCCATCAACATACCATTTCCAATGTGCCGTCTGCAATGGAAACTTGTAAAAAAAGAAGATGCGTATGTATTAATTGTTCTCAATTTTGTCACTTGTTTTGTGAAATATCCGTGCATATCGTATTACTCGAGTGAGAATTTTATGTACCGTGACCGAAAAGTTAAAATGTATCAATTATTAATTACAATATGCCTTTTTCCTATCTACTTAGCTGTAAACGAACCTCACGACTGTGTTTTTGTAATATCGACAAGTAGTATTTTTGGTTCATTTTGGATTTCGACGGTTTCGTGTTAACCAGCGGGTACAAACAACAAACAATGGTTCCTATCAAGAATGTTGATGAAAATTATTTAGGTCTGTTGATAGGGCCCTTCATACAGTATGAGTTAATAAAGGAGATTAATACTACTTCCGTAACCTTAGATGTTGACGGTAGTTTTTGTCTCTTTCTAAAATGTGGTATCGTGGCACACACGCTCTTCAAACGTTGATAACATAGTTTTTTCAATTAATTCCACGAATGTTGTATCTAGCACGAATAATAAATAAATATGATTAATAGTATAAAATGGGGAATTCCTAACATAATGCGTGTCTTAAGTCGTCTTCGTCTTCGGTCACTGCTCATTCAGTTTCTGAAGTCATCCTCATGCGCATGGAGTTATACATTCTCAAAAAACAAAACCATATAGATCATTGTCATTTACAACCTTGCTTCACTAGAACTTCTTGTGGTTTAAAAAATAAATCTTATACCAAATGGAAATCCAATCAACGGATCTTTGGTGCTACAAATACCTGAAAAGTGTTGTCACAAAAGCTGAAATGTTGCTCGAACAACGAAAATGCAATGCAGGAGCTAAATGTCCTTTGGGCAGTTACTAATTTTGGCCTTCGGCTAAAACCATCAGTAAAAATTTTGATACTCTTAATGTTCCCTCATGACATCTTTTTACGGATTTGTAGTAGATGACTGTAGGCACAGCCAACCTTTTTGTAGATTTATTTTCATGAAACTCGTGTAATGATTCTGGAAAAGACCGATTGCCATCACTTCCATTGTATCTAAAAAGTCATGGAAAAAACTTATCAATCAGCAACTACCTTCTTTCCTTGAATCTGACAAACTTATTAATGACCACCAATATGGTATTAGGTAGAGTCGTTCAACAGGTGATCTTTTCACATATGTGACGCAAATTTGGAATAATGTACTAGAACGATTCGGTGAAACAATTGCAGTGGCGTTAGATATTTCAAAAGCATTCGACCAAGTCTGGCATAAGTATTTACTTGCCGAAATCACGTCGTTTAGATTAGCTGATACTCTCATCAATTGAGTTTCCAGTTTCCTTGTTGAAAGCCTCATACGTGTTGTAGTTGATGGCTTCTTTCAAAAGAAGTCGACATTCACGCCGGTGTGCCTCAGGATCAGTGATAGGTCCTACACTTTTTCTGCTATACTTAAGTAATCTTATTTCTTCAACAACTAACCCGATCCATTGCTGTGCAGACGACATCAGTCCTCATTGTAGTCCACCTAACTACTCATAATACTAATCCACGTTAGTCTATATAAATTTAATGGTAACAAAACTCAGTCACTCCAAAAAAGATCGATTATTTCCTGTTGTTTCTATGAATGGCTCAGATCTTAAGTTTTTAGGCCACTACTACTGTGTTAGGAATGATCGTATGTTCAAATCTCTTATGGGTTGATCATCATGTATCAGTTACTAAAACAGCTGTTTATGACACCTACTGATAACTCTTTCTGCTATGTAAGGCCCATATTCGAACTCATCTAAAATATAATTCTCATCTCTGCGTTGGTGCTCCCCAATACGGTCTTGATATCGTTGACCGTATTCAAAGTAGTTATAAATGGCTCCTCTTTAGCTTCTGATATTGCTAGGGATACTCGGTTCGCTCATCCACATCATTAATATGTAGTACTATTTTCAACTTGTCGTACTAAATCGGCGTAATCGACATTATTGTATATGCTTCCTCCTAAGTGTTCGTGAGTGCTTTAACACGTTAAGCTACACTTGACCGGTTCAGGACTACAATTATCAACAAAAAATCTACATGAACAGTTGTATTATAACTAAGTCCAAGACGCAACATGGTAGCAAGGTTAGTGAGATATGATTTACAGTCTCTTGAAGGTTACATCTTAGAGAGCGAAACAAGTGTAGCATAAATACTTTGTAAAATAGTTGAATGCGCTGTAGTATATGCATATTAGAATTCAAAATATTGATACTGTATAAAAACGTATGTACTTACCGCTAAGAAAGGCCCCACATAGTATAAGGTAGATAAGCGAAAACACACTTCAAAAAATTCTGAGATTTATTTTTATCTAATATCATATACGTTTACTTACTAATAGTCCTGTTAAAACCAAAACATTATGAAAGATTATAAACAAAAACCATATTAATAACGTGGTTGATAACAGTATTAGTGTGACAGTCTTCTTATGTGAACAATATTAGACCATTCTACCAACGTACAGGAATATGTTTATTTAAATAGTGCAGTAGTTTCTTTCGTTATTTTTGGAGATGACAACGGAATTAGCACACATTAATCTTATTAACAAGTCCAATACATATTAGAATCAGCATGTATTACGATTAACTTTTCTTATCTTTCCCAACAAACTAAAATCGGCAATTGTTGAACGAATTTATAAAAGTAAGAATACGAACCACATTTGTAATAATCATAAAACTACCACCACATTTTTTTATGAGTTGATAAACGAATATGAATATGTGGTACTGTTGCCTTGTGCTTTTGAAACAGTTTAATCACACATAACTGTTACTAAAGATGTAGAAACATGACATACGTGGTATTCCATTCTAACCATTTAGAACTCCCATATGGTAAATGTAATAAGAGGTCCATTCTTCAATAATATCTTGCCCAGGGATCCATTCTCGGACCAACTCTATATTCAAGATTTCTTAACGATTCTCTAGCTTGTCTATTCAGATAAGGCATAATATTAGTGACTTATTACACAGGCATTGCAACTTAAATTAAAATTAATAAACATTTAAATACTGTAGTAGAAATTTACAACAAACGTTTTTGTTTATGAATCAAATTGGTTTTACAAGTAATAGAAAAAATATGACATTAAACAATAGAATCTTATAAAAAAAAGACAAAAGATAATTGATCTTTGACATTAACATATTCCTCTTGTTAGTTGTTTACATATACGTTGAATAAATGTGTCATATTTTTATGACTATAACATTTTTCCCTTCCAATAAAGTGACTTGAGAAATATGTTGGATTTATCAAACAAATTTATTAAGCAAAATTTTAAAAGGAAACGTTTTTATTATAACATAACATTATAACAAACATAATAAATAGAGTAAGTGTAATGTTGCATTTTAAACAACAGTGAATTTTATTTCTTCAAATTTTATGTACTTTCATTTGTTTCTTACAATACATTTATTTGTTTTTTAAACGTAGCGTAATAAAATTTTCTGATTGTATTAAACTGTTACCTAGTAAAGGTATTTTAAGAGACAAATTTACCCAACAAAAAATAAGAAAGATTTAAATTTCATATTTATATATGAAAATATCGATAACAAGCACAGTTATCGCCATCAGTAAAAAGTGTTTAATTAAGGTGTACACACAAGTTGATAAATTATGAAAACGCCAGGAAAAATCCTGCTATTTTATTTAAACATATTTGAAAGCCTGCTATGGAAACTAGATTTTATTTTACTAAAGATTAGATAGAACTTTGATAAATTAAGTATTATTAAATCGTCTTGAAAATGGCAAATCAGAACACCCTCTAACAGAGGAAGGATACCAATGAAAAATGGTACAATCGGAAAACAAATTTAGCAAAATTTATTCACATAAGAGAAATTTACCCAACAAAAAATAAGAAAGATTTAAATTTCATATTTATATATGAAAATATCGATAATCAGTGCCAAGTTGCCTGAAACTTTAATTTAAAAATGGTAAACAAATTCATTTACAACAATACACTTGACATACCATTACAGTACATAAAGTGTGCAGCTGTTATTGCACAGGATGTGTACGGGTAACCTTATCCTAATTTTAACTCAACATGGTAAAACTCAGCATTATTAATTGGTCTAAGGTAATAACCATTAATCACATGGTTCTTTTATGAGTGTAGCAAGATTCATCAAACAATCTAATGCAACAGAGACTGAGGAACAAATTGTTTTTATAGAATGTGTTGTTATGACGAGATTCTTATCTTCATGCAAGAAACGAAGGGACGGCATATGTTAAGGAGTTTAAACTCTACAAACTTTATTTTATTATTTTTTTACTGTTTGCAATCTGTAAATTTGATACAATATGCAGAAATGAGGTAATATAAGTAAAATGGCATGGATTTACATGAGAGTTACAGCACAGAAGTCGTAACCCTAACTTTATTTAAAACTATGACGTCTTAAGGTAGATTCATACACAACAGTGACGTGACAGTGCCGTGTCCGGCACGTGATATAACCGACCGTGATTTTACAGTGACTTCTATTCATACCAAACAGTGTTGGTTCCGTCGTTTGCCAGCATAAGTAAAATGGCAAGGATTTACATGAGAGTTACAGCACAGAAGTCGTAACCCTAACTTTACTTAAAACTAGTGACGTCTTAAGGTAGATTCATACAAAACAGTGACGTGACAGTGCCGTGTCCGGCACATGATTTTACTGACCGTGATTTTACTAAACAGTGTTAGTTCCGTCTTATGCCAGTATAAGTAAAATGGCATGGATTAGATGAGAGTTACAGCACAGAAGTCATAACCCTAACTTTAGTTAAAACTAGTGGCACCTTAAGGTAGCTTCATACACAACAGTGATGTGACCGTGCCGTGACAGTGTCGTGTTCGACACGTGATTTTACCGACCGTGATTTTACTGTGATTTCTATTCATAGTAAACAGTGTTGGTTCAGTCGTTTGCCAGTGCATTTCAGTAACAAATATAGCGATGTTCTCAGACAATGAACTGTTGATGATTGCTTTGATGTTGATAAAGAAGAGGAAGCCCTAGTAAAAAAAATGAATGTGAGTTCATCAAGCATGGAAAAACAGGCCAACAGAAGGGAAGTATGCCACTCTGTATAAGGAGTTAATTGAGGATGAAGCAAAGTATATGAATACTTTAGAATGCCACAACATTCACTTACTGTTAACAAAATTAAGGATTCATCTGAAAAAGCAAGACATACACTGGAGAAAAGCTATTACGCCAAGATAGCGACTCTCTGTTTGTTTGAGATAAGTGGCGAACTATCAAGAAAAGTGAGAAAAGACAAAAATCACGACACATTTTTTTTATAATTATATATTTAGTCGCTTTTTAAAGACATAGAAAAGTATAAAAACTTTATTTTACGAGGAATAACTTTGAAAACAATTTTTCAACGAATTAGGATGCATTGACAGTTGGTTTTGATCAGCAATAGCTTTATGGAAGCTTTCTGGTGTAGGGGTAGATCTTGTCGAGGTGGATTGATAGCTCCCTACAGGAGAAGGTTACTGAAAGTATGTTGGCGTAGAAAACGGAAAGAAATGTTGCTCCCCAACTTGCTCTTGGTCCATAAGTAGTTTGAATTCATACTTCTGAACGACAGCAAAAGTATCTGATTTTGCATAATACCAGTATCGTGGCGGCAATTTTTTTAAAGCTGGAGCTATTCCTGATTAAAAAAAAGCATCAACTGACTGCTGCTGTATCGGTACTGTAACAGTAGCAGCAGGGATTTTGGGTGGATGGGCATTGGGGACTAACTGTCTTGGTTTTTTCGAGGTGTAGGGCACACAGTAGAATTTTTTTGTGGTAAATTGAGCAAAGTACCATGTTTTATTATCAACTTCCGTGGATACGTCTTGGCTGTTTTCTTCTTCACTAGCATCATAATCATCTGTTTGCCTTCTTACTTCGATGTCAATATTAGACATGGTCTTCCGGTCCTCAAAAAATCGTTTAAAAAGCTTAACTGTTCGGAAAATTTGTATGCCTCCACTTTTTTTGCCTTTTGGCCACTGAATGTTTTTATTTTTCTCAAAGATTTTCTAAAGTTATTTCTAATATTGGCCCATCTAGTTTTACATGACCCTGCAAGATAAACAAAATATCAGTTGTGTTTTATATTATTGATTGACAGAAATTGTTTATTCACAATATAACTTTGCTAAACGAATTCGAAAAAGCCTTGGAAAGAGTTTGTCCGCGATCGTATATTATTTCTGAATGTTTCCTAAATATAGGGCAAAAATTCGGGGGTTTATTCACTGGGTATTCTAAGAATTTTTTGTCCTTCGAAGATTTTCGAAAAACCGCTTTGTTTTTAGTTTACAACACTAAATGCCCTCTACTATAATCTCAGAATTTGCTTACTTCCAGGTATTTGGGCACTGGAGATGGACTAAAGACAATTTCGTTTAGCTATCGCATGGGACACAATATCGTACACGAAAAACGTGCAAACTTATTTATGAAAATTTGAAGAACGACTTGATGCCAACTCCAACAGAGGAAACGTGGAAAAAGATACCAAATGATTTTTATCAAACGTGAAATTTTCCTAACTGTATAGGAGCTATTGATGGAAAACACGTTACTATTCAGGCTCCTCCAAACAGCGGATCACAGTTTTTTAGTTACAAAAAAACGTTCTCAATAATTTTGTTGGCTCTTGTAGTCGCCCATTGTAACTATATTGCTGTAGATATTGGTTCATATAGCAAGAATAGTGATGGAGGAGTTTTTGCAAAATCAAAATTAGGCATAGGACTTCAACATGGCTCATTGAATGTTCCAGGTATTTCTATCATACCAAATACCAATATTGAAGTTCCACACGTTATTGTAGGGGATGAAGCGTTGCCTCTTAAAAATTGCTTGATGCGACCTTATCCAGGGGATAATTTGAATGATGGGAAACGAAGTTCAATTATCGTTTGAGCCGTGCTATGAGGACCTCAGAAAATGCATTTGGTATTTTATCTCAAAAACTTTGACTTTGCAATCAGCGGATTCAGGCACTACCCAATCATGAGATTTATAGCCAATGTATAATTGTGCTATTCTAACTTGTTTAAATATTTCTCACCACAATTACTGATTTTTTGTTTCGCTGAATCAACTTTTAGATCACTTAACAAGTCAACATTTCTAATGTAATAAGGGGCGTCACAGATAGACTTTTGCCTGAAATCTTTCTATGATCTCAATGCTTGAGTTTGCTGCTGTGCCCTACAGCTAAATGCCGTAGGTCCAGATTGGTTTAAATGCTACATTGTAAAGTAAAAGTTTATATCGTACACATAACGTCGATTTTCTGCCAAGCATCCAATAGTGTTTAATGAATTTAATACCAAGCTGTTTCCTCTTATACAATATGTGCTTTTTCCATGTTAAAACCTTATCCCCAGGTATTTTACCTCAGTGGCCTGTGGAAGTGGTGCGTTATTCATATATACACATGGTGATGGTCCCTTACATTTTGTAAAGGTAATATGTAGAGCCTTTTTCATTTATCTTTATTCTTCACTTTTTGCTCCACTTTTCAATAAGGTTTAATTGTGATTGTAGCAAGCTGACCGCTATTATTGGATTTTTATGTTTGAACATAACTACCGGAGAGGTAATCATTTTAACGCATTTTAACACATTCATCAAAAATTAAAGAAAATGATAAATCACCATATTATTGATTACCCAAAGACGCAGCTTAAAGAAAATCCAATGAGATCACGCAAGAAAGGAAGAAGTTTTATAGTGACAGACACTCCTGAGGAAATAAAAATAGAAGAGGCAGAATTAGTAAATGCAAAAAAATCAAAACAAGAAACTTCCCAAACTTAACTGATGAGATGAAAGGAATGCCATTTAGTCTGATACTTCATCCGTCGGTGGAACTGTATTTGTTAGTGAAGATAATGAAATTAATTTTAATTCATTTTAATGCAAGTTCTACAGGTATAGTTCACTTACTGAATTAATGTAATTACGTCATAGCTAAATATTATGCCACACTTTAATCAATTACTCTGTAACATGTCAACATTGGTAGCCGCTCCGATCCTTAAGTGCATAGTGTTGCCAACTGTAAAGCAATAGTCATCACTTCCATTTTTTTGCCATCACTTCCATTTTGTCTAAAATCATGGAAAAAACAATCAATCAGCAACTGCTCACGTTCCTTGAAACTGACAAACTCCTTAGTGACCACCAATATGGGTTTAGGCAAAGTCGTTCACCAGATGATCTTCTTTCATATGTGACCCAAGTTTGGAAAAATACAGTAGGGCAGTCCGGTGAAACAGTTGTAGTCGCTTTAGATATCTCAAAGGCATTTGACCAAGTTTGGCATAAGTGTTTACTTGCCAAACTCACCTCGTTTGGGTTAAATGATACGCACATCAACTGGGTTTCTAGTTTCCTTGATAAAAGACGAATACGTGTCGTAGTTGATGGCTTTTTTCAAAAGAAGTTAGCATTAACGCGGACGTACCACAGGGATCAGTTATAGCACCTACACTTTTTCTGCTGTACATAAATGACCTTATTTCTTCAACAAATAACCCCATCCATTGCTTTGCTGACTTTCTATGTCAATTCAAGAAATTAAAACTGAAATGGCAAATTCAATCAACAAAGACATACAACGTATTCTCGAATGGGGAAGCAATAATCTAGTTAAATTTAATGCTAACAAAACTCAGAGTTGCCTTGTGTCCGCCAAAAAAGATCGATCATTTCCTGTTGTAAGTATGAATGGCTCAGTTCTTAAGTTTTCAGACTCTATTACTCTGTTGGGTATGACTGTATCTTCAAATCTCTCATGGGTTGACCATCTTCTGTCAGCTACCAAAACAGTTGCTCGTAAAATAGGCTTTTTGTACAGACCTAAGCAGTACTTTACCTCTCGACAACTCCTTCTGCTGTATAAGGCCCAAATTCGGCCTAATCTGGAATATAATTCTCACCTCTGGGTTACTGCTCCCCAATACGCTCTCGATCGTATTCAAAAGAGACCGATTAGGCTTATAAATGACCCGTCCTTAACTTCTCACATACAGTCCCTTAAGCATACAAGGATGATTTCAGTTCTTTCTTTGTATTATCGTTATTACAACGGCTATTGTGCTGCTGAATTATATTCTTTGATACCTTCTCGGGCTATCTTTGCGAGAAACACTGGGTTCGCTCATTCAAATCATCAGTATGCAGTACAAATCTCCACTTGTTGTACCAAACGGGCACAATCCACATTTTTCTACACGGCTTCTAAACTCTGGAATGATCTCCCTAGTTCCTGCTTTCCTCTAACTTATGATATGAGAAAATTTAAGGTAGCTGTTCATAGTCATCTATTGGCAATTCATTATCCCTCTATCCATCCTCCTACGTGTTCCTGAGTGCTTTAGCACGATAGGCCAAATTTAGCCTGTTCAGGTCCACAATCATAAAAAAAAAACCTTTGACTAGGAAAGCAAGGGGACTCATAACATGCATTTCAGACCTGCGTAAAAAATTGAGACCAAATATTAATCGGTCTCCATTGCTTTGGTGCCAAACAAACTTGAGCATCGTCCGCCTTCCATAATATGACAGAGATGATATATTTCTCTCTTCTTTCAACATTTTGGTGCCGAATGGTAAAGAAATAAACGCTCACATTACGACAGCGACAAATTAACATTCTCAACGAACATTTTAATTCAACAAACATTTTAAATGATTGTTAATGTTTTAAACCAAGAATTCTTATAAAATGTTGATAATTTTAATTCCGGATTACCGAGCTAGAAGCGTAGTGGTGACACGACCTGCTTAGCATTCGGGAGGTAATGGGTTCGATTCCCGTTACCGTCTACCTTGTATGAGGTTTTTTCAGGGGGTTTTCCTCATACATATGTAGCGGCATGGTCACTGCGTATAAGCACACCATGTGCGGCTGCTTAGGCGAATGCTGGAGTAGTATTTTTCCCCCTCAGAACCCTAACGCCGTTTCTTCCGATCCTATCCTGACCACACCCATCCTTAATCCTACCATGCATATATATATATATATATATATATATATATATATATATATATATATATATATATGTAATGTATATGGGAATCCATGATTGTGGCTGAAGGAGCTCGGAAAGCTCGAGCAGCCCACCCTCCCCCTTGGGGAGGGAATGAAATACGTGGCATTTTCATTTTCCAATTCCGAATTTATAAACCCGTTTATTTTTGTGTAAGTTGAGTTAAGTTACTTAAATTAAAATTGAAGAATTTCCATGTTTGTTGAATTAAACGGTTGAATTTTTTAAACTATTCCTCGTAAATTCTAAATATGCAATTGGAATGTCTGTTATGTTGATTAAATCTTTGTATTAAGATATCTGTGCTTACCTATCCCTTTAATACAATAGTAGACATTTTTATTATGAAATTGAATACATAAATACACCCAACATCAAAATAAAAGGATTTACATTGCTTGCTATTTTCTAATATAAAATTTAATAATAAATAGTAAAGCTTAGATACTTGAAATATGTTACTACAAATTAACATTTTAGCACATATGTAACATCAGAACATGGATGTAATGCAAGGTACAATTTTTTGTTAAATGTAGTGCAAATGTCTTAATATTTTACCCAGTCATCTTAAGTCTTCTATATTTCCAAAAATTTAAAGTAAAACTTAAGCAAATTTCTAACCAATGCTCTCTATAATCTAAAGGAGTTATTTAATCATTGAAGTATCTCCTAACTAAATGTACTGTTTTCTTTTCCTTGTACACTGCAAGTTATTACGTACATTTGGTGGAATTTTATAGTCTAATGTACGCAGAGCCGTTCCGAACCCTCCTGTTTGAGCAACCCCTTTAGAAATGATTCACTTTACGTCTTAATTATGTAATTCGCCTTACTTTAAACTTAATTAAGAAATAATTTCTACTGTTTTGAATATTCGCGGGAAATCATATGCCGAATATCCATCGTTTAAAATCTTCTCCTTCTTTCATTGTATTTGTCATAACTAAGGGATATTTATTCCGTATATAACAAAGTATTCAATGTAATTGAAATTACTGTAAAGAAGTCAACGTTTGTTTTAAAAACGTAATGTTACTTATTACTTCGTAACTTGGAACCTCTTTTTCGATCGCGGCGTTAGTTTTTCGGCTCCGTATACGATTTTTCAGGAAATAAAACTAAAACTAAACCTTATAAATATTGTGTAAGAACATTAAAATATTGTTCCTTGGTGCTTAATTTTTGTGTTAAATTTTGCGATTATCATTGGGTTACGGAGGCTGCAAATTTATTAAACGGAAGTACACTTTATGGTATTTTTTTCTTACGCATCGTTATATATAATAGGATAAATTTATATATGTTGATAATGACAGATATTTATTAAAAAAATAAATGTCAATTGGAACAATTAAAATAAAATCGCAGAATAGCAAAGCATTGTTTTGCAAAGATTTATCTTCATTGAAATGTATCCAAACATTTTAACTCTTACATCACGATAAGTGTGTTGACACCTTATGTCACACTTAATTTTATTCTAAATATACGTCTGCTAATCGGAAAAGGCTTTCTGGCGTTCAATACCAAAAAAAAGCTCAAAAAAGAAGAATTAGCCAAAATGGCAAGTGGCCCACTAAGACAATTTTTAATCTCAGAAAATTCGGAAGAGGCAACAGAGATTACATCACGAGATAAACGAAGCACAGGAAGGACCATCTTCATTAAACAAATTCTGAAGGAAGTTGATTTAACCGGAGAGACAAATCCTGAAACAGTTGAATCTGTGGTCAAGAAGAAGTCAAAAAGCCAGTGTTCGTTAGAAGAATTAAGCGTGCATAAAGACGATATTTAGAGGGATCCTGACTATTGCCCTTCCATACTATCCGACAAAGTTAAATTATGTTTAGTAGAATTGGGCATAACCCAACTTACAGAAACAGATGTAGATTTTTCCTTGGATAAAGATTGCAGAGGTTTCTCATCTGAATATTATTAAAAAAGATTAAGTTACGCGGAAATAATTCCAAGAGTTTGGCTAGTCTATTCTACACTAAAAGATTGCGTATTTTGTTTTCCTTACAAAATATTTTAAACCTTTCCTAGTGCCTTTGTTGAAGGGTATAACGATTGAAGACATTTATCTCAAATTACAGGGCGTCATGAAAAATTCATAGTCATGTTTGTAACACAACATCTTGGGTTGATTTAAATAAATCGATTCAACCTCAAAGCACTACTTGAGAAATTGATAAATCAGGAGAAAAATAGATGGGTGTTAGAAATTATAGTTTATACTGTTAAATTTTTGGCCGGTCACAATTGCACAGTTTAATGATACTATATCACATCACATCCCTAGAATTAACAGAAATCCTACAATTGTTGCCTCACTATTTGGGTGTTTATATTCAAAATTCCGTTTTGGAACAGAAGATAAGACACGAAATAATAGACCTGCGGAAAGATAGTAAATATTATTCCATTATTTTAGACATTACGCCAGGATCAACTTACCGTTGCGGTAAGATTTGTTCAGTTGAGTAATGAATCAAAGCAAATTTAAATTAAGGAGCAAGCACTTTTTAGGATTCATTTCAATATCTGATTCAGCAGGACAGGGTATAACTAATGTTGTAACAGATTTTTTGAAGACTCACAACATTTGTTTAGATGATCTAAGGGGACAGTGTCACGATAATGGTACCAACATGCAGGGTCGCAATAATAGAGTGTAAAAACCCTAGAGCTTTCTATGTGCCTTGTGTAGCCTACAGTTTAAATTTAGTCATTAATGATGATGCTAAACCGTCTTTAGAAATAACAAGTTTTTTTGCAACTGTACAAGCGCTATACGTTTTCTTCTCTATATCGGCTAAACGTTGGCAGGTATTAAAAGATGAAATCCCTACTTTAACATTAAAACACCTTTGGGGTACTAGGTGGGATAGCAGAATCGATGCACAAAAAGTTCTTAGGCACAATTTAGATAAAGTATATGATACTTTATATACGGTCTATTCCGATAATACAAGAGGTTCTCATACAAGGCAAATCCTTTACTGTTAAAAATCTTTTAACTTCATATCTTCCCTAGTAATATGGTATAACGTTTTAGTCAAAATCAATGTCCTAAGCAAAACAATGCTGGAAACAAGTACTGCTTCATCAAATATATTACTGCAACAAACTAAGACATATTTACATGATATAAGAACAGATAAAGCATTTAATAATATTTTAGAAGGCAAAAATGGCGACCCTTCATTTCCACCACTCAATGGAAAAACGATCATTTGACTATGAGAGCAAGAATGGGCTTTAAAATTTTTATTTGTTGATATTGGATACTGCAAGTGTAAATAGGTCTTTAAAATGTAAATCTTTAAACATATTATTTGATCCATCTAAAAATGAAAAAGTTGTTATTGGTCAAGACTTATGCGATGAAATTGATTGTATTGCATCCTGTATTTCCCATAGATATCTTACTTAATAACTAGATAAACAATCCTTGAAACCATCTATGATCCGAATTGAAACTGTGCATGGGGGTATTAGGAATTGCGCACTAGTGAATACTGTACTGTGTAAACATAGGCCGCCGTGTGTGCAAGAAGGCAAATAGTTGTAATTATATAATTATTTGTGACCTCACTTGAAAAATTGTAGATTTTCTTTTAATTTTTTGCTGCCATTTTGACAAAAAGGCACTATGCAGCTTCTCATATTTCACTTCTACTAATAGTAAACTCGAAAATTGCGAAAAAAAGTTGGCAATTCTAATGATACGACTGCGCATGTCCGAATACCCCCCCCCCCAACTTGTAAATTTTCGACCATTTTTGACCTTATTGAAATGTTCAATTTGCCTCGTATTTTAAACGCGCAGCTCATATGCTGTGGATTTCTAGTTATTAAGTAAGATATCTATGGTATTTCCCCTGAAATGAATAGATTAATCGTTATTCAATACCTATTTACGAATAATCTTATCTATCTGTTTCTAAATTTGGTAATTGCCATAAGAATCTTTTTAACATTACTGGCGACAGTTTCTAGCGACGAGAGTTTTTCGAAACTTAAAATAGTAAAAAATTATTTGCGATCAACAGTAGGTCAAGAAAGATTATTATCTATTATTAGTATAGAAATGACATCATGTTAGTTTATCAATCAAAGTTTATTCCAACTTTTTTGTATGTATCCATTAATAAGTATAAATATTTATTCATGTTAATTTATGATAAGTTCCTGCTGTTTCCGAAATACAATTTACTTTTTCACATTTCCTGTGTTTAAGGTAAAATTACTCCAAGGAAATTATGTTTAATCAGGAGGTAGGCGACAGGAAAATTATTTTCGCACACAGGCGGCAAATACCTTAGGAACGGCCCTGAATGTACGTACTGCAGTAATAATATTATTGTCTGTAAAATTTAACAGATTCGTATTAGCGCTTTATTTAACACCGACATATATATATATATATATATATATATATATATATATATATATATATATATATATATATATATATATAGTATTGACGTGTCCTTCCTGCATGTATGATTTCAACAAGTAAAGCAAGAACGTGCATAGTTAATCTAAATTAAGAATTATACTGTACGTTTGAATGTATTCGTCATAACAACCGTCAGGTTGGAAAGAAATAGAAAATAAAGCAACCATGCGTTTTCTTAAACACATTTAAAATTTTAACAAACAAGTTTTTAATGACACTGCAGAAGTTCTAAAACACGAATTTCAGTACAATCGTCAGTGTTTGTTTATTTAAAGAAATAATTATTTCACTTAGCATAAATTTAGGTAAATAGATTAAGTGAAAATAAAAACGCTATGAGAACTTGTTTATTATGTAAATACTGTAAACAACTTAACCAAAGTCCTTAATTCCAAAGATATACTTATAAATAGAAGAATAAAATACACGTAGGTAGTTTCAGTTTTTGTAATTAGAAGAGCTTAGGTACGTTACTGGATCATTCATATTAATTTACATACATATACAATACAAGAAGTGAAAAATATTTTACAAATAGAATTTCATTCAAATTTTTGAATCATTTCTTGAACACTTTCAAACAATGTTTGAAAATGCCTAAGAAATGCATTTTTTGGGAATTACAAACATAATTAATTAATTATTAATTACAAAAAAGCTTTACACATCAACCAAGTCCAAATCTGAATCGTCACTACTTTCGTCCCCGTTGAAACAAATAACAATAGGTTTCACAGCCACGTCGAGTACGCGTTCTCGCGGCCACCATTCTGATATCACCTTTTCTGTTTGCACAATGGTTTTTTTTCCACACTTCGCCGGAACATTGCTCCAAAGATTCTTTCCACATTTGTAGAACACTCTCTTCACAATAACCTTCACGTCCAATATGTTTATCGTAATAAGATTGAGAAATGCCCCAAATATTTTCTATCGCATTAAATAGACTGATATGGCGGAAGCCTAAGAACACAATGTCCGTATTGCATAATAATTTCACCGGCGACGAAGGATTTTTACTTTTTATGTGCTTTAACAAGCCCTAAAAGTTCAGTATTCAAATCCTGATCTGAAGTTGGAATACTTTCTTTCAGCAACCAACTTTGTATGTCCACTTTTTCCAAGTTCCAGTTAGCGACTTTTCTACAAAGCGAGAATTGTACGATGCGTTGTCCATTATTAAAGTTGGTTCCGTTAAATTTGGTAGAAGGTGTTCTCTTAACCATTTTTCAAATAACTCCGCGTCCGTACTGTCATGGTAATCGTTGGATTTAGAATTTGAAGGAAATATCAAACTGAAATTTTCCACGAACCCGTCTTATTACCTGCATGTAAAATGAAACACACGAAGCCGCGATGTTCGTTTTTTGCGCAAAGTGCTCTTCGTTACGTTTTTATTTTCACTTAATTTATGCCAAGTGAAATAATTATTTCTTCACTTAAACAAACACTGATGATTGTACTAAAACTCGCTGAAAATGTTTTAGAAATTCTGCAATGTCATTAAATACTTGTTTGTTAAAGTTCCAAATGTGTTTAAGAAAACACATGGTTGCGTTATTTTCTATTTCTTTCTAACCTGACGGTTGCTATGACGAATACTTTCAAACGTATAGTGTAATTCTTAATTCAGATAACTAATGCACGTTCTTGCTTTACTTGTTGAAATCATACATGTAGGAACGAAACAGCAATAGTGTATATATGTCGGTGTTAAATAAAGCGCTAATTCGAAACTGAAAATGTGTTTACAGACTATAGTATTACATATTCATAAACAATATAAAACTTAACTGGAGTTACCTTTTTACCCCAAAAGATACTAACTTACTAATGTTTACATCGAAATGATTTCCTTTCAAATTTAAATTCGTAATGGCAAAATAGGAATCTGTATAAATAAAAATGTTTATTCAAGGCATGAACATTTTACGAGAAATGATTTCCCAGTAAACATGTATTTGTTTGATTGAAGTAGATAAACTTACCTTAGTCCACCGTTATGAACCCATAAATTTATATATTTACAGTGTCCATTCTAAAACTATTGTTATTTACTCCGTTTTGTACAATTTTCTCATTTCATTAATGAATTAAAATACTAGTTTCAGTTTGTTTAAGTTCTTTGTCCAGCTTGATATACTATTCAAAACTCTAACATGAAATTTGTAATATCTACCTCAAAAGAATAAAAGCAGTCGTCATCTTGAGAATAGGACAACAAAATCAGCAAACGCTTAGTAAACTAAATATTACTGTAATTTGTAGTATTTCTTTTAGCTTTGTAGATACCATTAGATTTCTGACGCTACGCAACGATCAGCATAATCCATTGTCATCAATGTATTTCAAGTGACATTCATATTTTAAATTGGCATCCCCTCTTTGTTTAGAAAGCTAAATTTATGTTTAAACATACAAAGCTTATTCAACGTCAAATGTAATTGTAGCTATCAATTTTTTCTGTTTTTTTAATAGTACTGGTACTTAACGCTTATTATTGCCTCCCTTTCTATAAACACTTAACTGCTTTTACTATTACCCTCACAATATTGTGATTAAATTAGAGGAATTGCATTTAATGTATCTATATTCATGTAATACAGATTATTAAACAAAATTAATTTAAGTGTCATTAATTATCCTTTTTGACCTATGTATTGCAAACCATTGTTTGTAGGAATAGTTTATTCAGCTTTGTGTACAGTTTTTTGTTAGAAAAATTAATCGATACACCATTATTAAACATTTCTCCTTCTAAATCGGTGACATTGGTATGGGAAAGGAACGTTTTGGATTTCAAGGTATTTATTTATCTTTGGATAATGTCAAGTCGACGCTTATCAAATAGATGTAACAATGGCACTTAAATATTCAACTTGCATATCAACATAGTTTATATAATAAATGTGATTTCACGGCAGATTATTGAAACCATTTTCCGAAACTATAAAACGAAGTTCCAGATAGAATCTGAGATGGTCAGTGGCAGCAATTTCTGATACAGCATTTACCAATGTGGCTGAAAAGTAAGAGTTGGAGACAATTTTGCAAACTGCATATCAGAAAACATTATGAAAATGCAAGGAAAATAATGTTAGGTGTATGAAAACTTCCAGGATTATCACACAATTAAAATACTTATCTTTTGGGTATTGAACAGTGTTTTTTTTATTTATCTTTTATATAAATTTAAACGTTTTGATAACAATTACACCTCAGTAAATGGTAATAGCTTTAAGAATCAATTGAGATGTCAAAATAAATGCATGAAAAGGCAAATATAAGCCTCCTATTAATATAACATTTTAATATAGTCAACTATGCGATCTAATTTTATTTTAGTAAAGTATAGGTAGATCTTTATGAATTAAATTTATTTATTTATATTATTTAACTGTTTAATTATAAATGAAGATACAAAAAGTTAGTTATTTTTAGTCAAAATTTATAAACTGCCTTGAAGATGACAAATCAGAACATCCTCTAACGGACGAAGGTTTACAATGAAAAATGTCTAAATGGAAGAACAAATTTAATAAAATTTGATCAAGTTACGATGTAAGTGTAAAGTTGTGAGAAACTATCGTTTGAAATCGATAAAATCATTCACAACTAGAAACTTTACATACCAATTAAAGATCTAGTCCGATCTAACATAGAAATGGTATTTGGTTAATCATTGTAGTTGTTAATGTGCAGTGATATCAACATGTGTACGTTTAATATTTTTTAATTTTAACTATGTATGTTTAATTATTGTAGTGCTGTGGTAACTTAACATACTTAATTGGTAAAGCGTTTACCTCAAGGTCTAGGAAAAAACACAGCAAAAAACCTAGACATACCAAAGGCTAAAATTAAGTATCTCTATGCCTGTTTTTAATTATAATACGCCAAAACCTAACAGAAAATCTATTAAAATTCAGGCACATTTGTAAATGTATTTGAAATTGCTGCTACTGACCATCTCATATTCTATCCGAAATTTCAATAGTTTTAGAAAGTGATTTAAGTAATCTGCGGTGGAATCATATTTATTATGCAAATGATGCTTGAAATTTATGAAAATTTGCGTTTTTTATAAATCTAATATTAGCACTTTCGTAATATTTTCTGATTTGTATCTTGCAAAATTATCCCCAGCTATTACTTTGAAACAAAGTTTCTTAAAATATGATAAGGGTACAGGCAGAAAATTTATTAAAATTCAGGCACATTTGTAAATGTATTTGAAATTGCTGCTACTGACCATCTCATATTCTATCCGAAATTTCAATAGTTTTAGAAAATGATTTAAGTAATCTGCGGTGGAGTCATATTTATCATGCAAATGATGCAAGTTGAATATTTTACTGATATACTGTTATATCTATTTGATAAGCGTGCTCGTGATAAGACTTGACATTACCCAAAGAGCCTTGCTTAACAAACGTAGTTAAATCAATGAGGACGCGTAGAAAGCTTTGACTAAGCTTAAGACGGGATTGCATATAAACTGAAATTAAGTGACGCCGGCCTGCTATAAGACGTGAAAAGCTTGCTTATATGGAGTTTACTTATAATAGTTAAAATCCAAAACATTTATAGAAGTACTAATGTCTCTCACACAGAAAGAGAAATGTTAATAATAAAACTCGGCTTTCAAATTTCTCTTGGTTTCTCAAAAAGTTGTTAACATTTTGAATTTGACTAATTCTAAGGTTAGAAGGTATTTTGAAATAACAAGTACCATGATAAAATTACATGTTACAGCCACAAATGTTATTTGTCTTGTCTGTAATAAGGAGTTTTCCCTAGTAAATGAAAATTTATGTATTTCATACAAATCTAGCACGCATGGGGCCTATTTCCATTTCACCATCTTTATCAAAAGCGATTCACATACAAATGTTTGGATGTTAACACCATAGTTCCGAACAATCACTTTAGTTTTATATCTGGTTACAGTATATCAAGTAGGTTAATAAAACGAACAGTGGTATATTGATTGTATTAATGATTAGACCAAGACTAGTTTTACTTCATTATTCTAAAGCAATCGACATCCATCACGATCATCTGTTACCCAAACTGAATTATATTGGTTTTCAATAAATATTACACCTTATTTCTTCATATCTGTACGTACGTTTAGAACCACTGTGTCTAATAAGTTAGGTGGACCGACTTACTCTAGCTTTGCTGCGTGAAAATGGTCCACGAGTCTCGTCAGTGTCCGACGGAGAGGTAGCAACAAAGACGGACAACTAACTTGGCGCGAAATGAACGGAAATGCATTTTGCTTGATCGGCGTGATACATTTTTATCAAGTAATTAAGGGTTTAATTTTATTTAACTGCAATGGCTCGAAGTCTCCTTATTTAAAGTGTCCAAAAACAAATTAAATGAGTGGAGTGCTGTGAGTCCTCGTGCCGCCAAACAATTAACAATTAATAACGCTTTTTGCGACAAACACTTTTTGAAAGAAGATATTGTGCGTGAAGTTGTCACAGACACATATTCGGTAAGTTTTTATTATAATTATTATAACTTACCTACTCCCAAATTTAAAAATGCAACGTAAATAAGAAATAGGTAAGTAAGGTAATCAAATGATTGATAAGATACCGACCAATATTCCATTTAAAATCTGTCAAACAATGTATGGGTATTGTTATTTTTTATAGTATCCACTTAAAATCCCATGTTTAAGAGATAACGCGAAACCATGTATTTGGTCAAATTGCCCTTCTTATTTGACTAAAATGCCAGTAAAGAAGAGAAGGCTAATTGAAAAATATGAGGATATCAATAAGAATTTACAAACAAAAATAAATTTTGTTCATTTATTTTGTTAACAGAGTCTTTTTAATTTAACATTTATACATATATTGTTTAAAACTAAATGCAATAAATTATTTTTTTTTGAAAGTGCTAATTTTGTGCCTCACTTCTGCGTTAAATATTAATACCATTGTTTAAGTAAACGAACTTAAACACCGATACTCTCCGTCCAGTAAGCCAAGCGGGTTGGTCCTTGTCTAAGGCACAGACGAGATTCGCGGGACACTCGCCGAACGCCAGTCGGTCCACATAACTTATTACACACCGTGTTTAGAACGTAGAATCTCTTTACTATTGAGTATACCTAATGTTAAGTAAGATGCGCTTCTAGGACCTCAACTATTCTCAATATACATATGTGATTTTAGTAAAGCCAAAGAACGTACGTTCTTTGGTAAAACTATCGAATGCTGTCCATGTATATCGCAATATTACTACGCTTTTAACAAACATAACGAAAGGCTGCCAATATAAATTATTAACGATGATATGAAGCCATATTAAAGATTATGACAGATATGCTTCCAGCATTAACACGTCGAAATCGTTAACTTATATATTTGTACCATCATGTAGACTGGTGAATAACGTGAATTTAACGGTTCAAGATTAATAAATATCACAAACGTTTCGGTTGTCATTATTAGCTATAAACTACGTGTTACGATTGTTATATCTACTAAAATAAAATCAAACTGCTTTGTATTTAGAAAACTGTACACATTTAAACAGAAAACTTAAAATACTGCTCTGTAAATCACTAGTTCGGTCACGATTTAACTACTATTATATACGTATCATTTTTAGTTTAAAGAGAAGTGATTGTATTTCATCGAATCTATGTGAAATTTGGCGTTTTAATACACAGGGTGTGGCGCGAAGAGTTTTGATTAAAAGTAATGGCGGATACAGTTATGTTAAAAATCTGAAATTACGAAGCTGTAGGTTTTGGATGACGCTAAGTTCAAATATAATATTGTCCTGAATGTGGCACTTCCGGTTATACCGGAAGTAGACGTCAACTTTGTTATTTTAAGTGGAACCTAATATTTTTTATTTTATTTTCGAATTCTACATGAAATTCTAGATAAAATTTGTGCACAATGTCTTATACCAAAAATGAAGTATTTTCGAGATATTTCCATTTTTTTTTAATTTTGAAAAAATCCTAGTCCACACTGAATGACGATATCTCCATTAATAACGAAGCTAGTGACGTGAAATTGTAACCAATAAACAACAAGCGCTTGCCCGTTAACTCCATATATCCATCTCATTGATATTTCATACATGGTGTTTTAAACTTAGCGGCCAACATGCACAATTTAAATCATTTATAAGTTGCTTACTTTAAATAGAACACCCTGTATTTTATTACATTTTCCGCTGTATTTTTTTAAGCCAATTCGTTTGGTATCAGTGTTCCCTATACCTAAATCCAACCACTTTTGAGATATTTCAATATCTTAGTTAAAACATAACAACCCTTAATTATTTCAACATTAGTAAAGGGTAGGCCATGGCTGTCAAAGATTTGATAGTTAGAACGTTAATTGTTTATGTTGTTTTGACAGTTTCCTTTACCAGTTTGTATTTCATAGTAAATAATGGCAAATGTAGGATTTAAAAATGATGATTTTTTAAATCTTATTATTATTTACGGCGAGTGTAACAGAATTGTTGAACGGGCTTGCTGTGTTTTTGCGGAAAAATATCCAAATCGACCAAATGCAACTGGTGATATTGTAAGAAGATTGCTTAAAGCTGCCGTCAGTTTGGTCAATTTAAGACAAAAATTAATAAAAATAAACCACTAGTGGACAGTGACATAAACGAATTTAAAGTTTTGGGTTATTTTACGGCCTCTCCAAACGCCTCCATCAGAGATTGTGAGAGAGATCTTACTTTGTCGACGAGAAAAATCATCGCATTTTAAAAAAAACACAAATGGAAACCATTTTCATATCATTTGGTGCAACACTTACAATTAGATGATCTTCCTCGAAGGGTAGAATTCTGTGAATGGTTTTTAATGAAGACCCAAGAGGATGAAAACTTCATAAAAAAAGTTATATGGTGTGATGAAGCAAATTTTAGCAAAAATGGATTATTTAATCGACATAATTCCCATTTTTGATCTAATGAAAATCCACATGTTAGTAGAGAACGTTATTTCCAAGATAGTTGGAGTTTTAATATTTTTTGTGCAATAAAAGACGGTAAAATTTTAACATTAAAATTTTATGATGAAAATTTAAATGGTACAAGACATTTTAGATATTAATATTAATATTAATATTAATATTAATATTAATTTGAATTTATTTATTGCAAAATATGTACATAGTTTAAGGTCCAACAAAGTCAACAGACTTTTCTGTTGGTACCTTATGTATAATCTAATTAAAAGTTAAAGTACCATTAATTACAATTTATAGTATTTTATGGCGCTAGAAAGTACGTACAATTGTTGTAAATGTTATGGAGGATAGCGATTACAATGGAACATTAGCAATTCACATAATAAAGTTCCTGTTAAGATACAAAGGGGAAAAAAAAAAGATATATATTTAAATATGTACACTCTTTTTATTTTATTTGGGTCACTACACGTATGAATTTTGAGCTAGTACGTCATTGAATTAACACTGATTGCAACCAATTCTTTACTTGTTTTTTAAAAACGCTTATTGGAGTATTCCTTATGTCCTCAGGCAGGCTATTATATAAGTTTGGAATTACGCTTTTTAATGTCCTTTGTCCATATTTGTTAAAGCTACGTGGCACAATATATTTTGCTCTACGTGTGTTGTAATAATGTTCATGTATTTGTTTATATTCATGTTCACCATAATAATGGATTAAATACCACAATTTATAAAAACCTTTGGGAGTTAACGTATCATATTTTTCTAGCAAATGGCAGCTGTTAGGTTTTACGGATTTGCTAATTAATTTCAATATTCGGATTTGTAGATTTTCTAATTTGTTTAGATGATTTTTTCTGCTGAGCCCCACACTTGAACGCCGTATCTAAGTATTGACTCCACTATTGCTTTATACACCATACACATTGTTTTAGAATCAACGAACCTGCTCAATAAGTAAAACATCCTATGGTTTTTTAAGTTTATGGTAGATATAATTTATATGTTTGTCATATTTTAACGTGTTGTCCAACTTGATTCCTAAATACACTGTTTCATTGACTTTTTGTATTATTTTACAATCGCAGAAGATAGATTGTGTGTAACATGCGCAATCATGAATTTTAATTTCCATTTCCTGCACTTTCTTCATATGAGGGGTCAAGAAGACCATAGATACCGTTTTGTCTTCATTAATAAATAGATTTCTTCCATGGGTCCATTTTATTAACGAATTTAGTTCACTTTGTACTACACTTTTGCATATATTTATGTCTTCGTGGGAGTAGAAAATAACTGCATCGTCAGCGTACATATATATTTCTGTTTTTCAGTAACTGAAAAATGTCATTGACATATAACAAAAGAGTAGGGGCCTAGGTGACTTCCTTGAGGAACACCAAATTTACATTCAGTTTTTGCTGTATTCACTGCCAAATTTGACCATAAATGATCTGTTTTCTAAATAGCTTTCAAACCACATTAGTTGTTTTGATTTCACTCCAGCGTTACTCAAATATTTCAATAATAGTTCAGGTTTTATGGTATCAAAGGCCTTTGAAAATCAATAAAAATGGCAACTACATATTTAGTTTTATTAAGTTGTGCGTTGATGTAATCATTAAATCTAATCAATAGTGATTCGGTACCTTTGCCTTTTGAAAACCGTACTGGTTTGGATGTATTATGTCATTGTCGTAAAGGTATTTTGTAGATGTTCTTTACGTGTAATATCAATATTAATATTAATAATAATATTAATATAATATAATATTAATATTAATATTAAATAATTAATATTAATATTAATATTAATATTAATATTAATATTAATATTAATATTAATTTTTTTTGAATTTTTTTTGAATTTGTGAATTATTTATTTACAAATAAAATACAGTTATAGGGTCCGGCCAAGTCTATAAGACTTAACGGCCGGTTCCCATCCGTAAATTCTAAACGATATACATTAATTTAATTCATTACAGTAAAATCTTATTTGACGCTATAATTATTAAATATTTATAATTAACTATTGAATTTTTATTTTATTCACGTATTTGTTTACTGGTGCCGTGAATTATTCATAATACATAGTATAATTGTTATACCGATTTAAAGTAATTTTCATATATTATGTACATAACAATTTAAGAACAATTATGCAATATCAAAGTAAGTAGAGTTAGATGTTAACTTTTATTTGCATGTTATACCTTAGTATGGCAAGAAATTATTCCTAAAGCATGTATAAAGCTTCAATGTATATTTAGATTAACAATTACGATTAACATAAATTTATTCTTAAAATTTGATAACAATACGTTACAATTACTTAACTACCAAATCAAAACAAATTCATTTTAATATAATTATCAAAATGGCTAAAATTAAATATAAATTGTTATTTTGCGTGCATTTTGGACCTTATTTTAGCATATAATACCCATAATGCATTGATTAAAATTGATGTATAAATCGACATTAACTATTACAATTAAATTAAGTTAATTCTTAATATTTTATAACAATGGTACATTTTACGTAATTTCATACTTGAAATTAATAATCTTAAAAATTTATTCTTTAACTATTAGAGGTCCAACTATTTATTCGACAACAAATGAATAAAAATTTTATCATTTTTCAATAAATGATAACAATGCTTAGCATATTGCATTATTTTGTGCACTATAAACAATTCCATTTTTAGTGTATATCAATTATTTTCAAACTAAGTGATTAAATTATTATTATATATAAATTACTAATTTTATTTAAATTAAGATTTTTTCTAAGGGAAATAAACTGAAATGTGTAAAAATAAATTAAACATGTTTTCTGCAAATGCACTTGTAGTAAATCTAATCTATAAAAATTTCCGTATTAAATGAAAGTTTATATTACCAAGTACACGTGTATCTATCTATTGAATATATTTATCAATATCGCTCATTGTTCCAATACACAGATGTTTATCTCCGTCGTCTTTCCTGACCAGTATTCTTCCATGTTTTATCCAAACATATTTGAATTTGCAGGAGTAAGCTTCTCTTGACCTCTTTTAGCAAGTGCCTTATTTGCGGAATTAACTGCTCATTAAAAAAGAGACGCTTATGGCTTTCTTTCTCCTCTCCTTGTAAGCTTTTCCACCAGTTTTTTCCTTTTCTAAGTATATTATCACGCATTTTTTCTGATTCGCATTTAACTAATAATAGATTAGAGTTTTGGAGACTTACTTGTTTTACATTTTCAATTACAGCACCAGGACAGCCAATGTCGTCTAAAATTATTTGTAATTTTTCTTCAGCAGTAATGGTATTATTTGCATCTATACCATGAATTTCTAAAAATTCATCCGCGTTTTCTGTTCAATACAATTCATTCGTGATGTTAATTCTCCAATTGTCGATCCTTATTTTCAATTGTATTCCTAAGTAATTTTATTTCTTCTTTCAGAATTCTATTTTCTTGAAGGCTTCCTTCAACTAATGTTTTTAAATCATCCATTTTCTTTGACATTAGTTCTATTGACATTGTCATTCTACTTACGAATTGCATTACACCAGAAGAACTATCCATTTTATTTTCTTTGTTAGATTTTTATTAAACTGCTTTATATTTAGAAATTTGGCTTTTTATTTATAACTAAAGCTTTATTATTTTTTTTTTTTTGTAAACACAAATTAGTTATACGTTTGAACACACTACTTTGACTTAAAAATTATTAAAACACCAGTCCAACATAAGCTTTATACGTATTTTCACGGTTCACAATCAGAACACGTCCGTTCAGTTCGAGCGTCAACGTTTGAATATTAATATTAAATATTAATATTAATAATTAATATTAATATTATATTAATATTAATATTAATATATATTAATATTAATATTAATATTAATTAATATTAATATTATATTAATATTATTAATATTAATTATGGTTTACAAAGCTATAATAGAAGCCATTATAAGATACGCTGTCCGAGTATGGGGTTGCGCAGACGCCGTACACGTGAACAAGTTGACATCCTTACAGCATCGATTACTTAGGATGATTCCAGGCAGACAATTTAGATCGACAAACTATAATAAAAAACAAATACATTAACTCCTAGTGGGTACTATAAATATTTAAACATACTTACACATCATGAAAACGACGAATACAAAATACCACTAGACCATAATTACCAGACCAGAAGGACAACGTACGCTGTGCCATTTTATTTTAATAAGTACGGAAACGAACATTAGAATGTATGGTACCAATACTATATAACTCAATACCTATGGAAATAGTGAATGATCACCTACTATCCACCTATAAACAGAAAATTAGAGATTGGTTAAGGCTACAAACTGATACATATTATAAACAAGTAATAATAATAATTACAAAACACAAACACACAACACAAGTATCACAAGTATTGTAATAATGATTACATTTCAGTGTAAAACATGTAGTTAGACTAATAATATTATATGTACAACTTTAAACATGAAATATGATAATGTAGAGATGTAAATAACTTACCTGTATAATAACGGAACCAACCGTTAAGTTAATATATAACTTGGTTGGACCAAAATTATGTATAATTTTGAGAAAATAAACATTTCAATATTAATATTAATATTAATATTAATATTAATTGAAATTGAAATTGAAATTGAAATTGATTTATTAAACAAAAAATATACATTTTTAGGTCCAATCAAGTCTGCAAGACTTCACGATTGGTGCCTGTCGTTCACATATTAACGTAAATAAGATATAATTTTGTTACTACTAAAAAATATTACTTGCACTCTTAATTGTATAGTACCCTTTTTACATAAATTTAAAACAAATACAGAAGATAAATGAAGAAATTAATATAAAGGCGACATTCTGTTTGATTGAAGTGAAGCATACATTTTACATTTACCATTTTGAAAAAATAGATCAAATGAACATGATATATTACGCAAAGAAACACAAACACAAAATTTTATACTAATATTAATATAAAAATACATAAAAAAAAACATTTTACCCTGTATGGGTGTTTACAAATCTCTAATATTTTTAGTCTGTATTCCGTGCGTATTACTATCCATAATATTTTTATTTTTGAAGTGAATTTTTTTTTTTTTTTTTTTGTGAGGTTGTAGACAAATATTAATTAAAGTGTAGTGTTTGGTGTTTGAAAATTAATCAAAGTTCAAAGTTAATCGTATTTTCCTCAATTAGTTTAAATGTTATTTCCAATTTTAAATAAATTGTTAGTCAATTTCCAAGATTAGTTTTTCTTAATTTCATTTTGCAAATGTAATTTTGTGTTTTAAAATTCACTGCTTCTCTGGCAATTATACTTAACATTCAAATGAAATATTTAAAAATTTTTTTTTTTGGCTTAATATCTGTAAACAAATTCCTTTCCAATATGTCATATAAATTTTTGAACTTGACAGGTGAATTCAAATATAAATGTTTCAAACCTAAATCGATTTTCTATAGCAGAATATTTAAATAAAATAAGTATTTTCTGATATCTATACTACACACACACACACACACACAAATGTTCTAATGTCATTGTATTCTATTTATGTAAATATATTTTGAAAGATTAGTTTTACAAAATGTTTTAATTATAACTTAAATATAATTATTGTTTAAACGCTATGAACGTTTAAGACATGAGAATAAAATTAAAATTAAACCTTATAAAACGTGTTTAAGACCCTTATCTATACTGTTCTCTCACTATCTTGGATTGTTTTCAAAAGATGAAAAAAAGCAAAATTACGATTAAAATTTACACAATGTTTTTATTCAAGTCACTCGTAGAGTTTATAATTAAAGCCTGCTCATTTTCCCTTTTTACAAAAATCTTACGTTCTTAACCCAAACAATTTAAATTTGTGCAAAAACGCTTTTTTACGGGCCTCGCGATAGAGTAAACGTAGCTCTGGTATAAGGGACTCGTTAAAATAAACCTTTTTGCTCTGTTTTTGTTGGATTTCAGTTAAATTACGCCACCACGTACGACCTTTGCTAATTAATACTGACTTGTCCTGTTCGTTTTTTAATTTTATTAAAAGAAAGTCGTTGTTTTTTAAAGATATCTGTTTTATAGATTTGTACTGATGTTCGCACATCCGATTTCTTCTATAATTTGTTTAAATTTATTAATATTAATATTAATATATTAATATTAATATTAATATTAATATTAATATTAATATTAATATTAATATTAATATTAATATTAATATTAATATTAATATTAATATTATATTAATATTAATATTTATACATACATTTATACTTAATTGTAATCAAATAACAATTAGTGCTGCTCTAAATGATTAATATTCTAGGATAATTAAATAAAAGCTATATGGCACGTTATTATTGTTTGACATTTACAGTATGGGGTTTAAACAAATTATTATTGAACCAAACATTGTCTTTACTCCCAATATAACGTTTATTTTTTTTTAGTTTTACCATTATTATTATTTTTTTCTAACTTTTTTTGTATATATTTATTATTGCAATTTAGTTATATATTAAGAATAAAATTTTTATTAGGCTACTACTCGTACAAATGATTTAATATTTCATGCATGCATGAAATAAATTAGTTGCTATGATAGAAATAAACTTATAGATGTTAACTGACAAACAATTGATTCATGATATTCTTTTCTAATTAAACGTATATATAGTGATTATGTAATCTCAACAACTCGTCTTTTTAGTCAACTGCTGTGCAAATGTATATTTTAGTTATTTTTGTTGTAAAAAAATGAGAACCATGTCCTTTTTAATTAATTTATTGTAAATATAGATTAGAAAATACTTTAGTTACACACAAATTATTAAAAAATTCGTGCTTTATATATTACTTTTGTTGGCGATTAGTATTACTACTTTATTTTACAATTAATAAGTAAAATAACAAAATCTGATGCGTTAATGTACTCGACAGCGTGCTTTAAGGATTTAAGGATAAGTCGATTCTTTTCTCATGTTATTTTTATACCTGTAAAGTAAGGAACCGACTGTTAAGTCTTTAGGACTTAGTCGGACCTGTAACTAAATGCATATTTTGAGACAAATAAACAAACATTAATATTAATATAATTTAATATATAATCATTCAATTATATATATATTAATAACATAATCTATACGATATAAATATTAATATTAATAATATTAATATTAATATTAATATCTAAAATGTCTTGTACCATTTAAATTTTCATCATAAAATTTTAATGTTAATTTTAATATTAATATTATATATAAAAAACACACACACATAATATTAATATTAATATTAATAATTAATATTAATATTAATATTAATATTAATTAATGGTTTAATGGTTTAATGGTTTTATTAATCAGAAAGAATATACAGTTTGCGGTCCTACTAAGTCAGCGACTTATCGGTAGGTACCGTTCGTTATTATTTACAGTTTAATTTACTACATATGGTTTTTATACATTTATATGGCGCTGCAGGTTAAGTGCAATCAGTTATAATCATAACAACATTTAAATTTTATAGAGTTGTACTCGTTTAATTACTACTTCTTAAGAAGATCTTAAGAATTTTAGTAAGATTTCTAGCAGAGTCTATCGCGTCAATGGACATAGTATCAGATAACTCATTTAAAAGCTTGGGTATACTACATTTTAAGGTTCTTTGGCCATATTTGTTGAAATAATTAGGTATCACATACTTTCGTTTTCTGGTACGGTGATTATGATCAACTATTGTTTTGTATTCAATTTTGCGATAGTTATTTATGATGTTATAGTATTTATAATATCCCAGTGGGGTTAGTGTATCTAACTTTTCTAACAACTCATTCTTGTCCATGTTTTCACCTTCGATTAGTTTTAACACTTTAACTTGTAGTCTATTGATTTTGTCTATATAAACACTTTCGATACACCCCAATTCTGTACTCCATATTTTAATATGGGTTCAAACAAGGACTTATATGCTAACCTCATAATTTTTTGTTCGATACTTTTTAGCATATAAAAGCACCCTGCAATTTTCTTAAGCTTATTGAATATACTATCTACGTGATTATTATATTTTAAATTACAATCAATGTTTAACCCTAAGTACATAGTTTCATATACTTGATTAATTAGAGGACAATCACAATTTGTTAAGTTCATTTTGCAATTACAGTTATGCATCTTTAAATTTAAACATTTTGCTCTATTCATGTGTGGTGTTCTAAATGACATACACACAGTTTTTGAGATGTTTATATACAAACTTTTACCATGCAACCAATCATATATCTTGTTTATTTCGCTCTGTATTACATATTCGCAGGTTTCAGGGTTACTATGACTATACAAAACCACGGCGTCATCAGCATACATATATATCTTACATTTATTTACAACATTGAAAAGTTCATTGATATACGTTAGGAAGAGCACTGGTCCGAGGTTACTACCTTGCGGTACACCATATTTGCACATATTTAAATCACTTAACTCATTTACAACTTTCACTTTACAACACCTACTTTCCAAGTAACTTCTGCACTATTTAAGTTCCTTTCCTGTTACTCCATTTGGTTGGAGAGAGTTAATCAGGATCGAGTGGTCAATAGTGTCGAATGCCTTCGAAAAGTCTATAAATACAATTATGTAGTTGCATTTGTCCAAATTAGTGTTGATATAGTCATTAAAAACACTTAGCAATTGTTCAGTACTTTTCCTGCTGGAATCCATACTGATTTTTATTTATCAGCCCATTATCGCTTAAATACTTTCTAAAGTATTGTGTTACATGATTTTCAATTATTTTCTCGATAGTGGGTAATCTACAAATAGGTCTGTAATTATTTAGATCACAAGCACTACCTTTTTTATATATTGGCCTAGTTATTGCAAGTTTTAGTTCATCTGGAAATTGTCCTTTTTGCAAGGATAGATTTAAAAGTTTCGAAATTATTGTACTGAAGATATTTGAGTTCTTTTTTAATTCGCTTGCTCTAATATCGTCAATACCTGGCGATTTTTTAGTCTTTAGTCCGAATATTATACGCTCTATTATGTTGGAATTCGAATAGGGAATGTAAAAATTACTATTAACTTCTTTTATATTTATGCTCGTCTTGACATTATGATCACATTGTTCTCTTAGGGAATCAACTTGATCTTTGAATACAACTGCGAAATTGTTTACTATATTTTTTAAATTATTTGTCTTACCTATGCTATTTATGATTATGTCGTCAACACTTTTTCTGTTTTTCCTGTATAATAATTTGTTAATTTCTCTCCATGTTGCCTGTGGGTCGTTTGCATTTTGCATTAATTAATATTAATATTAATATTATAATATTAATATTAATATTAATATTAATATTATATAATATTAATATTAATATTAATATTAATATTAATATTAATATTATATTAATATTAATAAAACTTCTCCTCTTCTCAAGTTTTTATCAATTACTTCATTGGGGTTTCCACCACGATTTGATCATAGAGTTCCAATGTAATGGGTTTGTTTTTCAAGCAAAATATTGGTCAACTCGAGGCTTCTATAGTAGTTATCCGCTACTATAGTTCTTCCTGAAGTTAACAGGTTTTTTGATAATTTGATTACAACCTTTGTGGGGACAGGTGCAGCACCATCGTTTCACTCTTTTCCGGCGTAATTTCTTATATTCCATGTATATCCATTGTCATTACATAGCTTAAAAAGTTTCACTCCTTATTTGTGGCTTTTTGGGAATATATTGCTTCATAATTAGACTCATAGATGCAAAATGTACGGCCTGGAGTATAAACTGCTTGATAGTTGGCGACAAGTTTGTCTAACAATGGTTTTATTTTGTGTAAACGGTCACCTATCTGAGAAATGCCACATTCTTAGAAGCCACTGTAACCTGTTCCGCGACATTATTTTGGGCAGAGTCAAATTTTTGTAAAAACTATCTATGCTCCAGTATTTATCAATTGACGATAACCTTACGACACCCATATATTCCAAAAGACCAATAAACCTCGGTATTTCTTTCTTTTGGTTGGAACACAACGCTGTAGCCTTGATTTTTTGCTGATGTGATCTGTGTCGCACAGTAGTTGGGTAGCATACAAATAATTTGATTTACAATTTCATCAATTATTTTGTCACCCAACAAAGCGCGAAAATAGCTATAAAGGGTTAAATAATTTATAACAACCGGAACGTACGTTGGATGGAGCCCAGGTTCGGCAGAGTAATCAAAAATTGTATGTTTCCCAATAGGTTTCTTCCAAGTATGTTCTTGGCCCATATCAACAAGTTCCTCCTCATCTCGGGGTTGTTCATTTTGCACAGGTATTTAAACTTGCAAAAAATCATCTATTCTCGGAATACATCTTCGTTTGGTTCCGAAGGCTGTGGTGATGGACTGGAGGTTAGATTGTCAACAGAATTTTCTTCTTCAGTAACATCAAAACTTGTAAGGGACTGCATGACTAATTTGGAAGGCTTTCTTAGATTTCTGGATACTTTACATTTAGTTTGTTTATGTCGGAATCGAAGGAACTGAACGGATTCTCAGACTCACTATCTACGGAAAAAAAACACCTTTTGTAAAGCTAACAAAAAAACTATCAAATAAAGATTCCGTTTTTTCCATGAAATAATACACGAAGTAAAGGCATTTATTCAAGGCGCTAATCTTCTCAGACAGAAAAACACCGATTATTTTGTAACAAGAAAAATGTGCATAAACGAACAGTAACTTACCTGACTTATTGCATTTCAGAGCCATGACATAAATGGACGGTCGGACGAACAAATTGCAGACAATAGCCCTATCAAGGGCCACGTCAATTTATATTATGTATATTTCATTAAGTAAAAGTGCTTGGAAAGAGTCAACTGTAACATAGAACTTGTTTTGTTTGCGGTAATTTAATGCAATTCAATACTGATATGCACATGATGGCGTTGAATGAAATGTGAAACGTTAAAAGCAATATGTTTCGATAACCAAATAATCACCTTCAGTTAACTTTATTGAAGTTCATCAAACTCAATTCAGTTATCAAAACATGTTTTGAATTCAAGTTATATTTGTAATTTTGGATATTCTACGTGGTTTACGTTTGGAACTAATTAGAGATGTAAGAGATTATAAAGTGTCAGTAAATGTTAGAAACGCTTCGCTTAAAGAGATTTTGTACGGATGTTAGGTAAAACAAAATTGGTTTTCTTGCATTATTTAGTATGTTGTAAAAACTTAGAAACGTTTTTGATGGTTATATTTATGTTAAGTAATCCACCCTTATGTGAAATCGTGATGAATTTTACAATATTCTTGCTGTTGGTAGAGTAGCTAAAAGTGTTATGAAAGTGGAGCCAAAAAGATATTCTGTTTACATTTTTTAAAATGGCACATTTCATTACTAGTGTTAATATATGAGTCATATTTTGTCACTATATTACAAGACTACTTGCTAATAAACTATAACATACATTTTTATCCCTCCATTTTCGTTTAGTTACTTAAGAATTGATTAGTTAGATTTATAATTGTCAGAATCCACTTGGAAAAGTGTTTTAGTGTTAAACAATCGAAGCGGAACAATGATAAGCAGCTGAAGTTTTCAAAACTTTGCTACTCTTATCTCGCTATTTTGCCATGTAGTCTTTGCATTCCTAATAGGCGGAAACTCGCTTCTATAGGGGAAAAGCGTATAATCCTCTTTGACTGCGAGACTTTGTGGCTAATTTTAACTAAGCGTGCACGGTTGTTATATACCTAAAAGTAAGCGAGTGAGAAGGTTAAACCAGAACACCAAAATTTATAAAAAAAACAAATACCGGTTGTCGTGTAATAAACCCCCGTTCCGATCAGTTTATCCGATTCAAATCTCAATGCAAATTAGAAAGATTGATTACCTTACTTAAATTTACACCGCTATTTCAAACGAATCTGAATTAAACTAGTCTGATTAAAAACCCTTTTCACTAGCAATTATAACATTTTACATTCAAGGTAATTAATAAAACATCCGTTAGACTCTAATTATCGATAGATGGAGAAAAACGATTTTGTTTTCCAATTTAACTGATATCTTATTTTTTGTCGTTTCTTCGAGTAAAACAATTTAGATGCTTGTTCTAAATGGGAATTGCGCTGCGAGAGTAAATAAATAAATCTTTCGCCTTTTAAGAAATTGTAAATGCACGTTCTTTTTCACAAGCAGCTGACAGCATTCATTACTAATGTAAAATGTTATAGCAATTGAGAATTTGTATTTAAATCAATTTCTATCTAACAAACAAATTAATCCAGCAATTTACAATTTTTCAAAGTGATTTTCAGAGATATGTTTATTTGTAAAACGTTGCGATTTATATGATTAACGTAATCAATCAGAATGTGTTAAACTAAGACTTAAAACTTACAGTAACAATTATCAGATTTAGTTTGCCACCGGATGTGAAAATTTTAAGTAAATTACGTCAGATAACTTTTTTTTCTGCTCGTTTTTCGAAATTTTGATTTTAAAACTCAATAGATTTAAAATGTTTTGTTGCCAACTATTAATATATTGAGGATTGAAATTGGTTAACAGTTTTTTTTTAATATTCAAGATACTTAGAGTATGATATTAAAAGTGTTTATTGTTAATTGTCACTAATAATATTAATTCAAGAATTAATACATAGGTGATGCTTGCGTTACAATCAAAGTATTGATAATTTTGTATAAATAGTACTATTCTCATTATTTTAAGTATGGATAATTAACTTTAGTTGAACGGGGAAATTACGTCTTTTAAAATTAAATTGAGGTATCTTTTGCTATTGATGCTGTAAAACTTTATATTGTATTTCGGATTAGAATCTTTTGCATTGAATTTAAAATGGATTTCTTTGTTAGGATTAATTTAATTAAAATAATAAAGATCATATTCCCATGGTTTGAAATTAAAACGCAATTTGTTATTGCGTGTAATTACCGTAGTGTTTGGAGACAAACAAGATATATTAAGTTTCTATTAACCTCCATTGAGAAATGGCGCCAGGAGTCTTTCGAAATAAAGCATACCGATTCGTGTTTAGTTCAAAATTATCATTATAGGAGAAGACAATATTTATCTAACTGCAATATGGCTTAAATAAAAAATAAGATACATGTGCACCAGAAAATAACATAAGTCGTTAGATACTTGAAAAGCTGTCCATGCAGTTTCTATGGGAAGGCGCGGGGTTAAAAGAAAAAGATGACGTAATTTGCCGTTTCTTTTACCGTGGTGTGTTCGTTTTTAGCGCGGTCGATAATTAGTAATGAGCAATTTGATTGGTTTTGGTATTAAAATTCAATATGGCGAAACTGATGGATTTTAGAGTGTATGTCTTCAGTCTTGGTCTTGTTTTGGTTGAGTGTAATTGTGGCACAAGGTAGCGGCACAGAATTTGCCGACGACGTACCCACACCTTACGAACGTATCGTGGGTAGCGCGTCCCTTTCGTCTTTTTGCGGCTTTTGTTGGAAGTACACCAGGTCGGGCAACTGTATGTGGATTTATCGTGGTCACCTTCTTATCGTTTCCGAAATTAGGATAGTGTTGTCGACAAGTGCTTCCTGATTGGCGGAGTTTTAGATCACTTTTGCAGATTGGAATATATTTTTTATGGTTAAGTATTGTGCGTGCCGATCCCTATTTCCGTGATTATTCTGTCAGTCTTTAATAAACCAAATCTCACTGTACATAAATTTGTAAATACTTACGTTAATAATAAACCGATTGGTAAATAAAGCTACCGATTTAATTCAACATTGTGTAAAAATTACCGTGTGTAAAAGCGTTTGTGTGCATAAACTTTAAACGTCATTATTCAATCAAGTAATAACGCAACGTTATCGAATTTGCTATTTGGGAGTAATAATAATTTTCCTGAGGAGAAGATCGCCGAAAAAGCCGCTCTGTCCAGATGTTTCCGCTGTAACCTGGAGCAGAAAGTTCAAACTATATTTCTAAAATGTAATCTAACTTTGTATATTTATGGTATCTGTGTTTATTTTACAATTGACAGTGGTTTGCTACATTATACGGCGGTAAGCAGAAACGTAGTCGTCTATGGTTGAAGCGTTAGTTTACTAATGTTATTTTAATTAATTTTGACGAATTACTTTCATCTGCGGTTTTAATATTTAAGATTGTTTATTCGGATATACTTCAGATTGATGTGTAAGTAAAATTAATAATTTGGAGCGAACAATTGTTTACGTAAATGTTTTGAATTTTAACAGTATTTAGGTAACAGTATCTTCAACAGTTAATCTAAGACTAGAGGGCAACTTTCAAGTTAGACCGATTAACAAATAGGGGCAGTATATTCTGTTCTAACCCAAATTTTTAAGAGAAACTGCCACAAATTGGTGCGGCCGACGTTTATGCACCTGTACTGTCGTTGTGTTTTACATATGTTTATAGAATAGATGTATTTAATTGAATTTACTAGCATTATTCGTAATCTCCTCCCGAACAGCGAAAGCAGTAATTAACGAAAGTTGGTATTTTAGTGATTTAAAATTAAGAGATTTTAGTAAAGGTTAATTTTATTGAATAAATTTCATTGATTTGATATGAAAGTGACCTGGTGACAAACTCCTGTTTTGACGTATTTAGTTTCATGTAGTATGTTCTTTTGATATCAAATAGTTTTTTTAACGTAACAAACTAGAGAATTTTGACGACGTTTGTGCAGTTTATTTCTAATTATCTTTGAGTACAACTAATGACATAATTTTAATAGATGACTAGCATTTGGATTCTGACTTATCAGTAAATAAGCGAAATACTTAGCGTTGTTTTTTGTGTGTATTTTCTTTACAAGCGTTGAGTGTAACATAACGTAAAACTAGGTTAAAGAAATCCATTGACCCCAACAGCTGATTCACTCGCACGCTTCATTATTTGAAGGCGTGCGAATGTTTTGAGATTTGTTTTAGAGCTTAAGCTACCGGAGCACCACTTACGTGCACCTGGAGGTAACCAGCAGGTAAGTGAGACTTTTTGTCTGTTTGGGGCTGATGACGATACGACAAATCACCTTTAGTATTTAAAATTCAGAAAGACACCCACGGCTCTCTCTCCCACCAAGCTAGACCGGTGCACTTTTTATTATCTGTTACCGTCCGTGCTAATTTCCTTTTCGACTGTAACAAGTCACCACTGGATATGATTAAAAAGCAAGAAATAACTCAATTCGGTTTGGTTTCCATCTTTTTATAGAATTTAATTTTAACGACACTACAATTTTCTGAAATTTGCGATAAACTGTAGAGAACATGTAGGAGAGAAATGGGGAATTATTGAGAACAATCGGTTGAGAATTTAGGACATCTTGTTTCGATATATAATTATGGTTCTAAAGGAAATAATTAAAATTCGAATTAATTGTAGGACTACGTAGAAAATTGTAGGGATAGTAGTTTTTTGTTTTAAACTATTTTCCGATAATTATTTTACTTAAAAATTAGTTAATATGGAAAATTATCGATCGTTTTTATGTGTAGGAGAATTCACGAGAGGTGATGCATTGGTAAATCGGTTTACATTATTAGTTGGGTTTAATATTGAGAACGAAAAGTTGCCTTTATGGCATGTCACGTGATTTGAATTCATATCAACGGGATGTGTTGGGGGTAACAAGGATTCCTCAACTTGACCCGGCGCAGACTTATTAAAGTTCTTGGGTGCCTGCTTTTAATGCAAAATTTCGTGTAACGGGTCAATACGATTAAAAGTTATGTGCTGAGAAACTCTATTGTTTGGTGAAGAAAGTCGCTTTAAATAAGTAAAGCGTTTCAGTAAAAATTAAAATATCTTAACAGATTTAAACAAGTAAACAAGTTGCCGCAATGTGTTTTAGTTCAACGACCGTTTATTGTAAGCATAACCGAAAGGAGAAATCAGTGCTAATGCCCTTAGATAACATCGTGCACATATTTAAATATGTAGAGTTTAGTAAGTGAAAGGGCACAGTTGCTTATCAAGATAAATTTCCTACTTAAGTGTAAAGGAAGTCAAAGCAATAAGGTACATCATAATCACATTGATAACACCTGTTAAATAAGCAGTGTCTAGTGCGTTAAAAGTGACCGTATTTTCGCTATGCCCACGTAGAAACAGTAGAGTAATTAAGTGCTAGTGTAATCACGTGTAGAAAGAATAGCAGTATCTTGGATAACTTACTCAATTTATATGTACGATCTTGTTTTTTTAAACTTAAAATGCTTCTGTAGCTGAATACCAATGTTATATAGGTCCCTTCTTTGTGCCATTAGTTAAATTGTATATTTGGAAGAGCAATAGGTATCTAACTACATACATAATAGTACTATTTTGAAGATAGAGTTTAATTTGCAACGGTTAGATATTAGATCTTACGTTAATATTTTCTTTCCTTCTTTTGTGTAAAATGTAATAAATGTCATAATTTACAAGTTTTGAGAATAGATGCATTGAACTCATTAACGTTTTTATTGAATTACGATACCTTAAATGTACTTCTTGTAAAGAAGTAGATTTGTTAATATTTATTGTTGAAACAGGAGTCATATTGCTGTGTACTTCATTTACAAAATTGATGGTGGAATTTAATGATAAGGTGATGCAAATATTTCTGTGCCATTTTAAGTAATGTTCTTCTTTTTCTTTTGGCTCGGATACCAGCATTTTTTGCATATTTCGAATTTTGACGTACTTCGTTGGTTTAACAACGCCTTTGATAATTAATTAATTTTTATTACGGTTTCTTTCGCGTGTTTAAGTAAAATAAAATTTATACTTCAATTTAAAGCTTCTAGTTATAGTTGAGACATTTTAGCATATGATGACTTTATCGATTACTTCATCATCGTGTTAATAATTAAAAATGTTTTTATATTTCAATGAACGGGTATGATTTTAAAGATTCAAGATGCAGTTTAGTAATGTCAATATTAGCAAACCTGGTTGAATGGCTCGGTGTAGGTTAGACGGAGTCTATTCAACAAAAACGTTCAATTAGTGCATGAATTAAGCTTTGCTTAGCATGTATGTAAATAATTAAGGTCTCTGAATTAATTTACTGATTGTTTATTTCTTGTTTTTGTACGGGGTGGCCAACTAAGAATGCGAGGTACTGTATCTGGGAAACTATACAACGTAGAGGCTTGCGGAAAAAAAAGTTATAACTGAAACGGCCAATACAAAAACCTGGAAAATATTTTCATGTTTCTGAAATGGCCGCTAGGGGGCGTAACTGCAATCTTGAATCTAAAAAGTGATGTTTCTGTGAATTCTGCTATATTAACCTAATAAAAAATAACTGATCTTTGAAGTCGAGGATAATCTGAACTTTTTTGTTTGGCACTTTTGACGTATCTATAAAATAAAGTGGTGGGGGTATTCAAAGGTTTCTTAAATCACCCCCATATCTTCGAAACGGCTAATCCGATTTTAACAAACTTGGGCGCGTTGAAAAGAGCTTTTCTTGGGCTACAAATGTTAAAATAATTGAAGTTTTGTTAGTTTCACATGTCGTCGCTAGAGGGCTTTGTTCGACATTCCGACAGAAACGGTTAATTTTCTCAAAAAAATTAAATGCATTGGTATGACTTTTTTCATGAACAAGTAGCTAAATGATGCCTAAACAAGCTCGCGAAAACCGCATCTCGATATCTTGTTCCTAACCTAAAATATCGGCCAAAGAAAACTTTATACGAAAATCCCTTAAATTTTTATTTTTTTAACTATATTTTTCTGGAATTGTTTCTATTATGTAAGTTGTGGCCCTAAAAAGGACCGATTTAAAGGAGGAAGGTTTTTAATGCCCCCTTAAATGCTCGAAATGCTGACCATCACTCTATGCATTGCTGAGGCCTGTTATGGGTAGACAACACTGCAGCTTCAATTTCGGCTCTGAATAGGTTACCTAGAAATTGCGATTTTAAATGTTTGTAAATTTATTCACCAGAATAAAATCACCCTTTTTGAAATTATTAGAAATTGCGATTCCAAATGTTTGTAAATTTATACACCAGAATAAAATGACCCTTTTTGAAATTACTACGGGCAAGTAGGCAATGCTAAAAGTTATACGAAAGGCCTATTTTTTGTTTGTTTAAATGCATATTCACTATGGATATATACGAAAAATACAGTTAAAAGAAGCAGGCAATGGAAACAGATACCTAAACAAAACATACATAATCCTCAAATTGTCTATAGTTGTCAATACTTTCGCGTTACTTTGAGCAATTTTTGTGCTTTCAAAATGCGGTTTACGAATAATGAAGCTGTTGATATGCTTGCGGTTTATTTTGAATGTCTTCAGAATGCCGCAGTAGCTAAAAGAGTTTACGCGGCTCGATATCCAAATCGGCGTCCTTGCGATGTAAGAGTTTTTCCCCGATTAGTGGCGAGCTTACGAGCCAATGGTAATTTTCGGCCTACGTTTCAACGGCAAAGAATTGGGAGAACACAAGGAAATATTAACCGTGTACTGGGCTATATTGAAGGAAATCCTCATGTTAGCGCAAGAGCATTATCCACTGAGTTGGGCATATCACGGACAACGGTTCAAAATATTTTGAAGGACGATAGGTAAATTCTAATGGCCATCAAAATATATAGGTATTCATTTAAACTTTTTTTAATTACTTTAAGAATGCACCCATATCAGGTCGTTTTGCATCAGGCCTTGAAAGAGGAAGATTTTGATCGAAGGTTAGACTATTGCCATTGGATGTTAGGCATGATACGCGAAAATAGAGAATTTTATTTCAAATTCTTTGGACCGATGAAGCCACCTTCAGTAGTGACGGAGAGTCAATCTGCACAATATGCATTATTGGTCTGCAGAAAATCCCCATTGGTTGCGTGAAGTTCAGCGCCAAGGACGTTGGAGTTTAAATGTATGGTGTGGCATACTGGGAGGCAGAATTATTGGGCCATATTTTTTCGAGCAACCCCTAAATGACAATGTTTTTCTTGACTTTTTGGCCAATCAATTACCGTTGTTGTTGGAAGATGTGCCTCTGGAAACAAGGCAAAATTGTTTTGCAGTTGGATGGTTGCCCAGCACATTTTGTTATTAATGTGCGAGAGCATATTAATGCAGTATTTCAACAGCGGTGGATTGGAAGAGGAAGTCTGTTTCCATGGTCTCCGCGATCGCCAGACTTAACTTGCCTTGATTTTCATTTATGGGGGCGTTTAAACATCGTGTTTCGGACTCACCTACTACTAGACAAGATATGAAAAACCGGATTCGTAACGCAATACGTAACATACCGAGAGCCGAAATTGAAGCTGCAGTTTTCTCTAGTCATGAGAGGCTTCAGCAATGCATAGAGCGTGATGGTCAGCATTTCGAGCATTTACGGGGGCATTAAAAACCTTCCTCCTTTAAATCGATCCTTTTTAGGGCCAAAACTTACATAATAGAAACAATTCCAGAAAAATATAGTTAAAAAAAAATAAAAATTTAAGGGATTTTCGTATAAAGTTTTCTTTTGCCGATATTTTAGGTTAGGAACAAGATATCGAGATGCGATTTTCGCGAGCTTGTTTAGGCATCATTTAGCTACTTGTTCATGAATAAAAGTCATGCCAATGCATTTAATTCTTTTGTGAAAATTCACCGTTTCTGTCGGAATATCGAACAAAGCCCTCTAGCGACGACATGTGAAACTAACAAAGCTTCAAATATTATAACATTTGTAGCCCAAGAATAGCTCATTTCAACGCGCCCAAGTTTATTAAAATTGGCTTAGCCGTTTCGAAGCTACAGGGGGTTATTCAAGGAAACCTTTGAATACCCCCCACCACTTTATTTTTAGACATACGTCAAAAAGTCCCAAACAAAAAAAGTTCATATTATCCTCGACTTTTTTATTAGGTTAATATATCAGAATTCACAGAAACATCTATTTTTAAGATTCAAGGTTGCAGTTACGCCCCCTAGCGGCCTTTTCAGAAACTTGAAAATATTTTCCAGGTTTTTGTATTGGCCGTTTTAGTAACTTTTTTTTGCGCAAGCCTCTACGATGGATAGTTTCCCAGATACAATACCTCGCATTCTTAGTTGGCCACCCTGTACAAATTGAAAGTAGTTACTGTAATGACATAAATTTGATCGAACTTTGTAATCTAAAGTGGACTTTAATTAAACAATGTGCGTTAATTTTGCATTTATAGTCTTTTGCCCGTGCGAAACCAATTCCCATGACCTAATTCCCCTATAAATATTTTACTATTTCATCATACTTCACAGCTTTTCATCTACCGTATGGTAAGGGAATGGTGTTGAAATTAGCTCAGCTATTCAACTTACTAACATTCGCTACCTTTTTGATTGCGTCTAAACCGGTACCCCACTTTTATAAGCAGTTACAGCGCCTAGTGCATATCAGTCCTGTAACATACGCCGCACCATTATAAATCTGTTACATTTCAGGACAATGTTATCCTACTTACCATATTCTATAAAAGATATCATCAGTCAAAGAATGGCAAACAGATGCACAGATTTATGCTAAAGGAATTATATTGCAACATTCAAAATACTCGTTAAATACGTAAATAGGTTAAAGAATAAACGTAGACCGAAAAGCGTGACAGACAGCGTCTTTACCACTAAAATCGGGTAAACATTCTATAAGTGATGAGAAATTGTCGCACCCTTGGTAATGTTGCTTAACTAACAGACCTGAAGTCTTAAACCTAAAGAAACTTGCTTCAAAAACACTTAGTGTAACTTCAAAATGTTTCAATTCAATCATTTAGGTTCATCACTGCAAAGAAATACTGTGCACTTAATTCGTACACCACAACGGTCAATAACAAATAAAGAACAGGGACAAGTGTATTAGAAGTATATTGAAGATGCTTTTTAAAGCTAACGTATAGATGCAATAAAAAAACAGTAAGCAAGTTACTGGTTCATCTACACATTAACAACGTAAATAAAATAAACATCTCAATGCTAAATTAAGTATAAAAAATACTGACAAAATTGGCAGACATTGATAAGTGTTACTTACATACAATAACACAAGTAATAAAGTCGTCGCACTCGCGTGAGTGGCTAAAGCCTGTTTTTCAGATGTGATCTTCAACGCGTATTTTTCAGATATTTTGTGATTGATCAGTTTTGATATCATTCATTTTTAACAATAGCCGCTTATTTTCGATTTTTGAATGATTCACATCTGGTTAAATCAGCTTAGCGAATATATCACTGGTGATAGTGATTCATTGAATAGTCATATGTAATAACACAAGTAGTCAAGTATTGCGGAGTATTTTTAGTTTCGTTTGCTTCATAAGTTAAAATTTTATACCCTTGTTTACGTAAAACAACACAACTAATTTAGTTCGGGGGAAGCCCCTTTCACAATTGATAGAAAAATCTGGAACACTGGACTTTAACAAGTAAAAGGCAGCCACTTACCACACAAACAAAACCAATAACACCAAACGCGTTTAAGCTATTGAAATATGTCAGGTGTTATTGGTTCTATTTGTGTGGTACGTAGGTATATTTTGTTTGCTGTAGTAAACAATCATTTAAAAGCTACTTTTTGTAAATATCTGGGAAACTATCAACTTTATAGGAAAGGTATAGAAATGTTTTTTAAAAGTAATTATATTTTAGAGAATAAATATTTTTCGCAGCAATAAATAAACCCTAAAAAAGGTACTTCAAGAAAATTTCCTGAAGTAGCTTTTGTGAATGTATCGAAAACTATCAACTCTAGAGGAAAAAGTGTAGACAACTTTTTAATAAGATTTTTCGTAGGGTAATAAATCAGCTCCAAAAAGTTACTTTATACGAGGCCTAAATCAGTGATTGTCTGAAAAATTGTTAATTTTAATATACAGAGTGGTTTTTTAAGAATGGTGTCATTTTAGATAAGTTTTTTTCTAATTCAAAATGATACAGGCATAAGAAAATCATGTGCTGGCCACATCAGATTCTTTTGTTAAAAATTATGTAATAATACCTACGTAATCTATTAATTCTGTAACATTTTATAAATATTCGAAAGATGCCATCCCTTTTTAAAGTATTGGGTCTTTTGTTTGAGACTAGTTTATGTAACGTACTTTCTTGCGAAAGAATGAATGTAAATAAAGTGTATCGACAAGTAATCCCGTAAAAGATATCGACATTCTGAGATTAAAATTTTTACGAGCAAGGAAGCTTAGGACTTTTAGTGCTGAAAGAAGTATTCTTTGCACCTGAATTTAAATGGTAAGATATCTGTGATTTCACTGGAAATAAATCTACTTTAGAATGCGATAAAAGACTGGTTAGTCGAAATATATATATATATATATATATATATATATATATATATATATATATATATATATATATATATATATCGCTTGATATCAAGATCAGTTATTCTTGTAAATTCTAATTGAAATCCACTATTTTCTCACAACTGGCGATCGAGATACTTTAAATAATTATCTGTTTCTATAAATTATACTGCCAGCTTTCAGCAGTAGGAGGTTTTGATTACTCTATATAATCTTCACTTTAAATTAGAACTTGAATAGATGAATAAAATTAATTGTCATTGATTTAACAAGTTTTGATAAATAATTCATTGATTAATTCATATTTGTTAGAACCTCATAGATTGCATGAAAAACTAATCTTTCGCTCTTAAATCATTTCGTGGAAATCTGTTCGATCCTGTGTTTTATGCCGTATGTTATCGTGTAGTGGATGGTTTACATTCGAATATACATGAATACAAACGTCATGGCCTAGGCTGTTCCGTTTCCACACGCATCGCCGATACCGCAGTGTAGGCAATATTTCATCGTTGTGACCCGACCCCTGCTTATTTCAAATTTTAGGTTGATCAATGAACTTAAAAAGCGTTCGGGAGTGGGCAGAAGCTGAAATTGGATGGGGGCTTAAAATTGTTTCACGCGGTCGAAGGGTGGCCGATCAAGCGTGGGGGGATATTGGTAAGAGGCAGGGGTGCACCGTCAAGGTACCGTGATTAATATATTTCCAGCATGCAATCTGATTTGTATAAATTGGCAACAATGTTAGTAAACTGCGATTCACGATTTTGGTAATCAATAGAACTTACCCTTTTTACAATACAAATTTTGACATACGTGCTAATAGAGCTATTGTTTTAACAAACACTATAATACAATTAACGGTTACTCAGTTCTTGTTTTAATCCACCCTGTATAGTAATAGTACAATAATCAATCAGTGTTTCAAAGACCCCACGTGTTCGGATTTAATGAATAAAAGTAAACCACAATATTGTATTCTTTCCAGCGATAACTCGCGAAAATTCCAATCACTCCTGACGTTCGTTACAATTTAGGTTCAAGTGATGAATGTTAAAAAGGTTTTTTCAAAACAATATATGAGTACATATATTCGCGACTTGAAATAAACGCCGAGTTATCGCTATTTATTCTAGGTGTTAGTTAATTCGAGATCCTGTAATTGCCGACCATGCAAAATTTCTGCTATTTCAGCTTTACTACTGCATGATAAATTTGTTACTAATAACTAACTGGAATTCCTAATTTGAATCTATTGTGATAAATGCTTTCACACATTCGAATAACCTACATTTTCCGTATTTCAGTACACTTTTCTGCTAATAATAAAATAATAATCATTAACGGTTCGTAAAGACGAGTAATATTATAACATCAACATTGCAAACGTTGTTTTGTACAGACACAAAGCAACCACTAAGCTTTGTAGCCTCTGAATCGTAAAATTTTATTAAATGTAGGTCTCAAAAATAATTATTCATTATATTATAATATTAATTTAGCAATTTCCTGTATACCTAACTGTTAAAATTCCAAGTACTGTTCTGTATTTAGAGCTCTTAAGTAGGTGGTGAATTAAGAATATTAAAGAGTTACAAAAAGCAAAACCTGAGGTATTTGAACTAAGCTGTTCAGCAGACTCCACCCTTCGGCAATCGACCCTACAGATGTCAATCAGTATTTTAGAAATATTCTACAGTTCTCCTCAAAAATCAAAACGGGTTCAAAAGGCTTTAATAATTCCAGTTATATGGAACTTTTGAGGCAGACAAGACAATCCTTTCAGTGTGTAATTTGATTAAACTTCTTTGACCGAAAAACACACCTATTACAGGATTAGTGGCTTTTCTTTCGTGAATTCCATGATTACAATGTTTTGTAATAAGAATATTGTTTGGAATTATACAGTTGTATATCTTGAGAACTTTCAATTATATAGTATATATAAAGATGTAAGCTTCAATTGTATTGCTGTCAAGGAAACTTTTACTTGTGTGTTTTAAAAACTGTAGAAGCTAATTTAATCGCCAATCGCCAGGAAACAAAAGATATTAACAAAGAGTATTACATTTTTTGAATAAAAGTTTTAGAGTATTAAAATATCTTTTATCTACTGAGGAGTCCAGGTCTGCAATTTACTAGTGCTTGCTTTTCAATAGAAAGATCAAAACTGTGATATAACCCCTTTACTTTCTTATGTATTTGTTCAAGCTGGAATTATAGATAAACGTACTCTCAATTGTTTAATGGTCAGAAGTTGTAGCTTGGGTAATTGCGTTATACGATAAGTGCTTAACAATACAGTATTTGAGTCTGCTAACAAATTTAATCTGCAACAGGGTGAGAGAACATTTCTTACGATATAAATAATTTTTGTCTCTAAGTTGAAAAACCCTACTCATTGCTGTGGTCAGTCATGAAAAACCCCTTCTATTCAAACCGGACCCTGATCTGACCTTACCTACACTTACCCTAGTCACCGAGTTACCGAACTTAGGATAAGCACCTCTCGCCCCATCTTCCAACGTAGGCGCAGTCCCAGTATGTATGACACCGACTACATTACACCTTGTCTACCTAGCACCCTCAACATCGTGTTCGACTAGTGTGTAACAACCTCTTCCTCAATTTCCTTCAGCTTCTTGACAAAACCAGACTCCAGATATTGCTTATGCAATATACCCACCACAATCAGGTCCCAAAAAGAACTACACATCAAACATTTCACTAGCAAAACTTAAATTTAACATACAATCATACCGCTGTCATCATAATCACTTCCTCCTGTAACTACCGAAGCCCAAACAAAGTTACAGCACCACTTTGACACCCCAACCATAACCTTTACCCAACTGTGTGAACCCAAACCAATTTCCCTGTTTTGCGTCATACGTAGGGTTCACTAAGGCATTACATCCCAGGAAATTGTCCAGGCCATCGATGTCTTAGGAATCTGCAAAGCCATACGGATTATTTCCAAAGCTACCAACCGATCAAAATCCCTATTATCACGAACTCATATTACCTTCTTGCCCATGTTGCGTATAAGTTTCAGCAAATTTACACCTGTTAACCACGTAATATCTCAAAAACCCCGACTTTCTTTGTCCACCAAGAAGCATCCATAATCGACTATATAATCTGCACAAAACTACACTCACAATACTTCGACGAAAACTACTATGCTGGTTCGACAACACCGTACCATCTCCTGATTCTAGTAAATACTTCTTTCGTCCAGCTCTTCTACCTCCTCGAACGATAATCGAACGTCAAGATGAGATAACACTACAGCCCAGCATACGAACTAGTGCAAGACTGGATCCTTCCTAAACCCAATCTTACCCATTGAAGTACCTAAAGGACGAAACTTACCACCAGAACAAGACGGTCTTAGTCAAATAATCCTACGCAACATATCTCCAAACCCCATCCGTCAGTTAACCCAAATATTCCACAAATGCCTATCACTATCTTATTTTCCAACAGAATAGAAGTTACCATTATGAAACCAAAACCTCGGTCCGACCTCACACAATCTTCCTTTTACACACCAATTTTCTTCCTAAGCTATATTTTAACCACCTTCTTAAGTGAGAGGTCACCTGAATACAATTTTAAATGTAAAGCACCAATTTGAGATTAAGATTGGTTACGTTTACTTTTAAAATATGAAAGGCAAAGAAATGTTTAAAACCTAAGCAGTTACCATTAATGTTACATATAATCTAATTTTCGTTAAACCACCTTTGGTGCTCTCGTACTTAGTATTTCTACGTATTAATTGGTAAATTAACGTATGACGCATGTTTTCAGGCAATCGCAGCGTGTTTAATTAGTAAAATTTCGAAGTTTTATTAAAGTCTGTATCTAAAATACTAATGGGCGGCCTAAATGGTACTTTGGGGAAGACCTATTTCATTTTTTTTCAGAATTGGTCTCTTTCTGATTAAAAAAAATGGGCTTTCAAAATTGTTCATTTTGGGATTCTCATTCTTTGTAATCTTTTTTTAAGTTTTAATTTATTTTAAAGACAGTTTTGCTGACTACATTACAATTACTCACTAAACCACCTTACTGAATAACTGCTACGTGCTGTTTGTAAAACTAATTTTCTAAAAACATGTTATATAATACTATGGTGGGATTAGCTTAATATACCCAATCCGTAAAACGTTTTTGCATTGCTTCTAAAAGAACAGTTTGCTGATTCGATAAACTTGACATTTTTTAGTGTTAGGTTTATTACCTTTTCTCTGTTTTTCATGAAAATCTTTCTTCATCATAAATACTTTCTTTAATCGTATTATATTTTTCCTTTTTCTTACATAGTAATGATTATGCTTTGAATTCGTTTCTTTGTTGAAGTTTCTGTGATATTTCCGTTGTTTATTGCTATGTATTTTTTTTAATCTTCTTAATTCTCCAGTTTTCTGATTAGTTCAGTAATAGTAATATAATTTATATTTGTGTTTCTCTGGTTGGATTCTGAAGTCTGCTAACTCATGCAAAATCACTTCATTGGTTGTTTTACCATCAGGATTATCACCTGAAAGGAAAGTAGTTTCAATGACTATCTTAGTTTAGTTAATTATATGCATAACGCCTCTTTTTGGTGCAAACATTGTTTATTGTGTATTTGCTGACCTAGGTCTGTCTATCTTTCTACTGATCACTTCTTTAAACGCATATAGGCCTTTTCATGTATTATTTTTATATATTTCTCTATGTAGATCATGTTATAATTAACGTATTTGGATATGCAAAATATAATCGTAAAGAAGAGTGATTTGTTTCATTAGTACAAAAAATGGCAACTTTTGGAGACGAGGAAGAAAGTTCCTGGACGACCTGGAGGATGTGTGGGGAATGTTGGACAGCCAAAGTAGGGCTATCATGGATTTGGTCCTATCATGAGTAAGAGGAAAACAAAAAGTACGAAGGTCATTCCTGAGCTTAGCAGCCGTGTAGAAGAATGTTGGATTCTTTGGTACGACAGGTTGAAATTTGTACCGCATATTGATGATGTACTGTCATCAAAAAAAGTATAGGAGCTATCACTGATCCCTGTGGTACACCCGCGTTAATGCCAACTTCTTTTGAAAGGATGTCATCGACTGCAGGATGTATTGGTCTTTTATCAAGAAAATTGGAAACTTACGTGATGAGCAAGTAAACACTTGGTCAAATACTTTTAAGATATGTAAAGAGACTACAACTGTTTTATCGAATCTTTGTAATGAATTGTACCAAACTTGGATTACATGTGAAAGCATATGACTTGTTGCACAACTCTACCTCCATGGCTTTGGACCAAGTGGAAGTGATGGAAATTGATCGATAGTTAAAGGGCCCGGTCTTATCGCCTTTTTTTTGGGAATAGGTTGAACGTTTACTAACTTCCATTATAAAGAAAATTGCCCGGAAGTTATATACAGCTCAAACAGAATTTAGATAGGACTGGTTCTAATTCGGGTGAACATTTCTTTAAGGCATTTACTGAGATACCGTCTGGGCCTACGCCTTATTGAAATCAATACCACTGATGACCGATTCTAGGAGTGAAATTAAAGATGTGCTAAAGTTTTTGCTGATGGTGTTAGCTAAAGAGCAAAATTTACGGCTACCCAACCGACATGTATCTGGTTAATTGAATTTTCGTTGTTTGAACAATTTTTTAGATTTAGTGGTAACACTTCTGCAGCAACATAGTCTGCATGACTCTCGGTCGTTTTATTGTATTTCCATTAGATGGATTTATTTTTCAAAGATATTACATCCGAATAAACCTTATTGAACCAGGGTCGGGATCGAAAATGACCTATACGATTTTGTTTTGTGGAATATAGACCTCCGTGCCCATGAGGATGACTTCAAATACTGAAAGAGCATTATTACGGATCCATCAAAATATGTCGTGGGGGGAAATTAAGATGTACGACAGTTTTTGCTGATGGCGTTAGCTAAATACCAAAATTTACGGCTATCCAACCGACATGTAACTTAATTGTATTTTCGTTGATTGAACAATTTTTTAGATTTAGTAATAACACTTCTGCAGCAACGTAGTCTGCATGACTCTTGGTCGTTTTATTTGATTTCTATTAGATGTATTTATTTTTCAAAAATATTACATCTGAATAAACCTTATTGAACCAGGGTCGGGATCAAAAATGACCTATACGATCTTGTTTTATGGGGATATGGTCGTCCGTGCCCGTGAGGATGACTTCAGATACTGAAAGAGCACTATTACAGATCCATCAAAATATGTCGTGGGGGAAAATTAAGATGTACTAAAGTTTTTGCTGATGACGTTAGCTAAATACCAAAGTTTACGGCTATCCAACCGACACGTAACTTAATTGTATTTTCGTTGATTGAACAATTTTTTAGATTTAGTAATAACACTTCTGCAGCAACGTAGTCTGCATGACTCTCGATCGTTTTATTAGATCTCCATTAGATGGATTTATTTTTCAAAGATATTACATCCGAATAAACCTTATTGAATCAGGGTTGGGATCGAAAACGACCTATACGATTTTGTTTTGTGGGAATATAGACCTCCGTGCCCATGAGGATGACTTCAGATACTGAAAGAGCACTATTATAGATCCATCAAAATATATCGTGGAGGGAAATTTAGATGTACTAAAGTTTTTGCTGATGGCGTTACCTAAAGACCAAAATTTACGGCTATCCAACCGACATGTAACTAGTTAATTGTATTTTCGTTATTTGAACAATTTTTTAGATTTAGTAATAACACTTCTGCAACAACGTAGTCTGCATGACTCTCGGCCCTTTTATTGGATTTCCATTAGATGGATTGGTTTTTCAAAGATATTACATCCGAATAAACCTTATTGAATCAGGATTGGGATCGAAAATGACCTATACGATTTTGTTTTGTGAGAATATGGACATCCGTGCCCATGAGGATGACTTCAGATACTGAAAGAGCACTATTACAGATCCATCAAAGTATGCCGTGGGGGGAAATTAAGATGTACTGAAGTTTTTGCTGATGGGGTTGCAAACACATCTCGTAGATCACTCTATTTAGTTGCCTTAAAACACCACAAGATTCTATCAATGTTATGGACAAGAGAGGAATTTGGGACAGTAGAAGTTATTTATTTATTGACGATGGACCAAGTGTAGAAAGAACAAATTTTTTATAAACAAGTTGGTTTAATGTAAGTAAGCTTCTACAAGATATGGAGTATGGTTAGGGTTAGCAGAGATTCTAGTGCATTCGCAAATCATTGGTGTAGAATAGCAAATGTTTTTTTACTACGGCCAGGAGGATTAATATAGATGAAAATTGGAGCCAATTAGAGTTATGAGCTGAGATCCATCTGTGATATGGTAAGATATAAACTGAGACAGGAGATACTCCACTTTTAAACTAAGGTAATTAAAGAAATCTTGAAGGTACTATTACTGTTGCACAAATTTAAGATCAGAATTCTGTCTACCAGGACGTCCCAATGGGGTAAAATTTTACTTCCGGAATTTGACCCTAGAAACCTCAGCCGTATGTTTATTTTGTACTCTCAATCTGATACAAAGATTTTAATGAGGGTAAGAGTATGTATGGATTAAGGATAAGGAAATGGTGATCATGGATCCTTACCGAGGTCATAAAACCGGAAAACCAATATTAAGGAGCCCATGGTGAGGATGGTGGTATTTCTCTGGATGGCACGGGCTTCCCACTTCCATTTATGGCTTTCTGTACATTAGCATTTGTCGTTTTGCTTAATAAACCCCAATCTGTCTCGATTATGGTATATTTATTATTTCATTACCACTGTATCAAATCTAACAATTTTGAAAGGTATTTTTCGGTATACACGTTTGCACCTACAGCTTAGTTTGTTAGATGCACCACATATACATTGTAGTCTTGGAAATAATGCTCCAAATTAAAACTTCGTCTACAAATTTTTTTCTTTAAATTCTCTGTTTAGAAACAATCAGTTTCCTTATGTCTAAATAAGATAAACTCAAATATTTTTCATTCGGATATTGTTATGTAGATACTTTTTCTAGAGATATCTACAATTTCACGATTAGGTAAGAGATTGTAACCATTTGTAAATCATAATTTTTGGTGCATATATAATGAAACTATTTATGAATGAAGTAAAACTATGGCGTTGTATTGCAAGTCAGTGCTAAATTATTTTCAAGCGGTAAAATTTGTCCCAAAACTTTTGTAGCATTCGTTACTTTACATAATAAAAGAGGGTAAACCCTAACTATTTGGGTTTTAAATTAAATTAAATTTTCATTTATGGTTATAAATTCCACTCTTTGGGAATCCTAGTCAAAAATGTAGTAGAATGCCTTAAACATTTTAACCGTTTAAGAATTTATGGAGTTAGACCATTTTAAAGACGATAATTACTAAGACAAGATATATTTTATTGTAAAGGTGAACTAATATAAGGATTATCGGGAAACGTAGAGAGTGCAAAAGTATCGTGCAAGCAATGTCGTATAACAATTAATTATAAACTAAATGACTTTGTAATTGGTTTAATTTAATTGCCTACGTCAATTATAAGTTTTTGATTAAAAATCAAAGACAAGGCGGTTTCTTGTGTTGCACTTAAAGATGAAAGGAGAACAGTTTTGGCGAGCACTAACAATTTAGTAAACATAGGAATGTCCGCGTTCCTTACTGGTTATTTTACTTTGATATCTGTGAATTAAATTAACCAATACTATAAGTGATACAACATAGTATGTTTAAAGTGATACGTCTCCTCTTAACTATAAACTGGCAAATTGTACATTGAGAATAGTTTGAATTAATTTCATAAACCAAATTGGAAATGTTGAGCTCAAATTACTTGAAAGTATTTTAAGTAGAAAAATGTATCGATCAACACTTTGATGATACGCATTAATCTAATATAAACATAGCTAAAAGCAACATTAAATTTGAGTTGTATACTTGATTAACATCATGACGTAAATATGTCTAAAGTTTTTGTAACGTTAGGGACATAGTGGTGACAGAAGTTATGCCGGTGATTTAGTGGATTGTGAAGTTAAAGCCATAACGATTTTACTAACTTATGTCAATATTTTTTTAATATTTTAATTTAACAAATGACGGTATTAAATGAATGCTCTTAAACGTCATTCCTGTTTTATAGCGTATTTATTTTTTTATCTAATGAAATAAATGTTCAAATATTAACAAATCACAACTGAATCATTAGAGAATTAGTCACAGTCAGTTAAACTAACTAACAAATATTTAAATTTATGTAAAGCTTTCAACCTAATATATTATGCATCTTTATTTGGCATTAGATGGAGTTATTTAACTTGGAGATGGTCTCTAGTTTTAATTATTTTACTCGTTTCATATCTATTTAATAGATGCTCTTACGACACATTTTATTTTAGTATTACTGGGATTAGATAAAATCGTTAAAGTTATTGACTATTTCACCTTGTACGTACCAAAATATCTTCCTTTCATTTTTATTAGTACCCCACGCCACAGATTTAAGGGACCCCAGAAATTCCAAACCGTCATTATAGTCTGTACAATACTCTTCATTTATTTACATTGTTACTTTCCCGTTTTTTTTTCTGTTTGTTTCCTGTTTCATAATAATTAGGATATAATGTAGCATTTGTGGACAGCCATATATCGTAAACAGCACTTCCTGTTTACCTCATATTTAATGCAGACTTCTAATTTTACACATTTTTAATCCAAACGAGATCTACACTACAGTATTCAAAATATGTTCACAAATTTGAAATTTCACAATTTCACTAAATTCATATTTAATAATCATTATGTTTTGCTTGTAGAGTATACCGCGGAACCCCAGGGTTCCATACAGATCTATTAGGAACCTATTAGGGGTTTCGCGTATCAAAGTTAACACGATAACTGCCCAATAACCCGGCATTTGGTTCTGAACCAAATTGCCATTTAGGCCCCGTGACCCGTCGTGTGGGTCTCATTACTTGCTGTACCTTTTTGCTCTGTGAACCGAAGTTTGGTTCTCACATTGCATTGCCGCATACGGGGTATTAAAATGTGGACCCTGGTGGTTCCGATTTCGTTTTGAGCCTCGGAAATTTGTTCGTGCCAGTAAACTGCAAAAAAAAACTTCAAGAACAAGACAAAAACAAGAAAAAGTAAAAGAAACTATTTATAACATTTATGAACATCAAAGAAACATGACAGACAGTAATATTTAGTGCACTCTAGGCAACGAAATCTTTTCTTTGGTATCTGCTGCTGTGCCTTTTTCCGTCCATCGCTGTTGCTTATATTTTCATAGCAAATAATACACCTCTTTTGATTGCGCTTCCTCCAAACTGTGTGGCAGAATCGGTGCTAGCTGATCGTACAGTTTCGGCATTCAACACACTTTCAATTATTTCCTCCTTGAATGCAGTAATGGATAATTTGCCATTGGTTAGCTTTTGCAGGTGGTGTATGCATTTACCAAGGATTCCCCAATATTAGCTCAAACGCGAGCTTACGGTACCGTTTTAATGCTTTTCTGAGGGGCGTTGAATAAGCTTTTAATTGGTCTGATATATCAATGAAAGATCTTGCAATAGCAAATAAGAGTGGGTTTGTTAATTTCTTCACCACCCCGCCTTATTATTGTTGTTTCTATGTGGCAAGTACTAAGGCACAGTACATCCCTCTTGTCATGCCATTTTAGAACAACTGCTCCATCATGTTCTCTAGCAATTATGTCGCCTTTGTTTTTGAGTTTTGCGCTTGTTACCTCAGTAGGATTACATCTTCGATTAGTCCTGAGGGTGTCCACTTTCGGTTTAGATGCTCTTGAGCAAGAGTTACACTTGTATAAAAATTGTCAGTGTAAAGAATCTTACCATGATCTAATAGTGGTTCCATAAGTTTTAACACAATTTTCGTTGATGCACTAATTTTAGGATTCTTATCAATTCCGCAGTAAACTTCCTATGTAACAAAGTTTGTACAGTTTTATACCAAACTTATGTCGTTTATTTTTGATGTACTGCTTAAAAATTAAACGACCTCTAAATAGAACAATGGTTTCATCAATGCAGACTTCTCGTTCTGGAATATACAGGGTGTCCCAAAATTGCTGGGACACAGAGCTACCACGTGTAGTAGAGGTCAAAATAAGTCGGTTGGACTTTATATACCAAAATGTACCGTTTGCCCGTGAGAAGAGTTCAAAGTTAAGATAAAAAGACACATTTTTGTACGCTGTTTACTCTTCTTTCGGTAATCAAAGAAACCCAAAAGAAATTGTAGAAGGGTTAAAACCACCCTCATCCCCTGATATTTTTTTCAGAACTTTCTTAGGGGTGGTAATACGGTTTTCAATTTTTTTTAGCGAGAAGTCTGATTAAGTATCTTCATTTTGTTACTCTTGTAAAAATTTCGTACAGTGCTTTTTGGAATTCCTGTTTGTCGTTGCACAGATCTGGTGCTGGTCTCAGCATTGTCATCGATTATTTCAAGAACAGCTTGTTCCTCACTAGGCCTTCGGACTCGGGGTCTTCCAGGGTTAATTCTGACAGGTTCCAACTTCCCTGTTTCTCGAAGACGTCTCTCGATTCGGGCAAAAGTTTTATGATTCGGAATTCTCCGGTTCGGATACTTCTCTTGATATACGCGGGCACTTCTGCGATAGTTACCTTGACAGATTCCTAGAACTAAGATCATGTCGGTCTGCTCATTAAAAGACAAATCCATATTTAATAGCAGTTAAAGTAACAACAACAATTAAATAATTAATTAAGTAATAATAAATTAAGTAATGCTACTAGCGATAATAACAAAATTGAAGAAATTATTGGAACATTTACAGTCAACAACAAACTGGAATGATTAGGAATTTGTTTCCTGTCAAAATCACTTGTGTTGTTTTTGTATCTACTGCCAACTAAATTTTGTATTATAATTTTATTAAACTTGTAAACTTCGAAACTATGCGGAATACGAAATTTTTGCAAGAGTAACAAAATGAAGATAATTAATCATTCTTCTCGCTAAAAAAAAATTGAGAACCGTATTACCACCCCTAAGAAAGTTCTGAAAAAAATATCAGAGGATGAAGGTGGTTTTAACCCTTCTACAATTTCTTTTGGGTTTCTTTGATTACCGAAAGGAGAGTAATCCTCTAAAATGCACTTTTGTTAAATTTCATTCAATTTGTTTCACTCATTTCTGAACAGCGTATAAAATGTGTTTTTTTATGTAAACTTTGAACTCTTCTCACGGGCAAACGGTACATTTTGGTATATAAATAAATTAGGTCCAATCGACTTATTTTGACCTCTACTACACGTGGTAGCTCTGTGTCACAGTGTTTGGGACACCCTGTATACTTCCTTAAATTCATCAGTCAGTAATTTCAATAAAGGGCCTTATTTGGCTAAGCGATCACCAGCAATCACATCTTCATTATTGCTAAAATGAAGAACACGTAGCAATAATACGAAGTGGTTTCTAGACATTTTCTTAGAAATTTCATTACCATATAAATTAGTTTTTCTCCAATAATGTACAATTTTAGGGTATTTTATTAAGCCCAGAAAAAGCGACGGGACTCTTTACAAAGTAAGTTTCATTTACTTCTGTGAGGCCCGTGGGATTGACCAGGAAATCAAAATGTTTGAGAGACGTACCAGTAACTGGAGACCAAGTTATTTCATCTGGCTTTACTGGTTCGTTATTCTCAATGTCTTGCTCAGTGCAGTATTTAAGTATCACTGCTTCAATGATATTAGCTACAGATGATTCTGTATTAGCAAGTTCAGGAAGTTGTCTAGATGTTACAGGACGCACAGTAGTCAAACCTTGTAAGCTGGGCTCATTATTGCCAAGTTGAGGAGATTGTGTAAAAGTTGAAGGAGCATTATTCAAATCGTCTTTGTTGTGATCATCTTTTTTAGGAACACTTTGTGTCCTAAAATGAAAACATTATATATTATAACTGATAACATTTCTAACTTTTCATAAAACAGATTTTTTTTTTCAAAGCATTTTGTCATAATAGCCTCAATAAACTGCAATGGTGGCAGAATATCAACAGAGTCAAACACGTCTGCCATTTATGAGTATGACTGCCGTTTACATCTTTTAGAAGTTAGCAGTTAGTCTTTCATACGTACTAAAACTTTTAAAGTAGGCCCTGGATCCCTTTAAGGTCTAACTATGCCTCTGTTAGTTACATAGACATCAAAGTAGAATGAAAACATCTGCACATGCCAATATACTACTGACAATACAAACCTTTCTTTAAAAAATAGTTCGGTGTATAAGATTGGATGAATTGTATAGGTTGCACAGTATATTATTAATCTTCAACTCAATTAACGTTTAATTTTACAACTTTCCAATTCAACATTCGGTTTAAAAACTGCTGATAAAAATAAGTTACAAGGGAACTTTGAAGGTCAATTTAATATTATTGAAGTAAAATTCGATGGCAATAGGGTTCTTTGACTTTGAGAAATTTTCCCAATCTAGTTTTATCGCATTATTCACGATCGTATATTAAAAATAGTGTTGACATTAGCCCATCATCATGTAATGAGCTATAGAAATTTTAGTATGTATTTGAACACATTAGCTATTATTTTGTAAATAGCATTTCAAGGTCAATGCCGTATATGGCCAGGACGAGTTTCAATGTTGTGGAATTGGACCCTAAAAATTATTCAAGGTGGAAACCTTTAGTTATGCCATGTGAAAGGGATGTAGTTTATCTTAAAAGTTTTCGACAGCACTTAATCTTTAATTGACCTTTATCCGTTTCAAAAATCCACAAAAGCTGTTTTATATTTATAAAATGCGATATCTATTTCATAAATCGGCCTCGAAATTAGTCTAGGATACCTTTTACGAAACGCTGATGTGCACTATCACTTTTAGGTTCAAGATAGTTCGTAAGATGTTTAAAAATTTCCTATTCAACAATCTTCAAACTTTACCAGAGTCTTCTACCTGGTACTCACATTTTTGTGAAACTGCTCTATTGCTATATTTTTTTTTTGAATAATTTAAGTTATGACATATGAAAACACATGTATGTATTATAATTTTGTGGTATTTGTAGTGATTTTGAAAAGAAATTAACTTGTGAATATTTCTGAGTCACAACTACGTACTAAACTATTAGAGTAATCTGGAAATACTCCAGAAGATATATAATTTTACTGTTACTTAAAAGGATTATTGATATTTTTAATATAGTTAAATTTTAATAATTTTTTTTTGTACACAGTCACTGTCAGTTTTACTTTTTCGTTATTTGGAAACTATAAACAAGTACGAAATATGCACCGATTATTACGTGCAAGTCACGAATCGATGCAAAATGCAAATTTTCTATGTGCGTGTGTGCTTGTGGCAAACGAAGTCCTGCTTTAAACGTATTTTTTTCATTTTTGTGTGGTGAATGTGTTTACATTTGCTGTTTATAGTAATTCTTTTAATAGGAATACATCCATATTCACATATAATTTATTAAACACTTGTCCTGGTGAAATGGAAAACTAGCTTTATGCTTAGTAATTAGATTAGGAAATAAAGATGTCGTGTCACCGAAGACACGAACTCCCTTCAATGTAATATGGGTTAAGACATCTGAGTGGCGAGACATCCATCGACCCGGCAAAATATGCTCAAGAATGCTCTTTCTTGTCGATGTTATATTGCGTGATCATTGGTTTGGTAGCATGCCCATTTGTCAATTACTAAATACACTTAGTTACACCAGCAATAAAGAGACTGATTAAAACATTTAGTTACACGTCAATGAATTTATAATAGAAATATAAGGATGGAACGATACTTAAATACAACTGGAAATTATTTTATTACCTTCTTTTCTAATGTCATACAATTATAAATAGTATGAAAATGTAAACTTTCACCATTATCACTCATAATAAAATACTTATCTTTTTTGGGTTTTTTAATGGTGTAATAATTAATAGATAACTGTAAGTGTTATCGAAACGTTTAGATTGTATAATTTAAAATACACCATTAAAAAAACCCAAAAAAGATAAGTATTTAATTATAAATAGTATTTGTTAGGTTTATAGTACTTAATGTAAGCTTACGAACAGTGTATATATTAATATCCCTGTAAGGAACTAGAACTTTAATTGTTTAGAGTTTACACATGCAGGGCGTAATCCGTAATGTATGGGACCTATCCGCAAGAATTTTTCGGAGCTCACTTCATCTTAGTAAGAAACCACAATAAAATTCACACCGATTTCTTTATTCAAAAGTACCAAAGTCTGTACAGATATACTAAAAGCTACACAAATGACGTGTCAAGCATAAACAGTTGCCAATTAAATGAGTAGAATCTGCCAGTGAAACGATAGTTGCCATTGTTGGCCGCTAGATAAAATATCGAAAATAAGCTAAATACTCTTTAAAAAAAATTGGATAGTGAAAAAAATGGTAACTTAATTTCAAAAAATCTGAGCAATAGTGAAACCTCAGTAAGAAACCACGATAGAATTTATATAACACCTATTTTTTTTTAATTTAAAAGTATTAAAGTCTGTACAAATATACTAAGATATGTCAGGCATAAAAAGTTGTAATATTACACTCTAATTAAATGAGCAGAATCTGCCGGCGAAATATGGTGTTGTTGGACGCTATATAAATTATCCAAAATAAACGAAAAATTCTTTAACAAACAAAATACACCCACGTACTACATAAAAATAAAAACACCGAACGCGTTTCAATAGGTAATCGATCGACTGGGATGAACGAAAAGAAAGAAAATTTCTAATATATATTATATATATATATATATATATATATATATATATATATATATATATATATATATATATATATACCATCAGCGAGTAACGCTTCGTTGTTTAAAAATAAAGTTGATGATGGTTTCTCGAAAACGCCATCTAATAGAATTCAAAAAGTGACAATGAAGAAGTAACTTTGGTTTCTCAAATTTTTTTAAAATATATGAAAGAATTACGAAAAAGGAAAAACCCAAAAATCGCATTTTGTTTTAAATCTGGGAAACGATAAGCAATAATGAACTTTTGCAAACTACATGTGAACATGCCCTAAATTATGCAAGTTTTTTCTAGTTAACCGTCTTCGTATCTCTTACCGTTTTCAAAATCCCCATGCTGTTCATCATTATCTTGGGCACGTTGTATATTCGATGCGCAACTTTATAATTCCAATAATACAGTGATATGTTCTCTGATTTAAGTAATTTTTAGAGGTTTTTTTTACGAAAAACGTATCTCAAATTGATTTATCCTTAAAAAAGTGCCTTCACATTTTGCTCAAAACTTGATGGTTGTTCAGATATTTACGAAAAGTAATTTTGGGATTTTGTTGTTTTTTTAGGGATTCCCTTCGTAAAACTTTCATGAAGAAAACATGTAAAATTTATTAAAATCGGACACGAATTTTTTAAGTTATCGCAGACACAGACGTGCAGGCGCGCAGACACGCAAAAGAAGACACGTAGGCAATTAGGCACGCAGGCACGTAGTCACTCACGCGCAGACACACAGATGCACAGGCATTCACTGACACATAGAGACACATACAGGCAGTCAGTCACACGCAGACACACAGATGTACAGGCACTCACAGACATATAGACACACAGACACGCAGACACATAGATACGCAGCCACGCAGACACGCAGACACGCAGACACGCACACGCAGACACGCAGACAGGCAGACACAGAGACACACAGAAACGCAGCCACGCAGACACAGAGACACACAGAAACGCAGCCACGCAGACACGCAGACACGCAGACACGCAGATACACAGACACGCAGATACGCAGATACACGGGCACACAGGCATACCGACACGCAGATACGGACACATACCGACAAGCAGACACGCAGACACACAGACGTGCAGACATTCAGACGCGCAGGCACGCAGATACGCAGACACGTAGAAACGCAAACACACAGACACGCAAACAAGCCAACACGCGAACACACAGATATACATGCACACAGCGACACATATTCAGATTCACAGATACACAGACGTACAGGCACACAGACACACATATATAAACACACGGGCACGCGGACACGCCGACACGCAGACACACACTCAGAGACACAGACGCAAACAAACAGACCCACAGATGCACAAGCCTCACAAGCACACAGGCACGCAGAGACATAGACACACAGGCACGCAGGCGCTCAAACATAGAGACACGCCGATATGCAGACACTCAGAGACAGACACAGACGCACAACGCACAGGCACACAGGCACGGAGAAATATAGACACACAGGCATGCTTACAGTCAGACAAGTAGACACACAGACACGCAGGTATACGGAGACACAGGCACTCAGATACACAGACGCACAGACACACAAACACACAAGCACACAAGCACGCACACACACAGAGGAAAATGTTGAATAAAAACATTAAGTGCATATAAGTAAAGAACTTAATTACAAAAGAAAATTACATTTAATGTTATGTACATGATTTTTAAATTGATTAGGTGGATGTAAGACATACGCACGTTTCATGTAAGCCAAAATATTAAGCTAAGGCAAAGTTAATATTCAATAAATTCTCATAATGTTCGGCAATATCTAAAATGTAGAAATGTTTGCTATTTTTACTGATCTATAATCCTTTTAATACATGAGCAAACGTAAAGGGAGATACGCACTATAAGCAGTATGCTCACCGAGGTCATCTAGTAAGTAATGAATTAATATTGTCAACTAAAGGATATGGAAAAAAGAACAAGTTACTTACGCCTATAAAGCGTATTTGAAAAGGTTTTTTCTCTCGTCACTATACATTCTATAGGAAATTCTATTTATTTCCATTTTTCATCGTCATACCGAGATGCTCGGTAGAAACTCACTTATTGTTTGGTCAATTGCTTGTATCATAATTGTGGATCTGCTATCTTTCAGATATATAGATCTATTCATCGCGTATTTTTATGAATACAGTTGTTAGAACACAATGAAATAAACATACTCTGGGTTATGTATGAGTACTGAAATAGATAATAATTTGAAACTGAATTTAGGGATCGATGCCGTTAAATGGACGATATTATTGAAATATGCCTACAAAGAATGTCAAAAGTTGTTTAGAACTTCCGGTTATTTAATGATCTCGTCGTAACAGTTACTTTATAATGGCAACTACTTTATTTATCATTTTGCTAACAGTCCCCGTTGTAAGTGTCTTACAACTCTGGATGTTACTTTAAGTCCTGCTAAATTTTCAAAGTAGAAAATATATACAGAGTAATAAATATCGTAAGTTCTGCCTGTGTAATGAGAAACACGATAATACAATGAACAGGTCAAATTACTGTTTAGGATTCAAACATTTGTCAGTACTACTTTCTGTTGTTTCCTAATTCTTGTTTATATCTCAATATAAAAGAGCCAATGACTGATAGGGAAAATAACTACTTATTTGTTATATATAAACAATAACAGTGTATTGAATTTCGATAAACATGCCTTTAAGCTATTATTTTTAGCTGTATAGTATTACATGCTTTAATTCGATAAAAGCGACTTCTATAGATAGCTTGAAACAATAATTAGAATATATATATATATATATATATATATATATATATATATATATATATATATATATATATATATATATACTCATATACAGTTAAAATAACATATGCACGTCTAATCAAAAATAAAACTTGGTGCATTTTTTTTAATGTAATTACAATGACTCGGCTTGTTAAATCGTATTTATGCAGTGTACATTTGTAATTTAATGCCGATAAACGGTTTGAATTAAAAATATATGGTGTAGCTTTTAAACAGTTCGATAACAATAAATGTGTGTTTATACACTATCGGTCATACTCATAACTCATAACTATTGAAACCAACCCATAAATCCTTAAATCGAAAAAGTTGCTTGTACTCTTATCTCGCTTTTTTTAAGCAATAGACTTAACAGTTAAATTACAAACGCCACGAAGCAGGATTTGAAACAACGCACACTGAATTTACTCCAGAAAACAAGTTAAAAAAAGTAGTTGCAACATTTCTTTATTAAAGTGAATTGAATATAAAAACGGCAAACAATTATTAATAAACATTGACATTAAAATTATTAATTAGTAAGCTTAATATTCTATAGGTCATCCATTAGGGGAAGTGCTTTGGATCATTATACTGTTGAAAGATGAATCGTAGAGGCGTTTCCTATTCTAAAAGAGAAATGATCACATTTTGCAAGATATTATTGTGCATAAATATACCATCAACACACTGTAGCTAACTCTCTCAAAACAAAAGCAAACTCATAAAATCACACTAGCCGTACCATCATTTACTGTAGGTGTAACAAACTTAGATTTGAAGCACTGGATTATAGGTCTTCCAACTCGTTTCATTACATCCGAACTAAATTTGTACTGCGTCTCAACACTGAAAAGAACATTTCTGCAATCCGCAGCAGTTCATTCGATGTGCCTTCGTGCGAATGCAAACCTCGCACATGAATTTCTAGCGGAAATTAAAGATTCTCTACAATATAACTGTATCTCTACTAACCTTTTTGAACAGTTCCGCAAAAATTTTTATATTCGGTATTTCGGTATTTTATGCAAACAGTACGCAGGACTGTATTACCATACAGTGGAATCTTGAAAATGTTTATAAGTGGTGTTTTTTAAATAAGTTTTTGCCAAACGTAGCTAAATGTGAAACTGTCACATATTCTCGGAAAAATTGCTCATTCCCTTTTCCTACAGTCTAAATTATGAAAAAATTGAAAGGTAACAATCATTTAAAGATTTAGGTATTACTTTTGATACCGAACTCTCGTTTTCAAGACACCTTGATGAAATTGTAACATCTTCGTATAAGATGATGGGTTTTATTATACGTAATTGTAAAACGTTTTCTGATATTAATGCCATACGATCGTTATATTTTGTTTTTGTTTGCTCAAAACTAGAATATGGAGCTATAATATGGAATTCAATATATGAACATCAAACGAACATCATAGAAATAATACAAAGAAAGTTCTTGAAGTTTTAATCACTTACTACTTCTAAAAACCTTCAAAATGCACTCTTGTCGAACTAGAAGGGTTTCTGCATCGCTGAAATTTCTTTACCAGCTTCTGCACAATCTAATATTAAAGTGATATGGTGCATGTATGCATTCAGATATTACATAACATGTGAGTTTGTCATTAATGAGTAATGACATTCCTTGACTATTGGCAATTAACCTAGTATCCGATCATGTAAT